>CANSGD010000875.1:0-490000 GCA_947645195.1 Patellifolia procumbens
CAAGGCCTAAGATGGCTAAACAGCTCCCAATCAACACCATATAACCACAAAAATAAACCAACTCTTAGGATTCAATGAACACTCACAACAAACCCAATAGGCAATGAAGCGAATTTTTTCTTTATGAACATACGTGAATGAAAGAACTTTGAATTCTTTTGAACTTTTATTTCATTTTCTTTCATTTTTTTGAACTTCAATTCACGCAACTCTAATTTTGCCTTTTCTTTTTCTTTTTCTCACAATCAAGCCACAACAAATACAACTTTTGATTCCTCAACAACCAAACCAAACCATGAAATACTTCAAACTCAACCCATACAAAAGCTCCCCCAAGCTAGGCTTGGAAATAATATCAAAACAAAGGCCATGGCTTATAATAAGGGTTTAAGTAACATGAAGTAAAGTCATTAGGCTCAACCGGGCTAAGGAGGATAAAAATGTATCAAACTAACTCTGAGGCTCAAGAATAAGTCAAAAGAACGCCTCTATCATAGCAAATGTAACAAGTCAGCAAACATCAGATGAGTATGAAGTCAAAGTCAAGATTAATCCGCTAGAGAGGAACTAACGCGCCAAAAATGTAGACTGGATAATAGTATGAATCCAATAGGCTAGAAAAAGGGCCTCACAGTCTAACCAAATCAGGTATGCAACACAAAGTAGTATATCATAGTCAGAAATCGCTCGAAATCAAAGTAGTCGAACATCAAATCAAAACCTCAGAATCACAAATGCCCAGCTATCCAGAAATATAGTCAAATCATTTTCAATAACAGCACAACAAGGGGCACCGGGGGAGCCGTCAAACCAGTCATGATCAATCATATTTTTTTTCATTTTTTCAATTTTTTAAAGCTGTAAAACTATTCTATCAAAGCTTTAAACTACATAAAAAGCAATAAACTATACTAGAAAGCAATAAAGAGAAGACTCGCAGTGAAATTCTCCCCCAAGCTGAACGAGGCAATGTCCTCATTGCAACGAGGGAGAGGAGAGAACAAGGGCATCAGCCGCCCATATCATCATCAGTGGGGGCACCAAAGAAGCCACCGCTAGAAGTACCACCACCTGAGGGATCACCTGAAAAACCAGCACCCCTGCAAAAGCCGCTAGTACCTGCATCAAAACCACCCCCAAAACCACTAGCCCCCGAGACCGAAGTCTCCTAAAGAGACGGACTGACGAGCAGGCTCCTCCTCCTCGAGTCTGCCATGTCATCACTCCGCCGGCGGCTGGCTATAACTCGGGTTCCAATGGTACCACGAGGGGTGTTGGCAGTCTGCTCAATAATGCCACGCCTGCAATAGTCGTCATAGAGAGGATAAAGGGCGTAGTTCTGGTCATTGACGAGGTATCCATCCGCCCCCATCTGATCTACACGGGTATAGAGCTGATCGATGCGAGTGCCATAGCCCGCTGGGGTGGCGGTGTTCGCGTTGATCAACCCTTCCATCCTTCCCATCCCCGTCTCCATGCGACCTAGGGTCGACATCATAGAAGTAAAATCAAATGTGTCCGTGTGAGGGGGATGGGGGAGGAGCGAGTGGGGCTCGTCTAAGATCGGCGTAGGCCGCCTGTGGTAGGAACGACGAGGGGGCTCGGGGGTCAGCAGCAACAAGATCAACTCCCTCTATGGGGAGTAGGTAGTTCGCCTGACGAGGCCGCAGTCAGGCTCAAGGTCAGGCAGAATGATGGATTTTTTGCTTTAATCACCCCTGGAATCTATGGTCAGGCAGACGATTTAGGACTTTCAGGGTGTTGAGGTATGTGAGGTCAATGAGGGTAGGGCCAAAAAAGGACGGGGTACGGCAAGTCTCGTCAAAGCCGCAGGTTGCCGGGCAAACCATGTGATCAACCCCCGTTGACTAACCTCACCAGAGGTCCAACACTGTCTTCCACTTGGCCTAGGGGGCGAGTTCGAGATACGCTCAGAACTGAATAGCTACATGGTGGGCCAAGTTGTAATGAAATTGCTCCCTAGAGCCTTTAGCAATGAAGCTAGCAACTAGCTCGGCCCCCGGACCAAGTGACCCTAAAACCGCCCTAAAAGAGTCTGGGCCATGAACCGGATCCAAATACTAAAAATAGGGTGATGGAGAGTCGCCCAATGACAATGCTGGATGTCAAAAGGCGTGGTGTCCCCTGTCAGTGTAAAATAAGTATCGGCCATTTTTAAGTGGTCGGGTGGGTAGTAATCACCCCGTACCTGTAACCGAAGAACCCCCGCAAATTCCTTAAGGGTGAGGTGTGGTCTCGGTTGAGTAGTCTAAAATGAACATCGGTGACCGGACCGGCCCTGGGCTTGGTCAGACTGAAACTGCTAAAAAACTCATAGACTAATGGAGGATAAGTATTGACATGCACATTATAAAGCGCCTCCATGCCCAAAGTTTCATAAAATCCTTAAAATCATCAGTTAAACCCAACTTAGATAAAAGCTCAAGATCTAAAAATCGGGTAGGAAGTACCTCACGTTTTTTAAATCGCAAGAACTTCTCGCGATGTTCATCATCCCGGAAAATGATTTCCGGGTATTGAGGGATGCCGTGGAACTTGTGGTGGTGGTGGTGGTGGTGGTGGTGGTGTTGCCTCTCGCCTATATCGCGAGCCTTCACCTCTAATGAGCCTTCTGAATTTGCTTGCCATGGTGAAAAATGAACCTTGCAACCTCTTTTAACACAAGAAATGGGGGTTTAAGATGAGTGTGGGAGGAGAAAGGGAAGGAAAGATGATTTTTGTGAAAGGAATTTTTGTGAGATGGAGGGTGAGAGGAGGAAAGGAAGAGATTTTATGAAGTTTGGTTGAGAAAGGATGGAGATTTGAGGTAGAAGAATTGGGTTTTAATGGAGGTTTGGGGTTTGGAGGTTGAGGATGAGTGAAGAGAGAGAGAGAGTTGATTGTAAAAGATGAGGAATGAGTGGTGAAAATAGGATGAAAACCGTGTGTTAACGGTGCTTTGGTCGCGAGCCCGATCGGGCACTGGGTCGCCCGATCGGGCACTGGGTCGCCCGATCGGGTGAAATTCAATATTTGTGGCTGGGAAAAAAAAAACTTCGCCCGTCAAGCGCCTTATTTTTGATCGGGTACGCAAGTCTCGCGCCCGATCGGGCGATGGTGCCCGATGCCGTCGGAGTGGGAGTCCTTTTTGACAGATTTGGACTTTTGACTTTTGTTCATCCACCCGATCTGCCACCCGATCTCATCGGGCGAGCTACTATTCGGGAAGTAGCTCGCCTTTTTGGCAAGTTTGGGGCAAGTATGGCTCAAGTTTCTCTTCAAATAGCATATCTACACATCAAAGCACACAAGATCTAGGAACACATTAGTACCCTGCGCTCTCTCACATGCTACAAACACTACGAAACTTAAAAAAATAAAATCTAACTAAGAGATACGGGTTGCCTCCCGCAAAGCGCTGGTTTATGAAGGTCCCGTGAATAGATATTACCTCTCTAGGTAGATGAATCAAGTGGGGAGGAATCAAAGCGGTTTTCCTGGGCACAACCAACAAAGGCACCTTCATGGTACGGCTAAAGACGCTGTCCATTTGCCTTAAACTTCTCTCCTTTTTGGTTGGCAACCTCGAGGCCACCGTGTGCCTTCACTTCTGTCACCTCGAATGGTCCAGATCATCGAGATTTGAGCTTTTCCAGGAAACAGTCTCAACCTGGAATTGAACAATAAAACCTTGTCGCCAACCTTGAACTCTCTTTTTCCTATCATCTTATCATGCAACTTCTTCGTTTGCTCTTTAGAGAGCCTGTGATTCTCATAAGCATCCAAACGGAGCTCATCCAACTCATTGAGTTGAAGAAGTCGTGCTTCACCTGCAGCTGTCAAATCGAGGTTAATTTCCTGACCGCCCACGCGGAAAGATACTCCATCTCAACTGGTAGATGACGAAGCTTTGCCATAAACCAGTCGATAGGGTGTGGTACCCAAAGGAGTCTTAAAAGCAGTGCGGAGCGCCCAAAGAGTATCATCAAGTTTCAATGACCAATCTTTTTCTAGCTTTAGTGACAACTTTCTCAAAGATCCTCTTAATTTGCCTATTAGACAACACTGCCCAGCCCCTTAGTTTGAGGAGTGATAGGCAAGACCGACTTTGTGGGTGACTCCATGTTTTGACAATAGGCCCTTGAAGGTGCTCTTATGAAAGTGAGAGCCCCTCCATGCCTAAGTACCACATGGGGGACACCAAAACGGGGAAAGATTATCTTTTTGAACATCTTCATCACAACCTTGGAATCATTGGTTGGTGAGGCTATAGCTTCTACCCATTTAGTCCATAGTCGACGGCCACTAGAATATACCTATTCCCACAAGAGGTAAGGAAAGGGTCCCATAAAATCAATCCCCCATACATCAAAGAGTTCGACCTCTAAAATCCCGCTCTGTGGCATCTGTTGCCTTTTTGAAATATTACCCGTCCTTTGACAAGCATCACAAGACAAACAAAAGGCACGGGTACTAAAAATCGAGGGCCAATACAAAACCACTATGTAGGACTCTAAAACCAGCCGCTTGGGGACCTAGATGACCACTAGAAGGCATACTGTAATGATGTAGCAAAACACCCTCTATTTCCCACTCAGGAATGCAACGACGAAACATCCCATCGGAGCACTTCTTATATAGGAAGAGATCCTCCCAAAAATACATTCTAGCATCATGATAAAACTTTTGCGCTGCTGATATGTAAGATCGGGAGGATGAGAACCTTAACAGAGAAGTTAGCAAAATCAACATACCAGAAGGTTTTAGAGGACACAGAAAACAAATGATCATCAAGAAAGAGTCATCTATAGGAGGGTCAGGAAGGGGATCCAAACCTCAACCTAGAAAGGTGGTCGGCGACCACATTCTCGACGCCCTTCTTATCTTTGATTTCCAAGTCGAATTCTTGCAGCAAAAGAATCCATCTGATGAGTCTAGGTTTGGCCTCCTTCTTGGCCATCAAGTACTTCAAAGCAGCATGATCAGTGTGTACTATAACTTTCGAACCTATAAGATAGGTTGGAAATTTATCCAATGCATAGACTATGGCTAGCAACTCCTTAACTTTGTCGTAGCATAATTAACCTGGGCTGAATCCAAGGTTTTGCTAGCATAGTGAATCACATGGAGTAGCTTATCCTTCCGCTGACCAAGTATTGCCCCTATTGCATAATCACTAGCATCACGCATGATCTCGAAAGGGGAGATCCCAATCTGGAGGTTGTATAATAGGGGCAATGATCGAAGCTGTCTTTATCATCAAAAGACTCCAAACAATCATCAGTAAAATCGAACGTGGCACCCTTTAGCAACAATTGAGTGAGGGTTTCGCAATTTTTTGAAAAGTCTTTGATAAATCTGCGATAAAACCCCGCATGACCAAGTGCCTCACTTACTCCTTTGACATTCATTTGGAGGGGGAAGTTTCTTAATCACCTCAATCTTTGCTCTATCCACTTGGATGCCACGCTCAGAAATCAAGTGACCTAAAAACGACACCTTAATTTCACCATGAAGTGACATTTTTCCCAATTAAGCACGGGGTTTGCCTCGGCTTACATCTTTTAAGCACTTTGGACAAATTATGCAGGCAAACATCAAAATCAGAACCATAAACATTGAAATCATCCATAAACACTTCCATAATATTTTCAATAAAATCAGAGAATATGGCCATCATGCAGCGTTGGAAAGTAGCGGGAGCGTTACACAATCCAAATGGCATCCTGCGATAGGCAAAAGTGCCATAAGGACATGTAAACGTAGTCTTTTCCTGATCATCTGGATGGATGGGGATTTGGAAAAAACCAGAATATCCATCCGAAATAACAGAAATAATTATGTTTGGCTAGCGCTTTCTAACATCTGATCAATAAAGGGGAGGAGGAAATGGTCCTTGGGTGGGATTATTAAGTCTACGATAATCAATGCCACGTCTGCGCCCCTGTCACAGTCCTAGTGGGGAATCAAATCACCTTTCTCATTTTCAACAACAGTGGTCCCCCCCGCTACCAGGAACCACTTGCACAGGACTGACCCACTTTGAATCAACAATGGGATAAATGATCCTTGCATCTAACAGTTTCATGATTTCTTTCTTCACCACCTCTTGCATGTTAGGATTCAGACGTCTCTAAGGTTGAATGCAAGGGTGGTGATCCTCTTCAATTAATACATTAGCCTTTAAAAATCAGGACTAATGCCCTTTAGATCATCAATACTATACCCAATAGCCTTCTTGTGTATACGAAGCAGCAAGCAAGCTTTTCAATTGGCTATCTGTGAGTTTAGTACTGGGATCACAAGGACATTCTTCCTTATCATCTAAAAATGCATACTTCAAATGAGAGGAAGTGGTTTGAGTTGAGCCTTAGTTACTTGAGGAGTAGAACTAGAGCATACACTTTCAAGTATCACGATTTCCTATTTGTTCAGCTCCGCAGCCACTCTAAATCAGCAAGACAGGCATCAACATCAGTATCGATGCCTAAGGAGTCACTCTCAGTCAATGCTACCTCCAATGGGTCAGCATCACGTATCTGCTGAAATGCAGACATCACAGCTTTGTCTACCACATCTATCCTGCAACAAGATTCTTCAAGCATAGGAGACTTCATAGCATTGGTTAGTTTAAAAGTGACAGTATCATCACCAACACTCAAAGTCAAAGATCCTGATTTGACATCAATAACAGCACCTGCAGTGCACAAAAATGGTCTGCCCAAAATAATAGGAATTTGGGCATCCTCCTCATATCCAACACAACAAAATCACAGGACTGTAAAACCCCGCCTAACAGGGACGAATACTAAAACACCTAAGGGTATTTTATAGAACGGTCAGCCATCTGCAAAGTAATTTGGTGCACTTATGTGCTCCCGTATTATTCAGTTTATTACAGACAGACAAAGGCATGACAGACACAGATGCACCTAAATCACACATAAAGCTTTATCAATAAAAGTGCACCTACATGACAAGGGATGGAAAAGCTACCCGGATCTTTCAATTTAGGTGGAGATTTATTTTGCAAAATGGCACTACACTCTTAAGTGAGTGCGACTCTATCTATTGCCAAAATCTCTCTTTTTGTGATCATCTCCTTCAAAAACTTAGCATAGACAGGCACTTGAGAAATAAGTTCAGTGAAAGGAACCGTTACCTCAAGGTTCTTGACCGCTAGCCAAGAACTTACCAAGTTGTTGATCCGCCATAGTCTTTTGCATTCGATGAGGAAAAGGCAACCTTGGTGTAAAAGGTGTATCAGAAATCTTCTCCTTCTCCTTCTTTTCTGCCTGTTCAGTTGTTTCAGACACTTCGACATAAGACGTCGAATTCTTCTCCAATTCCTTCTCTTACCTCCTTCTCCTTGCTAAGAACAGTATCATCATCAGTATGTTGTTACATTTGTTTACATTTCGTACACACATTGTTACCTTTGACATTTACATTTACCACCCTCGAACAGCATAAGCAGTGCCACTACGAAGGTAACGGCATTTGCTTGCTCCCTTTGTGTAGGTTGCCCCAGCAGTGTCCCTGCTGCCTCTGTGCACTAGTTTCTGCCAACTGAGCAATCTGAGTCTCGAGAAGTTTTAGTGTGCTTCTCCTGGGACTTTTGTGTTTCCTCATTGGCCTTTTGCATAGACAATATGAGTTTCATCAGTTCTTGAATTGCTAGGCTCTTGTGAGGGCGCATTTTGTGGTGCTGGCTGATAGTTCTGGTGAGCAGGTCTTTGGAAACCAGGGGGATTATGAGAGTTTCCTTGGTTTTGGTAGTAGTTTGGTTTTGGGTTGTGATGTGGAGGTTGATAGGAATTTTGTGGGGGGTGGTAGGGAATTTTGTGGCTGTGGGTTTTGAACATTGTTGCTTCTATAGGAAAGAAGTGGGTTGTCTTTCCAACCAGGATTGAATGTGTTGGAGTAGGGGTTATTGGGTTATCTTTGCTGAAAAGCATTAGCCTGCCCATCTGATTCTGATTGAACTGACAATCATGGCCAAAGTGACCCCTGAATACCACGCACCTCGCAGTAAGATGAGGTGATGGGTGCAACTGCTGACATAGCGTTGATGCTCATAGGCGGAGGTGTTGAACTAGAGGGACTTCATTAGCTGCTGAGTGAGTTGCGCCATCTGAGATGTAAGCATTGAAATAGCATCAACTTCAAGTACCTTCTTAGTCAAACTCCTAGATGATGAGTGGTCGTTGGCAGCAAGATTTGCTAGGAAGTCATAACCCTCATCAACTGCCTTGTCTAAAAGACTCCTCCTGCAGACGAATCAACAGTACTCTTCGTCTGAGGCTGCAGACCATTATAAAAAGTCTACGTCAGAAACCACTTGTCCATATTGTTATGTGGACATTCCCTCTGTAGGTCTCTGAATCTAGTCCACGCCCTCAATGTCTCATGTGGCTCTTGGGAAACGTAGCCAACTTGTTCCCGATTTCTGCTCTGTTTGTGGGAGGGTAATACTCGTGAGAAATGCAGCAGAAATCGCCGGCCATTCTGTCTCAGTGATATCGTTGAACCACCTCTGAGCCTTGTCTCTGAGTGAGAACTCAAATAACATAACCTTCAGCTGCTCAGGTGTGACTCCTTGATGTTTAACAGTCCTGCAGAGTTCTTGGAATCTCTGCAGATGGTTGGCCGGATCTTCAGAAGGATGCCCACTAAACTGATTCTGCTGCACCATATTAATTAGTGCAGGTTTGATTTCAAAATTGTTCGCAGCAAAGTGGGCATCGTGGACCTGTGGGTATGCATCAGGATTAGCACCCCATAAGATTTCAGCACTTTCGCCATTGGTAATGTAGAAATCTCTTCCAACTGGCTTCTCTTGGTCAAATTCTGCTCTAAGATCCCGAAGTATTGCTTCTGTGTCAGGATCTCCAGGAATAATGTGAATTTTCTTTTATACCTGGACATCTATAGAGAAAACGACAAGATACCGAGAAGAACGGCCTCAGTGGAACGGGAGGTTCCATGAGGCAAAGAGAAGTAGCTAATTAATCGAATAAAAACTAGAAAACTAGCCGTTCTCCCGCAACGGCGCAAAAATCTTGATAGTTTGAGTCGTATCACCTATTCAAAGATAAACCCTCGGTCCTCTAACTAGGGTGGTCAGTGGAAGCAGGGCGAATCCGCAGGGAGATAGAGTTTCTAAATTAATATCCAATTAACTCGCTACTTCAGATGAAAATAAGGAGAATTAATTAAACTAATGATTAAATCTAAGAAAGACGAATTAAACAGAGGATTTAACTATGGAATAAAAGCCTAGGGTATTAGGTCGGTCCACCATGCTTATACCAATCAAACAAGGTCAACAACTATCAAAACCTAGGTCAAGAGTCGAGGGATTAGAGCATTGAAGAGCTATGGATTAGGACTCAACGCCATAGTTCAACATACGCCGCATGTTCACTAACGTAATCAGAACTACTGATGTGGCCTAGGCCTCTAGTCGTAAGACGGATCCGTGCAAACAACTATTAACCACAAGCAATCAATGAAATTGGCCACTAGCATTAATCACTAATTAAGAAGTAACTACCCTGCAATCACTCTAATCAAGCCCTAGAAATCAATAGGAGTCTAAATAACAATCATGGTATAAACATGGCTTCCTTATCTAACATCCTAGAAAGAGAACTATGCAGACATGATTGAATTGACAACAAAAAATCTAATTGAAAACCCTAAGAATTGCATCATGAATTAATTGAAAAATAAGCAATTGAACTAAAATAATTGAGAGATAAGAATAAAGCAATAAGCAAGACGAGTACCAAATTGACGGAAAGCGAAAACTTTACGGGAATTGAAGTAACACTTGTATCTCTTCTACAATGGAAAGCAATGATAAACTAGGCTAAGAGCTCTCTAAATGTTCAATAATATGAAAGATACAATTAAAAACAACCTAAAAGTATTTATAGTCCCTAAGAAAATAATAAGATAAAGTGGGGAAATAACTAAAATCGCATCCCCGTGTCGTCCCCCGATCGGGCGGCCCTTTGCCCGATCGGGTCTGGGAACAATTATTCAGCAGCGACAATTTAGTAAGCGCCCGACGAGATCGGGCAAAGGTCACCCGATCGGGGCCGCAACACTAGCACCCCATCGGGCGTGGCCCGCCCGATGGCAACGGTGAAGGCTTTCTTAAACTTCTTCGCAAATGCAGCAAAATGGCTTGGTGTAGGTCCGCCCGACGGGATCGGGCAAGTCCACCCGATCAGGCGGAAAATCTGAACTTTGGCTGTTTTACTAGTACCCGATCGGGCTGTCGTGGCCCGAAGCCGATCAAGCTTTTTCTAGGCGTCGGCCTTCCCTTGCTTCTGCTTGGCTTCGGACGCCAAGTCTTTGCACACTTACTTCTTCATAATGGGGTCCAAATACCATCCTCGAGACCTCCAAGATGCCTCGCAACCTTCCGCTACAGCGTGGTGCTCAGAATATCAATTAATAGGGAGTTTTCCTAAAACCTGGAAAATCATATAGAACACACAAACCACAACTATATCGAAATAGTTAGCATAGATAGCTCCTAAGAGCATCAATATCGCACAATTTAGCTTGTAAAGAAAGTGGAAAAACTCTATAAGAAATCGATATATCATATAGTAAATCCTCATAAATGACAATAGAACATCTGATTACCTCTTGCTGAACTTTTAGGCTTTAAAACCATGCGAAGGGACCAATTCCCATCAATCCTGTTGTCAGAAAGAAATTTGCTAGGTTTGTATCTACATAATCATGGTTCATGAGCAATTGTCTAGAATTGAATTTGGTGGCACTGCGTACTCACTCTCGAGCAATACTTCTGTTGAGGGAGTGGCGCCAACAATCTATGGGGAGAGATTCCCAACAATCACATTCCTCTTTTCTTTCAATGGCTCATCATACTTTAACTGACAGGCATAAATAAACAGTAATGACTAATGAGTAACCACGGCTATCATCTGTTCAACCAGACCTCCACAACAATGAACAATAGACTAAAAAGCACATTAGCAATTAGAAGCTAAAAGCTAAATCAAAAGAACAGTACACAATTTAGCAACAGAAGTTTATGTTTTTCAATAGCAGGATGAGCTGAAGTTTATCTAGACCTATGGAGTATATATGGAGCAACATTAACAGCAAAGAGAGTTGAACCACAATAAAAACTTGAGTTGCAAATTTATAAAACACAATAACATCACATTTGTAGCAATACGCATAGAAACCATAGTGAGTAGGAGCGACATTGCATTGAAACACCATGGTCAAAGGCCAAAATAATACAGTAGTGCTTTTGTTTAATTTGACTTCGGAGTTTTAATGTTTACATCCCATTCTCCCAACTGTTCGGCATTGCTGTGCGCACTAAATTACATCTCTTCTAGCTCAATCGATTGCCACATAGACTCCAATGCTCCCACCTCCATTTTACTCTCATTTATATTCAATAATTCTAAATAGATATGAACAATTATGAAATGATAAGAGAAAGAAACCTTGAATACAAGTACACGAATATGTAGACACTCAATGTATTATTGGAAAGCAGCATTTGGTGATTTATGCCTACAAAATGCTCTATGCCAAGGAGAGTTATAGCTAAAGAAAGTTTTTGTTTTGTTTCAGGGTTGGAGCTTGGGGGCATGCATGAAGAAGTATAGAAAATATGTCCTCATAGGGAAGGGGAGCAAATAATTGGGGGACAGCCTAAAAAGGAAAATGGGGCAACAATGGGGGATGGAAGGAGTATAACTTAGTTGTCCACTATATATTATTTGTTACAGATGCTAAAACCAGTTATACATTATAGGTTGTCGGCACTGATATGTAGAAGAGATGATTTGTGTTCCATACTTCTACATATAGTTGAACTACCATGACATGATGAATGTATACTCCTGTTAGGATAAGCTTTCAGATAGACTATCATTTCAGCTTTGGTTTTCGTCTATGTCTCTAACAAACAAAAGATATAAAGAACTTAAATATTGTACCACTTATCCATACGAATTGCTACAGAAAGCCTCTTTTTCAGTGGATCAATGGGAAAGATTACAGCCTTATAAAAACCTAAGAATACTCCATCCATGGTTTTCAAGCCATCTGCATATCTAGGACACGCGAATCCAATAAATTACATGTATAAACACTCACCAAACAACAGTTGGAAAAAAAAAGTAAAATAAAATTAAGAATAAAATTCTTTTTTGAGAACTCAGCTTACTATACCAGAAACAACTAATGCCATAAACATATGATGCCTCAAAGGAAATGTCCTATTTCCTACTTGTTACCAACTCAAGGATTATTATCGAAAACTTATGTCGAAAAAATAACTGTTTGAAATTACATCATTCAATGTTATGAACTGAGAAGCGTATACAGTTTAGCCTCATGACTCATGCCAGATGGGACACTAAAGGCAACACTGCACTAAAGTTGAATGTGTCAATGAATTTAGGAAATGTCTGTTTTGTTTATATATTCAAAAGTAAAAAGATTATCGGGTCTATTGAACAATCTTATGACATAATTATTTTCCCAAGGACCTAAACATCCTTAATATTGTCTTTTCGCATTTTTTAAGGATAAAGGGAAGGGTAATGAATTAAAGATCTATTTTCACTTATTTGAAAGATCTATTTTCCCTTATTCAAATATAAGAACTTTCCAAAAAAAATGAAATAAAGAATGAAATACTGTATCAGAGGGGAACTCATTTTCTTATTAACGTATCCAAAAGAATGTGCAAGCACACCTCTACCCCTCTCAAAACTCCCTTTATCTAGCTTCCCGTGCCTTCTCTTTTCTCTCTTCTCACAAGTTTTTCTCATCAGGGGAAGTTCCTTCAATTATCAGAATAAAGACATAATAAAGTGGCCATGCTACAATGGCTCAAGGGGCACTCAAAAAAAATGCTGGCATTTCAGTTTTCTTGTTAATAGTTGTGTTCAGTGTAGCATTTTTGCAAAACTGCAACCCACACACATTGTCATGCTGGTGTGTGATATTTCAGTTTTCTTGTTAATAGTGTGTCATGCTTTTGACAAGATCACTATTCCAGGAGAGTCATGCCACCCCAGAACACAGCCATCCCACCCTTCCGCAGCCGCCGGCTACAATAAGCCCTATATTTTATACATTAAACTGGAAAAATAGATAACTCCATTCCAAAATACGATGGAAAGATATGAAGGCGAAAAGGTTAAGACGAACTTAACTATTCGGAATCAACATGCACATTGTATATAAAAATTGCCTTCAACACCTTGCAAAGAGAGGAAAAGTGGATGTTGTAGGAATCATCGGAGTAGCAAGGAGATAGGATCTAGAGAAGGAGCAAATACATGAGTGACTCAACTAATTGTATTGGTTTAGGCTGAACTTGTGGCGCTCAACCACAACCTCCAACTGCTTCACTCCATACAGGGGAGGGCAGTACTTCATCCTTATCTTTTCTGGAATGATAGAATCCTTTTACCAAGACATGAAAAGTAAGAAAAAATATATCATTGAAGATCTACTAACTAGTAGTTCAACTAAGTACATGTGCAAATATGCTTATAGGTGATTAATTCATATTTTTCTTTTCTCTCACGCTAAAAGTTGATAGTGTAATCTGATAAGTAAAAATAACAAGATGCAAGAAAATAGAAACAGCTTGTTACCTCTACATCTGAAAAATTAAGTGACAATTTATCACTCTGACCTAGCTTCATGAGAAACTTCATAAACCTTGAATGCCACATTCCTTCTCTTGCATAAAGTTCTAGGTAAACATAAGCTTGCCTTGTGCTTCAAAAGAATATTTTTGACTCAATGGGCATGGGATTTCCTCAGATTAATTATCTCAAGCTTAATCTTCTCCAAATTGTCACAATTAACAAAAGTTAAAGTGACCAATTGTTGACTCGAAATCTTTAGAATACTGCAAGTAAATTCATTAACTCGTCTGATTGTCAACTCTTCAAGGAAAGGAAGAATTTCCAGTAGTGCAGATAACTCATCACCATCGAGTTGAATACTACCTATATCCAAACACTTCACATTCTCACAACGTGGCATGTTTATGCGACAAAACTTAGGCCATCAATGCATCTCTCGTAATTATACGTGAAATCCAATAGATTAGGTGCATCGATTTCAATGGATTCGAGCCCATCTTCTTTGAGCATCGCAGTCTCTCAAGTTTAGTAAGACCCAATACTTAAAGTCTAGTCAAACCATGACAGCCCTTTAAAGTGAAACTCTGGAGATTCATGCAGTTCCCAAGTAGCCTCTCCAATATTGTCTCATTTAAATCGCCAATTTGTACTAACCTTAGTTCTCTTAAACTAGGCAACTTGGTATCTACTAAAGAAGAAGAAACTATCTTATGTATTGCGACAATGTCAAGTTTGTGAGCGACTTACAACTTAGAACACTCTTTACAAAACATTACTGAACCTCCCCACTCATCCACATCTAATTCTAATTTCCTCACATTGAATCCAACAACACACTGAAGCCAACTATCCAAGTGTAACTTCGTCTCCAACCCAATATTAGGCACAACCAGTTTCAGCTCCTCTAGCATTGTAATCGATCCAAATACTGATGAAGAAAGTCGTATAACTCCTTCATCTTCTTATTAACTAACTCCCTCTCAACTTTATTAGCATCATTTTTACGAAAGTATTTACGCAACACAGAGGACAAAGTAAGTGAACCATTCAAGTGAAAACGGGTAAGCCCAGTCAAAACTGTCCACCAACTTCTCGACAAAATGCTCGTTTGAATAGCACATTTAGTCGTCATATATGAAAGTATATGATGCTTAATGGCTTCAGGTAATTCTGATATCCTATCTGAACTGTAATCAAATTGAACCTTCTCCATTTCACTTTCAACCTAAACATAAAAAATTTATGTCACAGAAATATCACATACATTTCCAATTTGTACAAGAAACACCATAAAATTATTCCACACAAGATTGTAATCCCAAATTACTCCTTTCTCTCTCTTCATCAAACATAAAAATTCTTGAATCTTGTCACTAGATCAAATAGAGTAAGTTAAGAAAGTTTTGTTGATTTTATCGTGAGAATACAATAAAATTCATATCAGACAATACAACTTTTCTCCTACATAAACTACTTCAAAATTGCCTCAATTCTTCGGTTTGATAACATGATGTAAATTGTAAGAGTTCAAAGGTCATTGTCAAATTGGAAGATGACAAAGAAAGTGAAATGAATTTAGGAAGTACCCTTTAGAATTGAGTGAAGTAGAGATGCAAACCCAAGAAAATTGCGGTACGAAATTGACGAGAAAATTGGAAGATGACAAAGAAAGAGAGATGCGAAACCCTAGAAAAATGGTTTGTTCCCTCTTCCTGTGCTCTGCTTTGATGAATGCGGAAATCGCAAATATGGCGGATTAGTTTAAAAGATAAATCTAAATCATCACTAACTAACTTCTTCAATGGGGACCAATATTTAGTCTAGTTTTTATTTGTCTTTTTTTGGGAACAAATACGAGTATAGAGTTCCCAGCCTATCAAAAAAAAGGAGACCATCGCCCGTACACCTGGGTGCAACGTGCACAAGATGAACCCGGTGGCAAGATGGTCGGAATTTTCGCTAACTTCGGTTCTAACGCTTATCTTATACGCACGCAGCAACTTGACAAGAATAGATGTCAAGCTCAATGATTGATAGGTATGTTTGCACGGTGAGTTGAAGCGCGGGTTCGATCCTTCATTGTTCCCAATTTTTTTTCCACTTTGTTGTTTTTTTCCTCCTTTAACTATTTTTTGATTAATCCTCTTTTTAGTCTTATTTTTTTAAAAGAAATATATTATTGCTCATTTAAAAGTTATATTGCTCATTTGAAAGTTACAATGCTCATTTAAGTTATTTTTCAAGTTCAAGTATAATCTATTTGCTCATTCAAAACAATATTGCTCATTTACTTATATTATAACCGATTACTCATTTGGTATTTATTTTAACACATTAGAAAACATATTTTCTCACTTTGGGATATATTTCTCATTTGAAAATATATAAATGCTCATTTTAGTAATATATTCATCAATGTGGAACAGTATATAAACATGTCATTACTAATCAATAAAGAATTATATAATTGCTCATTTAAAAGATAAATTACTCATTTATTTATTTTCCATGTACCAGTGTTAAGCCACTACAAATTAAGAAAATGATGTTGTTTATTTAATTTTCTTCTTTTTATGACGTTTTATTTTTTATTTTAGGGCATTAGAAATAGATATTTAATTTGCAATATTTAAGATAAGCATCGCTCATTCAATCTATATTGTTCATCCTAGTGATATGTTGGAAGCTTAAAAATTAAAGTGAATTTAAAATAATTATATATTGTACACCGTAAAATAAGTCTATGTTTGCTCATTATAAGGATGTTTTACCTCATTCAAATTATTTTTTTGCTCCATAAATATTCGGTGACATTGTTAATAATTTCATTAAATGGAGCAAATATTCTAAGAGTTTTTTGCTCATTTAAGGACTTTTTTGCACTAAATAACATATTTGTCATTTCAAAGCTATATTGCTTATTTCATTAATTTTTCAACGGGTATCTTATTTGTTTATTTAGTTTTTATTTGTCCACATTGCAAAAAAGAATTGGAAAAAGTTAGAGAGTGGAAAAAGAAAAGAAGAATATAATAAAGAAAAATTGCTCATGTAACAAACTCTTTTGTAAATGAGCAAATTTTATTACCCTCACTCAAGATCAAAATATTTACTGATCTTCCTGCGTAAAAAAGAATGCTCATTTGATTTAATGAGTAACAAATAGAGTAACTCATTTGATCAAATGAGTAAATAAAACTGGTCATTTGATCAATTGAGTAAAATGTGAACTGCTCATTTTTTTTGGTGAAACTAAGTCTGATTTATTTCAATTCCCCTTTGAGATCAAAATGTTTACTTATCTAAACAAACATGCTCATTTGTCAAAATGAGCAGATTGATTTCTCTCCAAGACAAAATAAACTGCTCATTTGATCAAATGAGTAAATAAAATCAAGCTCAATTGTAATCGGAATGTATACTGATCTTGTCAAGACAAAAGCAAGATTGTTCGTTTGATCAATTAGTAAAATAAATCGTTCAATTGTGATCAGTATGTTTACTGAGTCCTTTGCTGTATGAAAATAATTGCTCGTTCGATCAAATGAGTGAAATATATTGTAAGAAATGGAAAAGGTTAGGAGTGGAGAAAAACAGAAGAATATAGTAAGATTTTTATTTAAATTTTTTTGAAAATATATTGTAACTGTATATGGAAAATATTAAAAAGAAAAGGCGTCGTATAATAATTATATATTCTAACCCGAAATAAAATTTTTTTAGAAATTTAAAAATAACAAGTGTAGTACAACACCCTCAAAAAATAATTATATTACAACAATATGCAAAATAATTGAAAAAGATAAAATAAAAAAAGCTACAATAAGAACTAAGACTATGGAGGAAACATGAAAAACAAAAAAATTAAATGAATCCAAAAGAGGAGGAAAAGACAAACGTAAAAATAATTATAAATGGTTGGTAGGGGAGCGAACCTACGACCAAGCGGCAACAATAAACCTCAACACCCACTGAGCAGCTATCTAAATGTTATAGGGGCACGTTTAATACTTATACTGTTCCCCTGATTTTCACATTAATTACAATAATCCACCCGAGTGCACCATGCGCACGGTGCACCCGGGTGCATGATAACAATTGTACAAAAAAAGACTAGAGGTTCCCCATTTTAAGGCTTAACCAATAGTCGTAATATTTACTCGTGTGCAACAGAACAATCCCAACAACATAGATTACATGGAGGTTTTGGTCTTCAGAATCTAGAGGCACTTAAACTTGGCAACACTTATGCGGACATCGTGGCGCATTCACCGAAACCCACAATGACATGTCGGTGAAGTGCTCTCAGCCAAATATCACAAGTCTCCACTACTTTATCTATTCTGTTTTCCCTTCCCCTCCCATCATGGGATTTCTCTGAGCTTGTCAAGGTCGCTCGACGATTCCAATAAGGCTTTTTGTCTCATATTGTGAGTGATCTTTCCACCACCATATGTAGTCATGGATGGATTGTGATTACCCTATTGTCATGAAACCTCTCTGCTCCACCAGATATCACTATGGTCAAGGATCTCATTAATTCCCATGGCCAGTGGAATGTTTCCTTGATTTGGCAATCTTTTTCCCCTTCAACGGCGCAACGCATTTTCGCACTTCCGCTCCCTCAGGAACCAACAACACAAGAAGATCAACTCTTTTGGCGCTTCACTTATAATGGAGACTATACCACACGCCGGCCTACTGGTGGCTGATCCGCTGGAATCTTCACCGCACCACCGACACCTTTTGGCGTGTGTTTTGGAACCAGAAACACCCCCTCGCTGGCAGATCTTTCTTTGGCGTCTCCTTAGGAATATTTTACCCACTAAAGACAACATCAGAAAGCGACAAATGGAGGTTTCTCCAAAGTGTCCGTTGTGTGACTCAGCAACTGAAACAGCTGCACACTTATTTCGTGATTGTGAGATTACGGCGCGCGTAGTGGATGGCTTCTCCCCTTTGAATTCGGAGCACTATTAGTCACATGGGACTTTCAGATTGGATTAAACAATTCTTCTTGTACATGGCTCGGCATCCAACAACTGACACTTCTCACTCTTTACACTTATTATGTCTGAGTTCTTTGGGCAATCTAGGTCATCGTAATTCCATCACTTTTTAGTGGGAAGCCTGCTCTCCAGCCCTCCATTCTTCTGCGCATTTGCAGTCCTTGCTTCTACGTCGTCCTTGTCAACTGGATACTGCTTCTAATCCGCCTCTGGCTTTTATTTTCCCTCACCTCCCATTTACACTCATGGCCCCCCTGCCCCTCCTCACTCGCGTCTGGTGGTTGATGGTACGTGGAAGGCAACATCTACTGGTTCCGTACTCGCTGCAGTTGACTGGCGTCTTATTTTACCTAACAGGACTTCTCCAGGTTCCAATCGCGTTTTTGGCTCACTCCAATTTCCATACGGAACTTACAGCCCTCTGCAGGTCTTACCTCTGCTCAATCATTATGTCCACACTTGTGGGTTGGCGTTGATTCCATTCAGATTTTCTCAGCACTTTGTAAACCAAACACTTGTCACGTCCAACTCAAGCCTCTCCTTGGACATATCCTTACTCTTGCTTCTGTTTTCCAGTCTTTTATCTGCACTAAAGTTCCTTGTGCATGTTCCGGAGGCACACTTGCTTGCTACGCGAGCTCGCCGCACCCTTTAGTTTTTGTTTTTTGCTTGTTTCGTTGTCAAAAAAAATAATAGTCGGAATATGAGTGTAATAAAAAAAATAGTAGCAAATACTTTTTATAAAAAAAACTAGGAAACTAATAAGTCTGAAAGGTTTGAGTTTGTAAAGTTTTACTGACTTCGGTTTGTAAAATTTATCCTGGTTTTGGTTGCCTGATTTGTAAATACAGGTTTATGAATGGGGTCGTCTGAAATTAAGTTTTAGACATTCCGTATTATAACCGGGAATTCTGCCGAATTTTCCGTAGAATTTTAACAACAAATCGAGATCTTTAAAAGTTTTAGGATCATTTACTTAATGTAGTTCATTGGTTTAAGGTTTTAATAAGTTCATGGTTTTTGAGGTCCCACTCGTGGTAGAATATGATGGTAATAGCCCGGATTAGGTATTCTGTTGCGTTTAGGTGTTAATGAGGTTGGTCGTAAATCCAGTGTTACACTAATGGTATATCTCAAACTCGTTATCATTGAAAATTGTTATATTTTACTGATTTTCAATTGAGTTATTGTCATTAGAGTTGGTTTAGTATAAGACGGTTTGGGTTAAACCTTAACAAGGACCAGCCCAGTAAGCCTTAGACAAGCCTAATTACGTGCGCCACACATTAAGCTGCCCAAACAAACTGATTTTTTTCACTTTTCGAACTAAAACCTTAACTTTTTTTGTTTTTTAACGTCTCCGCCTAAAAAAAACCTTAACTTTTGCGTTTTTGTCCTTTTGTTGATTTTTCTTCTTCGTTTATCTACTGCATCTTCTTCCTTTTGAAATCAAACCTGCAAAACCACATGTGCAAAAAATCAAAACTCTGAAATTAAATTCATCTTGTTGATTTGAGAGGTTGAAAAGAATAAGAATGTATTCTACTAATGAAAACCATGAGCTTTTCACAAACTAAGAATGAAAATTTACATCTATTCCAAGTGCAACTTTCTGAACATAAAACTTAACATTTATGTCCTAACCCATAACCTTTCTAACTTTTAGTGTATAAACCTAACTTTTGCATAACGATTAATACCATATATGTGGAATCGATATCAACAAATAGGCTAAAAAATATTAACTTTTAAACTTAAAAAAACTTAGTTTTTGAACCTACAACATTTAACAGTTGAATATTGACATAACTTATTTTGTTTAACAAATAGACCTAAAATATCAACTTTTAAACCTTGAAAGTTGTTTTAAAAAAAACCTTAAAATTTAACTTTGGAATCCAAATATCAATTTTTTGAATATACATATAATACGTAATAAATCTTAATCATCCGATAAAGAACATTAACTCATAAGAAAAAAATATTAACTTTTCACCCTAAAACATTAACTTTAATTAGAAATTGGAAACAGGTTATGATATTAACTGAATGGGATATTAACGAATGGGTTAAAAACCCTAACTTTTGAACCTAAACGTCGACTTTTGAAATATGCAAGACGGGAGAAGGGCTTTTGTTCAGCGCGTGTAATGGAGGAAGGGAATAAGCGCGTTCGTGGTCCGTACTAAATGAGCCTATTATATGGTTTTACATTAAACTTAATGTAATACGAAATTTGCCATTACCATTATAGATCTTTTCATCACTATCCCTGTTACTACTTGGTCTTTGAGTTCTAATATGTATAACTCGTGACGAGGATCTTGCCTAATTGAATCTCGGATTGTGAAATTTTCAAGTTGTATAATCTTCCTCTCCTTGACGTAACCAACTCAATGTTGGTGAACTATCATATACCGATCTTGATTTTGTTAATCTTTACATGATATCTCTGTTCTTACTGACATTTGGTTATAACAAGCCATTAATGTTGTTTTTTTCTTAACTTTTGTGGTATTAACTGTTTTAATAGATGACAAATAACGTTTTTGGACTTTATAGTAAAATGTATATATAAATCGTTTTTATCATTTCATGTGTTGGATTAATAATTAGTTTAAGTTTAACTTTGGAGAAATGGTTAAGAGTTTAACCTAATCAAGTTATTTAAACTAATTATTATATTCACTCAAATAAATAATGTTTTTAACTTAGGTTTATTTCGTAGATTTAGATTTTATTTAGGATTTAATTTTATATTTATCCGTTCTTTATTTATTTTATGACTTATGGAAATAATTAATTTGATTATGACTTGTGGAGAAAAGGTTATGAGTTTAACCTAATTAATTATTAAGCACTCAAATATATATAATATTATTTGCTTTGAATTACCCTAATAACATGGAATATAATTTTAACCTAATCAAGTTATTTAAACTAATTATTATATTCACTCAAATAAATAATGTTTTAAACTTAGGTTTATTTCGTAGACTTATATTTTATTTAGGATTTAATTTTATATTTATCCGTTCTTTATTTATTTTATGACTTATGAAAATAATTAATTTAATTATGACTTGTGGAGAAAAGGTTATGAGTTTAACCTAATCAAGTTATCTTAAATTAATTATTAAGCACTCAAATATATATAATATTATTTGCTTTGAATTAGCCTAATAACATGGAATATTATTTTAAATAAAATAAAATTCCATGATATTAGATGGAGTATTTCTTGATGTGTTTATGTAGATTTGAACGAGTCAAATCTAGTGTAACAAACACTATGTCCATGCGCTTGAAGAAGAAAACTGTCCAGTCAGCTTGTTCTTGGATTCTAGAACTGACTTCCTATAATCCAGGAAGTCAGTTAACTGACTACTAAGTCAGTTCCTACAATCTAGGAAGTGCATCAACCAACTACATCCACTACCAACAGCATGCTACAATTGTGGAGGAAGTGCTAACTGAGTGTGTAACAACTTAGCAACAACTTGCTGATTATAAAGAGCGTGTAACAACCAAGGCTTACTTAGCAACAAACTAATTCTGTTAGCAGTTCCTGGTTTCTAGGAACAGCAGAAACTGACTGATCAGTTAGTTCCTGGAATCTAGGAGGTCTAACTAACCACCAAGTATTCAGCATTCAACAAGCTAACTACATGCTGATTTAGTGGAGATTATGGCTGACTAAGTCGTGGACTTAGTGGGTGATCTTCATGGTCATAACGGCTACAAAAGTGGGTAGATTATGGCCTACATTCATGCACCCCATAACTACCTTGAAGATCAAGAATAGGAGGTTGTTTAAACTCCTATATATAGCACAAGAAAACCAGAATGAAGACTAAGACTTTTCAGAATTTCATGTTCACATATATTTAGAAAGTTTTCATTCTATTTACTCCTCTTCATAGCAAATATATTGTATTCGTTTTTGAGTGTTGGGTGAGAGAAACTTGTGTAATCAAGAGAAAGAGAAAGAGAAGACTTCGAGTGAAGTCAAGTGAGAAGACTTCGAGTGAAGTCGAGTGGGAAAGTCACGTGTTCAGGAGAACAAGGTGATTGGGAACAAGTTCCTAGAGGAACAGAGGAAATTTATAATAGGTTGTACTGAGTTGTAAACGCTATTATAAATAAGAGAATGCGGGTTTCTTCCTAAAGAAGTTTGGTAGAATACCTTGTTAAGTAATCTCCTTTGTTCCTACTACTCTTTGTTCCTACTCTCTACATTTTATTCTCTTCTATTTACTTAAGAGTTTTTATATTCCACAAAAAGTGTCGAAAATCCCACAACTACAATTCAACCCCCCAACTACAATTACAATTCATCCCACAACTACAATTCAAACCACCCCTTGTAGTTGATCTAGTGTTCATACTAGACTAACAACTTTTACGTATATCTTTCGAAATACTCAACTTCATACACAAACTGCAGCTGATCTAAGTCTTTCAACATATGAAATCTTCTATTCTTATGTGCTATTAATCACCTGCAGATCATGACTTCAGAAAAAAATGCACTACCTGCAGATCATGTATGGAAGAAGCGACAGCCTATTAACCTGTGTTTCAGAACTGATACCTCCTCATAATACCTTTGCGTATCACTGAAAGATTATTTCTTTCATGATCTTCTTAACTTTATATCATCGATTTGATCAAGTATAAGAGACCTTTGTGACAAGAAAAAGGCCCAGACGCCCAGTTATAGAAAGATAACTTCATTGCATAACATGGTTCTAGAATGTTTGAAATCCATTTATTGGAATTAGGTTGCTGTAACCCGTGAGGATACGTACATTGATCTTTAAACAAAAATCCATGTCAATGGATAATATTCATTATTACAATATTACACCAAAGTGACCTACATAATAAACATGTTGATTTTGAGCTAGCAGCTTGTAGCCTTGTAGGCTATCTCTTTAACCAACCAGGTTTAATATTCGGTAGTGACTGAAAATGAGGTTGGACAAGGAGGATCATTAGGCACATCAGTGACTCCTTCTAACATCTGTGTGACTGTTCGCATTGTTGGTCGAAGACTTGGGTTCTCTTGGATACACCAGAGGGAAACCATTAAAAAACTTTTCAGACGAACCATGTCATTAAGTGCCTCCATGTCATCATTAACAAGTGAATCTAATCTGTTTGATATATAACAATTATATGCCCAGTCTGTCAATATTATTGCTTCTTGTTCAAAGACTTCCATGCATACACTCTTTCTACAACATAGGATCTCTAATAACAGAACCCCAAAGCTGTAGACGTCTACCTTCACAGTGACTGGCTTGTTTCTGAACCATTCTGGGGCAACATAGCCTTTGGTACCTCTAATTGCCGTGTTTGTATGGGTTTGATTTAACACCAAAAGCTTAGCCAACCCAAAATCGGAAATTCGAGCATTTTGTTTTTCATCTAAAAGTATGTTTTGGGGCTTTATATCACAATGAATGATCTGGGTTCTGCACTCTTCATGCAAGTACAAAAGCCCCCTTGCTATCCCCTGAGCAATTTGAACCCTGTCTATCCAGCTCGGCCTCAAATCTCCAAATAGGTAATCTGCTAAGCTACCATTGCTCATATATTCATATACTAACATCCGTTGGTCCCCCTCCTCACAAAATGCGACAAGCTGAACTAGATTCTTGTGATGTGTCCGGCCAATCACATTAATTTCTGTTTTGAATTCCTTATCAGTATCACCGCATATTCGATCCAACTTCTTGACAGCAATGCAAGTTGGAATACCTCCATCATTGATCATGCCCTTGTAAACTATACCAAAAGACCCTCTTCCCAGCTCTTCTTTAAACCCATTTGTTGCCTCATTTAGCTCTTGGTAACTGAAACACGAGATGTTACTGTTCTCCCTGCTCTTATTGAGCTCTTTTGGTTGCTTCTTTTGGCGAATGAGTATAATTCCCAAGCCAATGGCAATTAAAAGTAGTAGATTGATTGATACAGAGCTACCAAACAGAACTTTAATCAGAGAATTCACCTTGTTTTTGGCTTTCACAGGAGGCAAGAAGTTGAGTGGACCACTGGAAACATTAACATTCCCTACCTTTATCCAAAAGCTCTGATCTGCTGCGGTGCCTTTTCTTCCATTAGACAGTGGTGCCTTCTTCTTCCAGCAGCCAGACCTGTCGCCATTTAGCTGAAAAGATGCAGCAGCACATAAGCAATCTTTTAGACAAGCCTCTTCACAATCTGCTTCGTTGTGAGAACCAAGCCTTTCATAATCATTGAAAACAAAATCTGTATTTTCAAGGCGTACTAACTTGTACCCCCGTTTGAGGATGTCTCTGTAGGTCCTTCACAATTATCTAGCTTGAAAGTTGGAATACAGGTGCCATACTGATTATTTGGATCGGCAAGGGAGTAACCTTGTGCACATGTACACGTTGGCCTTCTATCATCACCAATGTTGCAAATGCTGTTATCCCCACAAATTCCACTGCCCAAATTTGGTACTGCTGCTGTTTGACATATGTTGTCCGGTACTATCTGAAATGTAGACCAACCATCATCAACTGAAGTTTTTGGGGAAGAACGCCATATCAAAATCCCATCAAAGCTCAATGTTGTTATATAATAATAATCGTTTGAGGGTGTGTAATTAGGCGGTAACATATCATAAGTTGAGCCATCTTTTCTCAATATGTACTGATACCCAGACTCATTGTACACATATCTCTGAGTCAGACCTGCATAAGATCTGTCACTAATATGATAAGCTTCATAGTCATAGCCAGTTGTTAGGTCCCTGGTATTCATAACCATGCGTCCATCCGAAGTCAAACGGTACTGGAACCTTCCTATTGAAAAAATAGTTTCTGATACTCGTGAATTCATCACCCCATCTATTCCCAAAGACTGACCAGGTAGCAAGGTGTCTGTGGGATGGTCAAAGCTCTGCCAAACTGGATAGCCATTGTTGCTTCTTTTGAGAACAAAATTCCCAGTGTCATTCATATAACCATAGCTCACCCCATTGCCACCGCTTAACTCAATAGAGGTGTTCCACAAAATGGTTCCTTGAGGGTCAGTGAGCACTAGGCCCTCATCAGCAGTTATATTTACAGATGATCCTTGGGGAACAGGATCACCATTATTCGCCCACCAGACTATGGTGTCTGGAATCTTGGCAAACCAGATGGCTAACAAGAAGAGATTGTTGGCATTAGGAAGTTGATGAAAGCCAAAGGCAAAATCTCCCGAAGGTGAGATCCATAAAGAGCCATTGGTGGTGGCTAAGAGAGATCGGCCAACTGTTAGATTGCCTTGGTTTTGGGAAGCGATAAGTGATGATTGTAGGAGTATTAGTGTTAACAACGAGAGGGTACAAGAAATAGGCCAGACCATTGCAATGTAGTTTTTTACATAGGAGTTCAGAGACTAGCATTATTAAGTAGAGAAAATCCAGGTTCTTAAACTAACCAATTATTGTGAGATGAGATGACTTTGTATTTGAAGTCAACCAAATGATTAGTCTAATAATCTCGAAGGACTTTCTTCTTTAAGAAATATTGTTTGAACCAATCTTTCATTCAAATTGTGCTAGCGCAAATAATTTGACTATGTAAACTAATATTCTGAGTATTTGGCTGAACCATTTGTGGTATACTTTTTGAGAGAGAGGTCTTGTGTTTTCTATTCTCAATTTTTTCAATGGAAGAATGAAAACATATATTCAGATTTAATATAACACTCCACTTTGCTTAACAAATAGACTACTTTGTTTTATAAATATACTGCTTTTGTCGTAGAATTCATCTTCCAAAAACAGATATATAAACTATTCACATATATTCGTTAGAAATTTGGCATTGCTTGAAAAAAAGGAAATTTGGCATTGGATAATATCCGTTAGATTGAATACATCACGTGCCTTTAAAATGAAACGGAGGTAGTAGTATTTCTTTACCTTTCTTCTAGAAAGACCTCCTTTGTTGGTTTATCTATAAGAAGCTGACTGGAAAGTCATATAAGTACCACCCACCGGCAGCTTAAAGAAGAAAAGAAAATTGCACAGCTTGCGCACACTTTTGTCTAATTTTCTATTTCTTGAGTTTAATACTCCCTCTGCACGTTAGTTCCCTTTTCTTCTTCCAAAATGGAATCTTGATACTATTTATAAGATGAGATAATTTTCTAAATTATTTTCAATATATAAAACACAATATGGTTATGTGGGGTTATGTTTAATTCATTTTAACAAGTATCTTTATAATATTCATTAAAGAAGTTTCCACTTTAAAAATAGGCCTACAATTTGATTTTGGTGAGTGAAAAAAGAGTATGCAAAACTTCAGCAACTAAAGCGTACACACAACTCATATAGTGGAAATTCATGGGAATTGATAAGTGAGTAAGTTGTTTGGTTGACACAAAAGTTGAAAATAGAGGAAATGATAATTTATGGGAATTTTCACTTTCCACAAAACATGGGAAATAAATTACTAAGCCCCTTCGTCACTCAAAATTCATGGAAATTTCAAATTCCCTTATATCAACCAAACAAATTTTTGAAATTTCTAGGAATTGCTTACGGGAAGTAACTTCCCATGAAATGTAAATTCCCTTCCCATGTAAACCAAACAAGCACATAGTTTAACCTTCAAAATACCTATAAGATGTATTTATAACCTCATTAAACAACGCCTAGGCCTCTGCAACAATTTTTTCTTCCTTTTTTAATGCAAAAAACAGGCAATTCTAAATTTCGTAGTGCATTACCAAAATCTCACATCCTAAGCAAAGCACAAATGAAGCAAGTGATTACTTTCAATTGCGTTTACATTGTAATCCCTCTGTTTTTATTTGATAAGGACATTTGTACTTTGCACGCTAGCCCAGGGGCGGCCCTGGGCCGTGGCAGGCAGGGCAACCGCCCAGGGCCCATAAATTTTAACCACAAATTCAGTCATTTTTGTTAAAAACTATAGCAAAAAAATAAACAAAATAAGGAAAGAATCACGCCATTAATGCACAGAAAGAATACAGAGTGTCAATTATGTCAAAAGCTTTCCCTGATCTTCTCTTTCCTTTTTCATTCTACCTCTACCCAATCCTCATTAATTTCCCCCAAAAAAGATATTCATTCCACATTCTTCTTATTCTGATGTTTTTTTCCCTTGCAATCTTCCCATGTCAACTATACTTATATTATATTTGTGATTTGCGTTAACCATGCTAATTGATTGATGATTTTTAAAATAAATCCAATAACAATTTTGTTTTAAATCGTTAATTGGTAATAGTAATAATATTCGCATCCATGCTCATAATGTAATTATGCTCTAAGGCTTTACTCGTAACGTCATAAGAATTTACTACAATGTACTCCGGTATCAGAATTCACATACTAGCATTTTCTTTTTTATTATATGTACTGAAATTAACATTAGCGTCAAAAAGTGATGTGTGTATGGCCTTGATTACGAGTATGTTGAAGCAATGTATAACTCCGTGGAAGCAAATTCTTGGGATTGAAATTATTATTCTTTTGTTAGGTAATACAAGAACCTTCAACTAGAATACCTATATTGCGTAACTTTTAAGCTCTCATGCATTAGGGGCCCATTTTTATTTATTCGCCCCGGGCCAAATAATGTTCAGGAACGGCCCTGTGCTAGCCAATGCATATGTTTGAACACAAATATCTCAAATTGCACGTGAGTAAAAATTCTAAAAATTCGATATTAAATAACTAAACTTTAAGATGAATCAAACAAGATCCCAAATGGCTAAGATTTTTCTTACGTATAAATAACATAAAATGGTCAAAGAGTAGAATCTGAACAGTAACAAAAGTCAAAAAATAAAATCGGAGGGAGTAACATTATATTGGTAGTGATATGAGGCTACTTAAAAGAACTAGCTATCACAGTAGCTCTTAGTTGTCATAGTACTTGTTAGCTATTATCTGCTAGCTTTGTAGCCTTGTCGGTAGCAACTTAGTTACACTAATAGACTTTTTATTTAACCTCAAGTACCTATGTCAGATTCTCGACACTTGGGCATGATTAACACATGACACTTCATTTTGCACCAAGATCATGAAAGAATTTCACAGATTAGCCAAGTCAGACACTTGGACATATACCCATTTCAGACATGAATATCCTAGTCCATGTAACATCGAGTCTAGCACTTAAAACTATGGTTATCTTTGTTGATTAATCAGTAAAATACTCTATAAATAATAATAATAATGGAAAAGGCTCTATATGATAATAGAGTATAAATATATCGTTAGTGAAAGCTACTTCAATACTATTTTTTAAACACCTTTTTTTCCCCGCTTTACAGTCTAAGATATGTTGATACTTTCCAATCTGAAAATTAAAGACTGGTATGCAACACTCACATCAACTTCCTCTCCAACAAGAAATTTATTCGATCACCAATGCCACCACTGCAACCATGAAAAATGATGTCAAAAGTTAAATTTGCTTTGTACAAGACACAGAATCTAAAGTTCAAGGAAGTCCTTGAAAGTTCCTTGAGCTGTAAGTTGTGACAGTTAAAAAAAAAGAAATTAATCATTTAGAAACAGGCACATTGACTAATTAGGATGGTCTAGAAAGGATAATGTTGGTACTAGGACATTTTACAAGATGAACGGAGCTCTTTTGAAGAATTCATGAGATTGTTGGCCTCAACAGATACTGGCTTAGGGTACACTAGAATGTTGAGAGGACAATCGGACATTAATGTATGAACTTTTGCCCGTAAAGCACCAAGTTTTTCTAGCACCAATCAGTCAACCACAATCCAATAACAGACAAAGAATTGTACAAGTTATAACTTACCAGGCTGCTTTAAGTTCAGTAACAACGACAACACTGCATTGGTCGACCAAACTTCATGTTGACTTATGGCTCCTGAGTTTAGCTGTGACTGGTGACTTTGTGAGTGAGTGATATTTTTGTAGGAAAGGCATCGATACCAGCTTCTGATAAATGGCTGCTGGATCTCAGGTGCTTCTGCATAGTACACAGACTTCGTTTCACATAACCTGCAAGTACTATATAGCATAGTTTACTAGTTTAATTAGGACTTAATTATGTGCAGAATATAATAGAGTGAATTCGAGGAGAATAAAATGAAGAAACTTCACATATACAGGTACCTTCATCTCAGAACTCCCAGCGTAGCAAGGAGTCAAGGATGCAAGGTCTTTGTTGTCCATCCTTGTGCTCCAAATCTCAGAACTCCCAGTGTAGCATAGCTGCTGTTAAAACATGAACGAGCAAAGTGCATGTTTACATAGATAGTAACATTTTCATTCTTTTGAACATTCCAATACTGAGGTACAGATATGAGAAGATATATCCGAGCATGCCGTAATTTGGACATATGAAGACATTTACTAGATAAGCATCTGGACATATATACGAAGATGACACTTCAGGATTACATTCCATTAGTGACTACCTGGTCTGCTTTCCAAAACATTTCTTCCTTCTATGACCTCACTATCGAGAGATCCATTTCTCCTGTCAACGAGGCTGAAACCAGGCTTCTTATAAACCTTTTTTCCCTTCATCAACTTCCTAACATTTTGGACTTCTTGCCACTCTTGTTCAGCTGCATGTATGTTTGACAACGTCACAAGAGCTCCAGGCTTATATGCACCTGTTTTCAAAAGCTTGTCTTCCATTTTTTCAGCTACATCTCTTCTTCCATGGATTTTGCATCCATTAAAGAATGCCCCAATAATCGATTCTGTAGCTTCCATTGGCATTCTTTCTATCAATGCATAAGCTTCTTCTACCTCCCCTGCGCGACATAAAAGGTCAACAACACAAGCATAGTGCTCTTTGTTGGCCTCAACCTTATATTTTCTTTTCATGGACCTAAAGATTTCCATACCCTTATCAACTAGCCCACCATGGCTGCAAGCTGAAAGTACACAAACTAAAGTGACTTCATTTGGCTCAAAACCTTGATTTTCCATCTCTTCAAACAATCGCAACGATTCACTGAACATACCATGCTTCCCAAGGCATCCAATTATAACATTCCACAGTGCAACATTCTTTACATGAGTTCCTTCAAATACTTTTCTAGCAACTTCAACACTCCCAGATTTTGAATACATGTCAATAAGAGCACTGGCCACATAAACATTTACTTCAAGGGACAGTCTGTATATCAAGGCATGAACTTCCCGTCCTCTTTGGGCTGACCCCATCATTCCACAAACTGGAAGCAGCCCCGTTACAGTTACATGATTTGGTTTGATTCCAGCAATTAACATCTCCCTAAACAATCTCAGAGCCTCAAGAGGTTGATTGCTGCGAGCAAAACCCGTGATCAATGCATTCCAAGTAATCAAGTCATGGCACAACCCTTCTCTAGTCATTCTAGACAGAAGCTCAAGAGCACCATCGCGGTCTGCACTCTGAGCATACCCAGTTATCAACGCATTCCAAGTAAAGTCATTTGGCTCCAACCCGTCCAGCTTCATCCTCTCAAACAAGACTATTGCTTCATTAAGTTTCCCTGTATTACTATAACCACAGATCATGGATGTCCACGACGCAACATCCTTACACGGCATCCGATGAAAAACCCTCCTAGCAAACTCTACCTTGCCACATTTACAATACATATCAACCAACCCATTGCAAACTAAAACATCACATTCAAAACCCATCTTATGTATCATACCATGAACTTCCCTTCCCTTATTCAAATCCAATAACCCAACACAAGCTTTCAGCACAACAGACAATGTATACTTATTAAACAAAGTTCCAAAAATTTGCATCAAATAAAAATACCCAATTGCCTCATTATAATTCCCATTAAAAGCCATAACTGAAATCATCCAATTAAAAGCAAAAACATTTGGGTAGTGCATTTTATCAAACAGTTGGTGTGCATACCTTATATTCCCACAACTTGCATACACACCCAAAATCTTTGCATCTAATGACATTTTAGTCCCATTAATTCCACTAGTTATAATCAACCCATGAATTTGCTTGGCCAAATTTGGGGATTTTGACTTTGTACATTTCTGTAATATAGAGCATAATTCATCATATGTTAACTTATATGGCCTAAAGAATAATGAAGAACTCATAAATATTGTAATGAAAAAATAAGTAATGAAGTTAATAAAGTTGATTTATGGGTTGTAATGGAAAACAAATTGAGGTTAAAGGAAGGAAGTTATGTGGGAAAATATTGAAGTTTAATTGGCGCCATAAATATTAGAAGGAAGTAAGAAGGAGAAAAGGGAATACTAGTAAAAACGTCGCCTGAGAGATTCGAACTCTCGCGGGGAAACCCCATGTACTTAGCAGGCACACGCCTTAACCACTCGGCCAAAGCGACACATTTGGTATTTCACTTCTTGATGAATTGTTTATCTTTTGAGAAAAGGATTTGTTTTTGTTGTATAGTGAAATGTGGAATTGTGTAGAAGGAAAAGTGTTAAGCTATGTTCGGGCAGCTTGTCTTATAAGGGACCGCCTATTTTTAAATTAGAATTAGGTAAGGTCCAAGCTTAATATTTTAAAGGAAAATGAATAGTGTTGAGATAGAGTTAAATGGAATGAGTTTTAATAGAATATGGGCCTAGGTTGGTCTAATTTTAACTTAAAATTAGACCGCTCTCTTTTAATAATTTGCGATGTTTGGGAACATGAGTTGAAATAAAGTTTAAGTGGTTGTTTAGTCGACAAGAGAAAATATGGGAATTAGGAATTTGAAATTTGGTGAGTTGTTTGGTTGACAATAAAATAGCAAAATGGATGAATTATTTACCTAGGTCCTCCTAGGTAAGTAGAAATTTTCATGGAAATTTAATTCCCCATTGTCAACCAAACAATTTAACCAATTTCGCACTGAATTTAATTAAGGAATTTATTTTCTATGAATTGCAATATTATGGAACATTGACTTCTCATGTAAACCAAACGACCACTAAGTTGATAAGGTAGTTGAAAAGATATAAACTAATAGAATAGTTGAAAATTTCAGCACCTGACATGGAGATGTTATATTTGGTAGCAACTCAAGTCAGTTAAATTTTTAGCTTAATTTTTATTTCAATCCTTACCCAAACACTTTTAAGGTGACTTAAAATTTTAGCACCTATTTATTAAGAGAAGGCATTGGGTCAGACGCATCTGACCATAATATTTGGTCAAACGACTTTCAGTTGGTTTCAATTTTTTTCAGTTGGTTTCAATTTTTTTTCAGTTGGTTTCAAATTTTTTTCAGTTGGTTTCAATTTTTTTCCAGTTGGTTTCAATTTTTTTTCAGTTGGTTCCAATTTTGTTTCAGTTGGTTTCAATTTTTTTCAGTTGATCTTTTTTCTTTCAATTGGATGTCTTTTAAGTTCGGTTATTTATCTTATTGTTTTATTTAGTTATCTTATTGTTTCATTTACGTGGTTTATTCTAACTGAAAACAAAACTTAGGTAAATGAAATAAAATAAGTTCTAAATGAAAGCAAATTAGTTTTCAGTTACTTATATTATTCTTTCATTTAATTTTCTTATTCTTTCATTTAATTTTCTTATTCTTTCATTTAACAACTAACTAAAATAAAAAAAATTAAAAATAAAAACTAACAGAAAACAAAAAAGTAAATGAAGAAAAATAAGTTCTAAATGAAACTAAATAACTTACTGAAAACAGGGGGTTGCATTTGCTCGTTTGTTTGTGCGTCGTGATTAAGAATTGTAGTTCAAATTGTCAGGGAGAACTGCGGTGAAAGATGGAGGAGTTTCTTAAGAGATGTTTCTACCAATCTGGTCAGTATGATTCTAGGGAAAATTTTACAGAGCTAGACAACAAACTCAGGCAACATGAGGTATCTTTTATAACATTATGCTACATCTCTTCCAGTTTCTGAGTTTTCGTTTTGAGCAGGACTTTTAATTAGTTTGTCTTCTAACAATGAAAATTTCCGCCATTGTTGGGAGCTTGAGCTATGGGGTCGATTCTTATTCTCTTCCCCCATTTTTATGGTGATGGTGTTCGTTCAGTTGTGGTAATTCGCGGATTGAAAGAAATCGCTGAACAAAGACGAAACTAATATAATTTGCATCTCAACCCAAAATTGAAAGAATTTCATGCTGCCATGAATGAATAATTGATTGGTTGATCGAAGGTTGAAGTGAGGGTTTGTTTCACCTCAATAACTGTCGGAAGAAGGAGATAGCGATGATAGCGATGAGTTAGGCTCAGCCCGTCTGACAGTAAACAATACGTCAGACGGTGACCCAATACTTTCACATTTATTAAAGGCGACTGAATTGTTGTCAAACAGAGTCTTACACAATCTTGGCTTAAAACCTATTAAATGGGTCCGTCGATTCGGTAAAAATAAAATATTTTCGGACTTGGATCGAATAAACCATGTTCAAGATCTAACATGTTCGATTTCGCGTCGACCCAATGGGTTCAGGGATTTGAATTTGTTCTTTCTTACATCTAGTTTTTGGGTCATATATGTAACAAAATGTACACAATATACATTGGAAATAGTAAGTTATAGTCATTTGTAGCTGAATTCAATCATATAAATGACGTCCACATTTAACAAAAATCATATTTGGAGTCAAATAATCTAGTCGAATGTATTTTAGCAATAAAATTCCCATGATTTCATGTAATTAGTATAAAGATATTTCGATCGGATAAAAAACGATTTTTTTGAGTTCGGGTACAATCAAATTCGGATCAAAAAGATGTGTTCAAAACCCAATATCTTCAGTCCGGGTCAATTCGATTTTTGACAAGTCTACTTGGCTTATTTGCCATAAAACATAGACAATGGTTATTAGGATTTTGAAAACTAATGAGCAAGCCCATTGAAAATAAAGTATTTCAATATTTCTTTTTACTATGGAAAGATAGAATTTTCAACAATTTTATACCCACTCTAACATATATTCATGTCGTTACAAAATATAATTTGATATTGATTAAACCGATAACTTCATATGATCTCCGTTCCAAACTTCCATATCTATTACAGCATAGGGAGTTTTACGCCTCCTAATGCATTACTTTAAATATCAATGTCTCTAAGAATTAATTATAAACAATTGATATTATTTAAGCATATATCGAGATGAATCTAGCAAGATCTCACATGACTATATTAACCCTTATGTATAAATCACAAATATAGGTAAAAGGGGAGTGTATATATAGTATAAAAAGTCAAAGGTTGCAATAGTATATTGTAAGGATTTTTTGTCAGAAACCCCCTCTAACTTTCAACTTATTGAAAACAACTCCCAGGATCTTTCACTTTTAAAAATAACTTCCCTAACCTTTCTAAAATTGTTGGTTGCACCCCCAAAAGTTAACTCTGTTAAAATTTTCCGTCTATTGGGGGCCCACTAACATATTTTCCCTCTTAAAACACATGATGAGATTACTAAGATAACCCTCAGTAACTCCACCTCAACTAATTTCCTCTCTCCTCCTTCAATTAGATTTCACTCTGTAAAACTCTTCACTTTCCAGACTTTATCTCCATATCTCTCTTCTGTGAAACTCAGTAACTCCACCCCAACTGCTGTAGAAATTAAGGCTTTTTTACTAATTGTACTTGGAATGGAATCTGGTGATGTCATGGGTGAAAAAGGGAAGAAAATTTGGGCTGTAAAACAAGAAATTGGTGCCCAAATAAGGTAAATACTATTCCTAAACCTATTCCCTTTTTTATACTTCGATTAGCACACCATTTCAATTTTTTATGGCTGTGTTGTTATGTTTTCTTTGTTTAATAATAAGAATCCTAATTTTTAATTGCAATTGGGCTCAATTAATTGTTAAATTAAAACCCTAATTTGTACTGATTATTTAATTGAATCACTTGCTGTTGCTGATTATGTAAATTGTAGGGAAATTAAAACATATATTCGATTGAATATTTATTTGGGGGGTAAATTCAATTCAACAATCATAAGACAAGTTATGTGGGAGGTTGTATCTACATGAAGGAGGGGTTGGGCCTTAAACTTACTGATATGAAAATGACAACAATGAGAGGAATTGTGATGGATGCACAAAATCATGTTGGTTATAGGGTGAATGACAGCTTCAGCATGTGGTATAGGATGCATGGGAGGAACTTGACAAATGGAAGGAAGCAAATTGTGAATGATTCTGGTTTTAAAGGTTTTTACCTAAGCAAGAACAAGAATGATAGGGTACTTTTATATGTGATTGATGAGCCTAAGCCTCAATTAGTTGGGCCTCAGTTTAGGAGCAAGACAATCACTTTTTTTTCAAGTACATCACACTCATTTCCACCATCTAAATTGCTTTCTCAAACCTTTCCAAATCACTCATCTCAGTCCACTAGTATATTGCCCAAGACCCAAAGCACTTCTGCATCTCAGCCCCATCCAAAGATCCAAATATCCACCACATCTCAACCCAATTCAAAGGCCCAACAGAGCTCAAAAATACATGCCCTCATCAAGGATTCAAGCTTAAAAATCTGTTCTCCAGTCAGAAAAAGTCAAAGGCTGCCACAAGTTGTTTTGCTAAGTAGTTTTGAACCACTTATAAAGAGCTCAACCCCTAAACATAAAGCAGCCTCCCCCATTCTGATCTCACCATCAAAAACTACCCCTTCTCCACCTCCTGCAATTCAGAAGAGATGCACACCAAGGGTGAAACATATAGCAACTAAGAAGAAGGCAAAACAAGTCAAAACCACAAAGGGAAAGGGGAAAGAGAAGCATGGAGAAGGGAAGAAGAAAGCAAGCAAGCAACTGTTGAAGGAAGATTCTGATTTAAGTGGGGAAGAATGGAGTGCTTCTGATATTAGTGACTTTAAGTATGAGCCTGGAGAAGAGGACAGGAAGGAAGATGTTGAAGCTGAGTCGTTCTTCAATTCAAAGGGGGGGAGCAGATTTGTTGAAGGGGTTTGAAGGTCATAAACCTAGTACATCTAAGGGCAGTGAGAGGAACAAAGAACCAAGGTGGACCAAGGAGGATTTTAACCTTGGGAATGTGGCTGCAGTTGACTGTGATTCAGATGAAGCAAGAAGCTTACATGGATCAGATGATGAGGGTGATCCTTATCCAACCTTCAACCCTGACTTTGATTTAAAGGGACAGGTAAAACTGAGTCTTGGTTTGAAGTTTGATAGTATTTATGACCTGAGAAAAGCTGTGCAGTATCATTCCGTTCAAAATAGGTATGATTACTATTTTTGTATAATGGAGCTGGTAGATTTGATGTGTATTGTAGAAATAAGTGTGATTGTGATTGGAACACAAAAAAGGGAAAGTTTCAATATTGTCAATGTAATGAGAATGAATTGAGGTGTTATTTTAAGGTTCATGCAATTCAACTGCCAATGTCTGATCAATACCAGATTAAGAGTCTTAGGCTAGAGAATACTTGTGATTTTTCCATTCAAGTAGTAAGGTCACATCTGCATACTTGGCTGAAAGGTACTTAGATGAATGGAGGTCTGACCCTGATTGGAAGCTATCAAAGTTTACTGATAGAGTGTACAGGGATCTTGGGGTTACAATTAAGTATTTTAAAGCATGGTTTGCTAGGGCTAGGGCAAAGCAGATATTGTATGGGGATGCAGCTGATCAGTATGCTAAAGTGTGCCTTTGCAATTTTTTAATATAACCCTGGTTCCACAGCTATTGTTGGTGTTGAGAACTCTAAAATTTCATCCCCCTACTTTTCTAGGATGTATGTGTGCCTAGAAGCTTGTAAAGTTGGTTACAAGCTTGGTTGTAGACCAATCACAGGAGTAGATGGGTGTCACCTAAAAGGTGCATACCCAGGCATGATTTTAGCTGCTGTAAGTAATAAAGATGGGACAACAACATCTATCCCATTGCTTGGGAAATTGTGGAAGTGGAAAATACCTCAACACGGACATGGTTTTTAGAGCTTTTGATGAAGGATACAGAGCACTTTGATGGAGTAGGACTGACTTTGATGTCAGATATGCAAAAGGTAATAATTTCATTCCATTATCATTTCATTCCATTATCAGTATGCCTTTGCAATTTCTCTTTGATTAGTGTTCCTAATGTTTGCATTTTTGATTTGTTAGGGAATGTTGGAAGCTATAGCCTTCGTTTCTCCCAAGGCAGATGTGAGATTTTGTGTGAGGCATATTTGGGCCAACTTCAAGTTGAAGTTCACTGGCACAATCTTCAAGGAATTTTTCTGGAAGGCTGCTAAAGCTACTACTCTAGTATGTGAATGAATATCTTCCTTTGATTTGCTTTTTTCTTATTTTTGTTTCAAATCTGATTGGAAAATAACTCTAAAATTATTTTATGGTGAATGCAGCAAACTTATGAGAAGCAACTTGCTGAAATTAGGTTTATCTCAGAAGAAGCCTACTTGTACTTGAAAGCAATACCAACAAAGCATTGGTGTAGGATATGCTTTTAGCACAACAGCAAAGTCCAACATGGTTACCAGCAACATGTGTGAGACTTTTAATGCTGATCAAAGAAGCTAGGGATAAACCAGTGATTACATGCATGGAGTGGATAAGGAGGTATATCATGAAGAGGCATGCGGAAAAATGGGATGGGATTCAAGCATACAATGGGAAGTTTATGCCTTATATAGGTAGAGTTTTGGGATGGATTATGGAAGGTGCCAAGGGATGTATTCTTGTTCATTCAAGGGCAGATGAATGGGAGGTGGACATCATTGATGATAGGCTTATTGTCAACCTTAGGACAAGAGCTTGCAGTTGCAGTCACTTTATGTTGACTGGCATACCTTGTAAACATGCATGGGCATGTATACAAGCCAAAGGGGGAAACCAGAGGATTATGTGGATGATTGGTACACTAAGGACAAGTACTTGCAAGCATACTCTTCACACATAAGACCCATGCCTGGTTTTAACCACTGGGACCCTTGTTCAATGCCAGAGCCATTACCCCCTATCATTAGGAGCATGCCAGGGAGACCAAACCATAAAAAGAGAAAGAAAGAAGCTGGGGAAGTGGAGGAAGGTAAGGCAAAGAAAGTGAGCAAAGCTGGAGGGCAGCAAAAATGCTCTAACTGTGGAGAGTATGGGCACATAATCTTGAAGTGCACAAATCCTAAAGCTACAAAGCCTCCACCAAAAAAAGGAGGAAGGCCACCTTCAAATGACCCTTGGGTGGTGGCAAATAGGAAGAAAAGGGAGGCTAGGGCAAATAAGGTAAGCATTATGGAGTGCTTCTAATATTAGTGACTCTAATTTGTTTTTACAACCCCTTAATTATCTCTAATGTGCTTTGTTTTTTGACTTGCAAATGACTTATGTCCAGCCCTCTAGCAATGAGGCAAGCACTAGTCAGAATATGCAGTTTCCCCTTCTCAATCAAGCCATAATGTGCAATTCCCCCTCTCAGTCAAGTCAAAATGTTGAATTTCCCAACTCTCGGTCAAGCCAAAGAACTTATAAAGCTGTCATCCCCAAAGCTCCTACTACTAATGCAATGCCAGCTCAAGATGCTCTCAAGGGTGCAAGAGTGAAGTTACCATTGAAGCCAACAAAGAAGAAGATGAAAGAAATTTCAAAACTCTGATGCCTAGGGATTTTGAACTTAGTTTCAGTTATGTAGAAGCCTTTTTTGTAATGGATACATTGGATTGATGTTGTGATAGTTTTTAGTTGAACCCTATTTAGTTAATCTTATGTATTGAATTGTAGGATTTATGGTTAAAATGTTGTTAATGTTGAGAAAGTTTCTTTACTTTTAAATATGAATGATGATGATTTGAGGAAAAGGCTTCATTTCATTGCTCCATAACAGTTACAAATATGGAAGTGTGCAAACAAAACACAACCAACTTACAAATCTTAGTTTTGCATTCAATAACTACCCTTTACTACTCTACATAATGCCACCCTTACTTAGCTAACTAGTACATATACTTAGAATCAAGCAAACAATCACTAAACACCCAAGGGCCCTAATAATCATTCCTGACAAGAATCCTAAACCACTAATTGTTGATGATCCTCTTTTCCTCTTAATTTTGTGAATTTCACCCTCTGCTCTTTTTCTCATGTCTTGATTCTTTGCTAATTCAGTCTTGAGGAATGCCACTTCATGGTTCAATAATCTCTTCTCCAAAAGAAGTTCATTGGTTAGAACTCTTTGCCACTCCACCATTTCTTTGTCTTGCCATTCAAAAAAACCACACCCATCTCTTCCACTATGAAAATCAGAGAATTTGCAAGCATAAAACTTCCTTTCAGGATTATCATTAGTCCAAGACCTCAACACTTTAGCTGCAATCCTACACTTGCATTTGATATCCAGCTCTTACCTATTCCAAGAAATTCAGTAGTCAAAGAAAAAGTGAGCATAATTCCAGGTAAAATCAGCACACCCCAACTACAATTACATAAGTATAAGTCAAGGTTCAACATTAACAAACCCTAATTTCACAATTTCCCCAAATTTAAAGTTCCATTTACTGATTTTTGATATGAAATTACAAACCCTAATTCTTAAAAAGAAACTCTTTATGCAACAACAAAATTTACCTGATATTGTACAACTTTAATTTCAATAATTTGGGGATTAGGTTTAAATTAGGACTTCGAGTTGAATGGGAATGCAAATTTGATGCTCAATTGGAATTGGGTTGAAGAACTTTAGAAATGTTACCGTTGTGTTGAATTGGAATTGGAAGGTGCTAGTTATATAAAGCTGTTAGTGGACCCCAATAGACAGAAAATTTTAACAGAGTTAACTTTTGGGGGTGCAACCAACAACTTTAGAAAGGTTAGGGAAGTTATTTTTAAAAGTGAAAGATCCTGGGAGTTGTTTTCAATAAGTTGAAAGTTACAGGGGGTTCCTGACAAAAAATCCATATTGTAATGATGACCTATTTGCCTTAAGCTTTGTATGATGTTGTTAATTGTTATAACTTCTCTCACATATCTTTCGGTTGCCTTATTAATTTTTTATATATATTTCCCCCAGCCACTACCGTATGCTGTGAAAAACTAACAACGTAGATGACTATCTCTCCAAACAAGGATATCATATAACTAAAAAACCCAGGAGTTTGATGTCCTCATGGATAAGACTTTGTGTCCTCTTTCTCTTTTAGATAGCTTAGTTTCCACCCTTGAGAGAAGGATCAACATAGTAGTATACTTAATCTCACAAAAAAGTTCAATTTCATTTATCTTAGAAAATTACATCATTTGAATTGGAGTAATATTATCACTACTTAATAATGTTTCAAAAATGTTGAAATCAAAGGTGAGAACCAATTCAATCAAAGTATCTTTAAACCTCCGTGAAATATATAAATTTGGGTTCAAGAAAGCCAATTCAGTAAATTGATTGTGTCGCTTATGGACACTAGTCTGCAGATTTTTATGTGCATCGAAAAATCTTCCTTTCTCCCAGCTATACAGAAGGAAAAATTAACTACAACCCTAGTTAGAAGGACAAATTAATTTTTTTTCATTTTTCATTATCTTGCTTTCTTTATTAAAAAAATCATTTATTTACTGCTTGTATCTCTCATCAACTTTACCTTAAATAAATTGTCGCTCTCTCTCAATGTTTTATAGAGAGAAAATTCCCTCCAGGGTTTCTCTTTTGGAAGGTTTTTCCTATCCTCTTTTCTTGGTTTTTTCTGTTTTTTTAAAGGTTTTCCTTCAATCTTCTCCCTTATCTCTTTCTGTTTTCATCTCTTTTCTTCTTGACCTCCCTTGTGAATCTTTGTAGAGGCTTCCATTGGCTTTTTGCCGGTGCTAAGTGTAACACCAGGAAAATTCTCTATTTTATAAAATCTTTTATCCACAAAACATAGAGAATCATTAATATTATCGCCCTTGTAAATACGTATCGGCTTACTCTGAATTTTACAACGGAAAATAATTTAAATTAAATATTTCATTACTTAGATAAACCAAAGTAAAACTTAAACAAACCTCAAGTACTCAAACCAACTTTAAACAACATAAAATATAAAACCCATAAAGTAACTTTAAACTAAAGATACAAATAAATGCAATTAAAGGAAAGTGAAAACGACATTCTCTCCAAACCGTCTTCCAAGTTCCCAATGAATATGGAGGTGTAACACCCTCCAAATTTGAACCTTCTTAATTATCCAATAGTACTTATTTTAGAAAAATCACAGTTCAAATCGGAGGTTATTACCGCCTGTTTACCCTTTCAGAGAGTAAACGAAGGCTAACAAAACAAAATATAACTAACTTTAAACTATTAAAAGAATAAACTTGGGAGAAAGCTTATTAATATTACAACTTAAAACTAACTAAACATCCGAACTCGAAAGTTTTACAAAGTCAAACTATAACGCCCTGTAATTTTAATAATTTTGAATAACACATGCTAGTACCAGGATCGAACCAAAATATTACATCATGTTTATTTAAAATGATATTATAATGTTTACAGGACATTACTGCCGTATTCCTAAAAATAGAAATACTAGACGAAAGTAAAGCATACTAATGACATAATAAAACTTAGGATAACAGTACTGGTAACTTGTAGCATATATATATATATATATATATATATATTTCCTATCATTTTATAAACCTCACTCTTGGCCCTCCCCATCTCCTGTACCTGAAAACAAAACATTTAATAGAAAGTCAACCCAAAAGGGTCCAGTACATTCCCAATATCACGTAACAACAGTTTATTAGACATTTTGAAATATCGTAACATTTCAATTTATCAAGTTTATTTATGACTTCCGGTTATGTAAGAGAAATAATCTTTTCTCTCTCTCTTTTCTTTTTTTATTTATTTCCGGGCTTTTAGCCCCTCCTGACAAATCCGTGTGCACACCTCCTCATGACGTACGTCACTCCGAATAATATACAAGTATCCTTCCTTCTGCCATATACCTTTCATCTTATAATAACAACTTCGTATAACATTATTATTATTACGTATGGTAGAAAAATCATAATATAGTTATACAATAAGTTTTAATATTAGCCCAATACAATGTACCTTTACTATCAAAACCGTTATAACAAATTCGTATGACAACTCTCTTTTTTTCCACACTAAAACATTACCTAAGGATATTAGTATAACTAAAATATTTTAACAAAACAATACTAAGAAGGGATATTCAAGAATGTGCATGAACATGTTTATTGAGTACTAGCTTTTTATTCAGAAGACTCAAATTTCTCTCTCGTTCTCACTTTTATGTTTCGTTACTGGTGATGGTTTGTGTCAAAGCTTTTATCCCTATTTATAAGTATATGTTGTTGTATGGTGGTTTAGGATAATTATGAATGTTACCACCTATTTTCCTACTCTAATTCATAGCCTATCAACATGTTGTTTTATGAACTCTTGGCAATCAAGATACGTAACTCTAAACCAATGCTGGTGCTTTTGTTTGGTTAACACATATGTCGGAGAAAATAATTTGCATGTTGTGGACTTTAATTAGTTACACACGTATAAGAATGAAGCAATTGCGGTTTTATAACAATAACACGTATAAAGTAATTCTTTTTATTTGATCTTTGGGAAAAATCGTATTTACAAATATCAATTAAATAAGTAGTAATTGTCTAGCCCTAAGTAGAATGATTAATAAGGATTCCAAAAACTATAAAACAAAGGTTATACGATTTATCATTTTTAACATATGAGTTAGTTAAAAGTGGAACTTGTTAAAAATTCTACTAGATACTTTTATGAACCCATAAGATAGTAATTGATATTTTTATTAATTCTCACCTAATATACTACACTATGGTATTTTCATTTGTAACAAAAAGATAATACATATCTATATATTTTGTCCCACATAAATGTACAAAGCCAAGAAAACACGCAATATCACCTAAAGTGGTCATATAAGTACCAAAATTACATATATAGGAATATAAGACATATATTTCATGATTCTGTAATTATTTTTTATTATTAGTATTATTTTCAAGGTATATATATTTTCCCGGTTATTACATCCTTCCCTTCTTAAAGAAGTTTCGTCCTCGAGGTATATAGATTCCACTTGCCTATATTTTTTTATTATTAGTATTATTTTCAAGGTTAATAGATTCCACTTGTCTATATTTTTTTCTTCTTATACACTTACTTGCCTATAAGTGGAATCTTGTTTGATTCGTTTTAAAATATGTTTTCATAATATTAACTTTTTATACTAATCATTAAATAGAAAGGATAAGATTTAAAGTATTACATTGAATACCGTATAATTAAAAAATACAGTTAGATTGGAAAACAGGAGAAGTACATCGCCACAACACATAAATCTTCTTCACCACCTATTTTCAAGTTAAATCAATCTTTAAGTGATTTTTTTTCTTAGATAATGATTAAAGATTGTAAAATTCCTTCTATGCGTCATTTTAAAACTTATTTTCCACCATACCGTCCACGTAGGAATAGGTAAGAACGGACCTATTTTTTTAGCTTTATCACTACATCGCTACTTTGAGTAGTGATTTATAGACCAAAATGGCTACTTGGAGTAGGGGTTTTGCTCTATAAATCGCTATTCCAAGTAGCGATTTTTAAACCAAAACCACTACTCCGCGTAGCGGTTTAATTTATAGAGGAGGGAAACGCTTGTTTTTTTTTTTTGATGTTTCGTGACTTACTTACCGTAAGTGGGGATTGTAAGTTGTATTTTTGCAAAGATAAAACCGCAACTCTAAGTAGCGGTTTTACTTATTAAATCGCTACTCCAAGTAACGATTTACTTTGTAAAACCGCTACTTGGAGTTAGAGGTGGCATATGGGCCGGACCAGCCCGACCCACCCACCCCAACCCGTCTCGGAGGCCTTGTGGGCCAGGCCCGTTTAACCTGTTACCCAGCCCAGCTTAACCCGTGAAAAGGAAAACACGCACCGGGCTCGGTTGTTGTAACCCAACCCGATAGTAAACAACCAACCCGCATCTGACCGCCCACTAACCCACCCGGCCCAGCCCGTCAGCCCACCCATCCCATCAGCCCATTAAGCCTTAACCACCGAACCCAACCCAACCCGCCTGACCTATCTTAACCCCCCACTGAAATCTTCAGTCTCCAACTTGACGCTTCGGCTTCGTGGCCTCAAATCTCAATGATTGAAAATTTAAAAAGAATCAATGAATTTGATTCACGCCTTCACTTATCAGATTATCATAATCAAATCTTGATTGAAAAAAATCATTGAATAAGATTAACTGATAGTATTGTTTTTTTTAAAATCTTGCACTCACTCAGATCAGAAATTAAAAGTCTTTCACTCACTTACTCAGATTAGATTCATCAAATTCAGAAATCAGATTTTAGAAATCATGACCGAATCCGAAAATAAAGAGAAATTTTACACAGTTTTCCCGGCTCAACACACTAAGCCCACCCAGCCCAGCCCAATCCTCGCAATCAGCCCAACCCATCCAGCCCACACAAACCACCCAAACCACCCAACCCACCCAACCCATTAACCAGCCCAACCCACCCACTAAGCCCACCCAGCCCGCCCAATTAACCGTCTCAGGCCCACCCAAATCGGATGTGGGTCGCCTCCCCAACCCAACCCATCGACCCACCCAGCCCGCTTGTTATCCTGACCCGCACCGGTTCAAAAATGGCCATCCCAGCCCGACCCACTCATTTGCCATCACTACTTGGAGTAGCGATTTTAACCTTTTTCCGCGAAAAAAAACATCATACCAAACCTATATAGACAATATGATAGTAAATAAGTTTAAAAACAACGCATATTAAGCATTATCTAAGAAAAAAGAATTCTTTTACTATGGTTGGACAACCTTTTACCATCGTAGATGCTATTACGACATGAGTTGATGATGAGCATGGCCCATGGGAGCCATATCTCTAACCTTTTTGACTGTAAAAATATCCATTGCATCCCTTATTACAGTTACACCAAAGAGTGAAGCTACTTACTGTCGTTTCCAGCAAAAAGGCAGTTGCAACATAAAAAGCACAGCCCCACCCACGTGTCTTTTCAATCCACCTTCTTTCCTCCTACTTATGTGTCAATTTCAAATTAATTCTTTCGCCGTTTCAATCTCTTGTACTAACATCAAAATCTGTGCGTTTCGTCCAATTTCATGTTCATCTCAAACTGACCCACATTCTCAATTTCAATTTTCCATGCAATTCTAGCTTTGAATTGATCCAATATTTGGGCACCCATTTTCTGACTTCTCCTGAAAAAAAAAAGGTTGTTTCTTTGTGATTTTAAGCAAATTTGTGATTCTGGGTTTTTTGGGTTTCTTGCAATTTATAGTTTTGAGCAGCCATTTGTGACTTCTCCTGCAAAAAAAAAAGGTGGATTCTTGGTGGTTTAAAGCAAATTTGTGATTCTGGGTATTTTTGGGTTTGTTGTAATTTATGGTTTTGGGGTTTGGTGGGTGGTTTTTGAAATGAATGAGCATGGTGATGAAGAACAGCCTGTGTTTGAGATTGCTTTAGTGTTTTCAAAGAAAGAAGAAAAGGGAGAAGAAGATGAAGGTAAGATTGATGTTATGGAGGTTGTGGTTGATGAATTAAAAAGAACTGGGTTGCTGGTTCAGATTGTTCCTGGACTTGCTCATGAATTTATTAAGGTTAGTTTTTTGCTCGTGTTTTTTCTTTATGATTCTTCATTTATAAGAACTTTCCCTTTTTTATTAGGTGTATTCATTTTTAATTTTGTTCAATTTATTGCTGATATGGTTTGGAATTTTGTTTCTATTTTAGTATTTGAGCTTTCAAGTTACTGTTGAGTGTTGACTGTTGACAACTGAAGTTTAATCTTCCTTGAGTTTCAGTGTTTTGGTAACAATATTAAAATGGTTCTTGTGCCTAATTCCTCATTATATTATAAAAATTGTTTAATAAATGTAATGGTCTATGCTTAATGCTTATAGATAAAACCACAAGATTTTAACTGAAAAACAATAAGATTAAAACTATAAGGTGTTAGTTAAAACCTTAGAGTTCTAACTTCAATTTCTACAATTTATCCATATGCTTATGGATAGTGTTAAGGAACCAACTCAACCAAGAAGTTAAGCTGAGAGTTGAAGGCCGAGGAATAGTTTCATACTCTATCACGCCCTCTCGCACAAGAGCCCATTGGGCTTGAAGTGTAGATGTGCTACAGGCCTAAATATGCCGCTTAGAAAGGAGGGGTAGATAAGATTTGAACCCGTAACCTTCTAGTCACACTAGCTCTTGATACCGTGTTAAGGAACTAACTCAACCAAAAGTTTAAGCTGATGGTTTAAGTCCAAAGAATAGTTTTATATTTATCAAATAGACCATTTAACACACGTCTTTGTAGTTACTTAAATGTATAAATTAGGCTATAGAATGGTTTATATTACCTACCATATTGGCTATTCTATGTGTTGGAGTGCTATTGAGAGCCTCAACCTTTTCTAATTGTCAATTTTGTCAATTGTCTTTTTGTAAATACTCCGCTTTGTTCTCTTGTCAGAGAAAGGGTCTAATAGTGTGAACTTATCTTATTCAATGTAGTAATAGTAGCTATGTGGAATCTGATATGGTGAGTAAGCAAGCCCTAGTGCTTGAAAATGTTTGCAGGTACAATTAATGACGTGTTGCAGTATGTGATTCTTGTTTTGTTTATAAATATCTATATATGTTTCATGGGTGTGTTGATGGTGGATGTTATTCTCTCAGTTGGCAGCACCTTTGGAGGCTCTAGGAAAGGCTGCAGCTGAATTGCAGATAAGGAAACGAACCAATATTGGTATTAACTCTATCTAGATTCTTGTTTATAATTACATGTTTCTTAATATGTTCAGTTACCATTTGCAACTGTGAATGATGTAGGAAAGCAGGGTTAAGGATCCATTCTTTTCAACTTATTTTTGCTTATCTGAACTTATCCGAACTTATTGAACTTATCTGAACTTATAAGGACCTACAATGCTTGGACTCTTCGTTTTTCTCAAGTACCCGTGTCGGATCCTGGACACTTCGACATGGGTACGGACACTGGACACTTCATTTTAGTTGAAAAATATCACTTTTTCGGGAAAATAGCCGAGTCCGACACTCGGACACATACTTATATCGGATACTTGTAGCCGAGTTTGAGCAACATAGATAAGGACTGAAAATAAGTTGAAAAGAACGGACCCTAAGTGAAGAACACTAACAATAAGTTAGATTTTTTCTGCATTGTTCCTCCAACATTGGGTTGCCTTAGAATTGCTTTTTTGGTTTTTTATGCAACACTTCATGGTAGTTTGGCTTTCTGATTTATTTTCTCAGGAATGGACTTAGCTTTCGATTGGGATCAGGTTAAGGCTTTTGCGAGGCAGGCTGATGGCTCATTGTTTAGTTGGTGTGAACGTCATCATTGTTACCATCACTTAATTTATGGAATAGTAAGCATCCTCTATTTTGCGAGCTATTCTCTTTCTATGATATTCTCTCTTCCTTCTTTTGTCTATTTTGTCATTTGTTGACTCTGCCCTAAACATAGTTTGTTTTTACTGAGAATTTTATCTCTTAATCTATGCTGAATTCTTTCTTCTCATATTAGTAATGTTGATAAAGCCTTTAACGTTGATTATCTGTTAGTACATAGATCTGTTGAAGTAATAAATTTCCCCCTTTCATAGTGATTAACAATCTGATAATTGCAGGTGAATAAAAGTAAGTTTGCTATACCCCTAAAATATGGCTGCAAAATTTTCTACTGGGAACCTTGGGAGCCTCTTTTGCAGAGACTGGAAACAGAAGGAATTTTGAAAGAAGTGTTTCCTTTGCATGGTATGTAAAGTTCCTACCCTTCCTGAGTTTCTATTCAAATATTTTTAGTTGAGCATGAAATGACCTTTATGATGCCAGATGAACAAAAAAAGAAGCAGATGCTGAGGAGTTGGGCTCTTAACTTCTGGGATTTCACAAGGCAGCCAATTGATGACATATACTTATACTTTGGGACCAAGGCAAGTTGAAATGGTCTTTGAAATTCTGTAATTTACTTCATGCTTCCCGATTTCGAATATTGACCAACGGGAGTCACAATGTGCAGGTAGCAATATATTTTGCTTTTCTTGGAATGTTTACTCGATGGTTACTCTTTCCAGCAGTATTAGGGATTGTCTTGCATTTAGTTGACTTTGGGTGGGCACCACTATCTTAAATCTCCCTCAGATTATAAAACTTTTTCACATTGCCGATTTTGTCATTAACTACTGTGTCTTCACTCAGGTCGTTGCAGTTTCTGGCTCATCCTTTATTTTTCATAAGCATCATATCGTGGGCTGTATTCTTCTTCCAGTTCTGGAAACGCAAAAATTATGCACTTATAACCAGGTAGCTTTTTTCAGCAATGAGACACATAAGCATCATGTTTGTTTTTGTCTACTTTCTCATTGATTGCATCGGAAGCATCATGTCTTTACCAGTTCTTCTTCTTCTAGATGGAACATCAGTTACACGGTTGGAACAGGACCTGGATATAAGATATTTGGAATGGATTTGAACTCCAGGCAACATCCTTTGGAATTTGCAAAAAAGTTGGAAGCAGATAATGTTAAAGAGAAAGAAGCATATCAGAGAGATGAATGGTTAGGACGACTAAAGAGGATCAGAAACGATGCTGTAATTATATTGAGCATTATATGTCTTCAGTTGCCTTTCGAGCTAGCGTATGCTCATCTCTATGAAATAATTGGATCAGACATCCTAAAGTAAGTTTCCTTTGTCTTCTTTTCTAATGAATAATGATGATTTGAATTTGAGGCAGCCTGCTGACTATAATTTCATCTATGATTTGCTTTTGTTCTTGCTCTAGATATTAGAGTAGAAATTAAAAAGTTTCTTTGTATTTTTTTGTGCTCATTTCTCTGTTACACCCTCCATCTTAGTTGCCTTTCACAATTCACAAACCTATATGAAATTCACACTTTCCACTTATGCCGTTTGCGAAGAGCATTGTTACCTAAATTCACTAAGCTTCGTGCGAATTGAAACTAAGACAAGCGAATTATAGGCTATTTTTGGCACGTTTTAGGCAAATTGTGTATTCAAAAGGCGAATTAGGGAGCGAATTTGATGGCACTGGCCAAGAGTATTGGATTTTACTGGTTTGGGCACATATATAGTATTTTTTATTGAGACATCCCAAATAGAAAGTGGACATTATTCTGTAGAAAGAAGTCGTATGGTTTTGGGACTATGGCTTTCCTGTTGCATTTCATCAAGGTTCACTAGGAGGATCCTTAAATTAAGATTCTGGTGGGACCTAGAACTAACAAATGTTTGAGGTTTATTTCATATTGGCAAAAGAGTGTTGTGCCATTGCCGTAGTTTTCATAGCATCTCCTTGAGGTGGCAAGTGAGTGAAATTGTTCCACATAACATGGCATTATGGCCATATGGTTATCTCAGAGACACTCACACAGCTGAAATGAGGGGTTTAGGTGTTCACAACTTTACTCCTAGAATGGATTTTTTTTTCATAAGACCTTGGTTGTTTAGGCATAGACTAGTCTGCGGCTCAGTGAGATATATGTAATGAACGACAACTTAGGGACATGGAAAATTGTCTACAAGAGATTCTCTTAGTTATATTGAATGTTAGGAAAAGGCTTAGTGGAATTATTGTGAATGACTTCAGTCGTTATTAGATAAGAAAAAATTATGTTTATGAAATGTGGGTAACCAGAACAAGAATTACAATTAACTATGCCACTCACATTGGAGCCACACTGGACAACCTCACAAATAGCCAGGTCAAGTAAAAGTCATTCTCACGAGAAAAGTAGTTTCAAGGAACAACAAATTGAAATCAAGTTCCACCAAGTGCAATTATTATTTATCAAATTCTAATCTAATACTGAAGGAACAAGACCAAACTAGTATTCAAAGCATTTAATGACAAGGAACAACCCTTAAACAACATACTCGGAAGGTAGTTAGATTGTAGCCATGCTAATTTATATTATCTTTGACACTTTAATCAACCCCTCGGAGTATCGTGTGTCTTCCCTTATGTTAAGTTCTCTATATTTTCAGTTCAGTTTAGTTCAGCTTTAGAAAATACTTTAACTTTTCTATTCCTCTCAGTTAAGTTCAGTTCAACTATTTTCAGCCGGAGCCGAAGAGAACAGTTTCTACCCATATGGCACGTGATTCAGCTTAGATTTTGAACCTTACAATTTCTGGCATGAAGTACGGCCCATCCTTAATAATTGATTGCTACTAAGATAAAGACTCTTTAGCAATTAGGGCCCGAAAATATTGATTAGTTATAGGAATTTAACTCACAAATAGTTTGCAACCTAACTGATAAGGAATACTCAATTCATGTACTCAAATGGGTGAGTCACAAATTCTTGGAAGTTATAGTGATTGCAATTCAATAAAGAATATTCTCATAGCTAGCGAGCATAACAAACTAAAGTATTTATAACACTTAAACAAAAAAACTAAAAGAAAAGAACTGAAGTTGGAACAGCAGATTGATATCATTTTCCTTTGCCCATCGAACCCATGCTCTTTTGCATCTTTGTGTCATGATCAGGGGAATCCTTGAGTGTTGGGACGTGGGAGGGACAAAAATTGGATAAATTTGTCCGATTTCCCCCATGATTAGGATTTAGGATAAAAAATGGATTGAGTTAGCAAATTTTATCACTTTTCGTATCTCAAAAAACTCCAAATAACTCTCTTAGTTAATCAGGATGTAGATCCTATCAATTCCCCGAGACTTCTCATATTACACGTCATTTCCAATCCCATGATATAAATCTTTGCCAAAATTTTATGAATAATCTGTCACGCTGCAGTTCCTTTGCACGAGGACTAGGCCGAGTTCTTTCCGATCCACCTATGTTGCTCAGATCTCGTATCCGAGGATCCGACACTCTAGGCCTACTAACTTATCTTCATGTGACTTCTCCAAAGGAACAAGCACCAATGAACAAAGGATATGGGAGTTTTGGGAACCATTCCTTTCATCTCCCTAAATGATGCGAAAACCTAGAAAAAACATGAAAAAGAGAAACAAAATACAAATATGGAATAAAGGACTTCAATTACACTCGGGTTGTTTTGTTTAAAGGCTAAGGGGTATCTTATCCCTCTTGACCCTTACCCCATGTTCATTTAAGGGAAAGATCTAGTTGGGATAAGGATAGGGATAAAAACCCTACTTATCCCACCAAAATTATACTTTGGAGAGGGGTGGTATAAGGAATGGGGAATAAGGGTGAAAAGACAAACATAGTCTGATGCAAAGGAAGAAAGGAGGAGAAAAGGAGAAAATTAGCAAGGGTATTGAATAGACTGACATGATATTAATGTTAATAAACTGAAATTACACAAGATTAAGGTAGATATCAAGCTTTCGAGTGGCTTGAGCACTCCTAATCAAGCATTTGAGAGGCTTGTCTCTCCTAAAGAACCCTTAAAAGTTCTACAAACACACTTAACAGTTTTCAACGTAATATTTCACTCCCTAATCTCCTCTGTTTATAGGTAAACTAACTTGCTAACTTATTCCTCGAGACACTATTTAATTGCATCTCCTAAAGTACTCCTCCCTCTAGATCGATTCGTTACAAGTATTTTTAAGCAACTTTATTATTTATCCCAATCTTATCCCATTACATACCAAATTATCCTTATATGAGCTACCAATTTCCAGTCCCTATCCCCATGACATACCAAAAGCCCCCTCAAGGGACTATCTAAGAACATAGTAGAAAGGGTTAGGCCGTATTTGAGACATATTTGACACTATGAACATCCAAAAATAAATATGTTCTTACCTGAGGCTACATACGACAGCGAAGCTAACAATGTCTGTGTCCCCCAAATCATGGTCACTGCAGTCAAAATGAAGCACTTGCACCTTCTGTTGTTTGCCCCCTGATTACCATGCTAATCCACTTGCATATTGGCCGGTTCTCCCAGAGAAACAGAGCACAACCAATATACCTGTACGTCATGAGGAGCTAGTTCAGCTCTTAATTAGAGGTCTTTAATTTGGAAAGCTCGGAGATTTACCAGCTCAGTTTAGCTTCGTGTAATTGGAGTCCTCATCGATAACTGGCAAAATCTTTGCTTAATTTCAGGAGTTCTTTAGGTAACTTCTGTCCTGGCATATTGAAGATCAGTTCTTGGAGATAAGCGGACTCGAACTGTTGACATCCGCCTTAAACCCGTTCATGGGTAAGGGCGGATGTAGCTAAGTGGATCAAGGCAGTGGACCTTGCATTTTATCATCCTAATTACACAGTAAAACTTCCCTGCTAGAAATGAATTTGCTTAGACTGTTGTCTCATGCTTAAAACAGAAATTTGGGCCAAAGTTTAGGAGTGTAATCTTTCATCAATGTGGAAAACGTTAGTGGATGTCAGAATTGGATCTGTGGTTTTCACTTGAAAGTAGTTATTTTGTTGTTTGATCTCTCTTCTTATATTATGTTGCTGTAAAATATCTTCATAATTTAATACTTAATGTGTCTACTCTGCAATTCAAGTCAACCATATTTGTCTTCTATTTCCTGCCCTGATCTTACAATGGCAAATTGTCCTTTGCTGCTCTCTAATTAGTTGGAGTTTTGTATTGTTGACTCTAGGCGGTTGGAATTTTGTATTGTTGACTCTAGGGGGTTTAATGAGGAGTTATGATGATTTACTGGTATAGGATGCCATAATTGGTATCCTTATAAAATTATTTGCCTGGAAATATGTGCTTATTACCTGGATCGACCGTACACATTACGCTAGATGCCATAAGACACATTGTTTGGAATTTGGATAAGGAGCTTGGATTCCATTTTTTATTAAGACATTCTATGCAGATTTATGTTTTGTGGGATAAAAAAGGGAAAAAATTGTTATATTACAAAGAAGGCTTGTGATATAAGTGTATAGCAAGATTTTATCACATCTCAGTAAGTGAGCTTCTAAAATAGACGAAAGTCTTTTCATATCTTCGTATTTGATCGAGACTTCTCACCTTCTCTTCCGTCTCCCCCATTTTCTTTGTAATATTACTGCAACTAAAAGGAATTACATCTTACATCTTAATGTGAGAGATCCTTTCTTCCTCAGACATTTTTCTTATTGGCAGTAGTTATGGATTTGCTACTAGCTTCTTTGGATAGAGCTGATACTTGGTATTCATTTGATGTGGATGTAATTTGATTTCCTATTACCTCATTGTTGCCGCTAAAGCATATATCAATTTTTTCTGGTTTATTTTATAGGTTTGCGCTGACGGCTGTCTATCTACTTATTATTCAATATTTTACGAGAATTGGAGGAAAAGTGTCTGCTGATCTCATAAAAAATGAAAACATTGACAACAAAGAGTATCGGGCCGACAGTTTGATTTACAAGGTGAGGAATGGGATTTAGTGCACTGGTATCAACTATCATGTTATCTGCTTCAGTTTAGAGGTGCCTGCTGCTTTACCATAGGCCCTTTGTTGCCATTTCCTTTGCAGTTGTTCGGGCTTTATTTTATGCAGACATATATCGGAGTTTTCTATCATGCTCTACTCCACCGCAATATCATGACACTCCGCAAAGTTCTGATCCAAAGACTAATTGTTTCAGAGGTTGATAATGCATATAAATATATTCTACGGTAATTACAAAGTTCTCCCACTTAAAATTTTGAATATACTGATAAGAGGGTAACATGTTTGCAGGTCTTTGAGAATCTGCTTGAAAATTCTCTGCCCTATCTAAAATATAGCTATAAAAAATTTGGAGCAGTTAGGTAAGCTTTTTTTATCCATTTTTAAAAATATTTATATCTACCATCTTCGCATTTACATAAAAGTTATACAAGCTAATGTTGGCATTGGATCACCCATTTATTTGGTTGATGTATCTACCTATTATCAAGGTTCAAGAAGAAGCACGATAAGGGTCCGTCAAGAGGGAAGGTAAAGGTCAATTCCAGAGTAGAGAAAGAGTATCTGAAATCTGCTTACTCTGCAAGCATTGGAGGAGAACTTGAAGATGGACTTTTTGATGGTAATACTTTTCCCTCATAATTTTGGGTCCATTTTTTATTTTAGCTCGTCTTTATCAGCAGTGCCTCAGTGGATCATTTGCTTACTTATATAGCTTTTGTGAGGCATCCTGAGAAACTTGTTTGTAACTTATAGGACTTCAATTGTAAACGTTGCAGATTTCTTGGAGTTGGCTCTGCAGTTTGGAATGATTATGATGTTTGCAAGTGCATTCCCCCTCACGTTTGCCTTTGCTGTTGTGGTAAGTAGTTTATAAAGCAATATATATGTTAGTTCCAAGTTTGAGGCATCAAGTTGGAAGTTATGACTAGCTGCGATTGGTGCAGAACAACATTATGGAGATTAGGACAGATGCTCTGAAGTTACTTGTCATGCATAGAAGGCCTGTTCCTCGTGCTGCTGTTACGATTGGAGCATGGCTGAATATATTTCAGGCAAGCACGCAAATATTCCCTCCTTGCTGATAAAGAATATCCGCATGTATTTTTTTTGGTATTGACCATTGTGATACTGCTACTCTGTTTTCAATGACTTCACCGATTTAGTTTGGCACAAAGTTTAAGGAGTGAGTTTGATGTGAGCTGCTATTTAGTTAGCATGGTTTAAAAGGTCAGATTGGATATGATTTGAGCCACAAAGTAGATTGATAGCTCACCCTCCGAATTCTTTGTGTTCCACACTTCCACTTGACTTTTGCATTATTCACCTATCTCACTTTGACTTCTTTTATTTATCAATAAATATATAAATGTTATTGAATGTATTTCAATGTATATTATTAAAATATCAACTTTTTATAATTTTTAGTTTTTTACTGATCAACAAAGATATTAGTTATCATAGCTGTGCATTGCCAAATTTCAAGGCTAAAGTGAAACAACTATAAAATTGAGGGAGTAATATGGACCAATACCAAATAAGGTAATGGATAAAGCATTTTGAGATAGCCCAAAATAGAAAATGGGGTAAGGTTCTTGAAGACGGTGGGAGTAGTACTAAAATCCTTGATAATATCCCCATAAGACTTCACCATGTGCATGTGCCACACTTCTTGAAAAGTTAAAGTGATTTTGTTTCCGCTAAATTGGATATTCTCTGTTATCGATTGGGAATTAAACAACCTTGCTAATTAAATAAGTTCTGTTTACTTATTGACAGTTTCTCATAGTGATGTCGATTTGCACGAACTGTGCACTTTTGGTTTGCCTGTACGATGCGGAAGGGAAGTGGAAATTAGAGCCAGGGATTGCTGCGATTTTGGTCATTGAGCACATCCTCCTCCTGATAAAGTTCGGCTTTTCCCGCTTTGTCCCCGAGGTAAACCAATGTTAATTTTGTATAATCTTGGAAACAAAAGCATTAAAAGTTAGGTGTATTAAGGGAAGGTAAACACATTTTTCTCTGCAGGAGCCTGCATGGGTAAGAGCGAGCCGTGTGAAGAATGCAACACATACTCAGGACGTGTCTAGAGAACTCTTGAGGACCATTTCTGGTGGTCAACAGTTAAATCCTGCAGAAACAATGAAATAATATCAGAAATGCTGCCTTGTACATTGGTATATAAAAGTTTTGTTAGGTAGTCTTGTAGATGGTACATAGTTTTACAGAAATGTCCCCGCTATTGTGTGCTCTCTCGGTACCGTAATTTAGTCGTTTCTCTTCTTCCTGCCTTTTTCTCTTTTTGGCTTGTAACTGTGGGGAGCAGCAAGCCAAGGACGAGAAGGAAGTCGTAGGCCGGGATAGAGCTCAAAGAAAGACAGGCCTGAGTGCAGTAGGCTAGTTGATCTTGAGATTCTTGGTTCTCAGCGGCTTTCTTGGGTTTAGTTGCTGCTCTGATTTCCTCAAAATCTCAAATGTGTAAAGGAGAAGCATATACGCCAATGTGAAAAACTCAAAAGTAGTCCCAGATTTTGCTGCTTGCTTTAAATGTCTCAAGACATTATGCAACTGAATAGTGATACAACTATCGCGGAGGTGTTCATGTCATCTACCAACACACTACTGTAAAGTAAATGTGCAATACATATGCTATATTCTGAATTTTACACCAAATGAGAGAAGTAGCTACTCTGACTTATGTTGTATGTGTCATTCTAATTGGTCGCCTACTCCATTTTCTCTCTGGGTATCTCTCATACACTTCGTAGTCAAACGAGATGAGATAAAAAAAATTACACCAATGTGTTTCTCGCTTATTTGATTTGAACTTCTTGTTTTGTATATGATGGATTCTTATTGTTTAAATTTAGCAAATAAAATACATAAATTGATGGGCAACACTGAAAAATTATAATTTAGAAATTGGAGACTGGATGGGTTACATTTTGGACAGGACTAAAATTTAGAATTTAGAACTTTAGCCCAAAATAAGATTCATAACAGGGACGTCTTCTAAAACAGGGTATTTATAGAGCGGTCAGCCATCTGCAAAGTAATTTGAATGCACTTAAGTGCCCTTATATTCAGTTTTTTACAAACAGACATTGACATGATAGACACAGACGCACCTAAATCACATAATGCTTTATCAATGAATAATGCACCTACATGACATGGGATGGAAAAACTATCAGGGTCTTTCAATTTAGGTAGAGATTTATATTGTAAAATAGCACTACACTCTTCAGTTAGAGCGACTCTACCCACTAAAATCTTTCTTCTTAGTAATCATTTCCTTCAAAAACTTGGCATAAACAGGTACTTGAGAAATAAGTTCTGTGAAAGGGTCCATTACCTCAAGGTTCTTGACCATAGCCAAGAACTTACCAAGTTATTGATCTACTTTGGACTTTTGCATCATGTGAGGAAAAGGTAACCTTGGTGTAAAAGGCATTTCAGAAACCTTTTCCTTCTGCTTTCCTGCCTGTTCAGCCTCCTCAGGCAATTCGACCTCAAACATTAAATTCTTCTCCAAATCCTCCTTTACTACCTCCTTCTCTTTGCTAGGGGCAGCATCATCATCATTGGGCATAAGAGGAGCAGCATAAGCAGTGCCACTACAGAGTGTAACAGCATTTGTTTGCTCCTTCTGCATAGGTTGCCCATGCAATTGTCCCTGCTGCTCTGAGCATTGTTTCCTCCCAATTGGGCAATCTGAGTCTCGAGAAGTTTGATGTGCTTCTCTTGAGCGAGATTATGCTTCTCTTGTGCTCTTTGTGCCTCCTCATTAGTTTTCTGCATTGCCAGCATCAACTTCATCAGTTCACATGCAGCAGACTCTTGTGGGTTACATTTTGTGGTGCTGGCTGAAAATTCTGTTGAGCAGGTCTTTGAAAACCATGGGGATTTTGATAATTTCCTTGGTTTTGGTAATAGTGGGGTCTTGGGCTGTTTTGTGGAGGCTGATAGGAATTTTGTGGAGGGTGGTAGGAATTTTGTGGCTGTGGGTTCTGAACATTGTTGTTCTATAGGAGAGAAGTGAGTTATCTCTCCACCCAGGATTGTAGGTATTTGAGTATGGATTGTTTGGTTGTCTCCGCTGAAAAGCATTTGCCTGCTCTATTTGATTCTGACCAAACTGACAATCGTGGCCAAAATGGCCCTGAATACCACACACCTCGCAGTAAGATGAGGTAATAGGTGCAACAGCTGACATAGCATTGATACTCATAGGGGATGTAGAGGAACTAGAAGGCTTCAAATTGTCAAACTTCTAATTTAGTTGTGCCACTTGAGATGCAAGTAATGAAATGGCGTCAATATCAAGTACCTTCTTAGTGTGACTCCTAGATGAGGAGTGATCATTGACAGCAAGATTAGCTAGGAAGTCATAATCTTCATCAACTGCCTGTCTAAAAAGACTCCTCCTGCAGACGAATCAACAGTATTCTTCGTCTGAGGCTGCAGACCATTGCAGAAAGTCTGCGTTAGAAACCACTTGTCCAGTATTATGATGTGGACACTCCCTCTGTAAGTCTTTGAATCTAGTCCAGCTTCCCTCAGGCCTCAATGTCTCATCTGGCTCTTGGGAAAACGTGGCCAACTTATTTCTGATATCTGCTGTTTTCGTAGGAGGGTAATACTCTTCGAGGAACGCAACAAAATTCCCCGACCATTCTGTCTCAGTGATGTCACTAAACCACCTTTGAGCTTTGTCTCTGAGTGAAAACTTGAACAACATGACTTTCAACTGTTCAGGTGTGACTCCTTGATGTTTAACAATTCTGCAAATTTGTTGGAATCTCTGCAAATGATTGGCCGTATCTTCAGTAGGATGCCAACCAAACTAATTCTGCTGCACCATGTTGATGAGTGCAGGCTTGATCTCAAAATTATTTGCAGCTATGGTGGGCATTTGTGAACCAGTAGGTATGCCGTCAGGATTAGGCACCCCATAGGACTTCAGTGACTTTGCCATTGGTGGTGAAAAAGTCTCTGAATCGGGTTTCTCTTGCTCAAACTCTTTTCTAAGGTTGCGAATTATCGCTTCCGTGTCTGGTTCTCTTGGAAATATATGTGTTTTATTTTTGTACCTGGACATAAAAGAGAAACAACAAGATAATCGTGAGAGTGGCCTCAATTGGAACGGGAGGTTCCAATGAGACAAAAAAAAGTACGCTAATTAATCGAATAAAAACTAGAAGCCGTCTCCCTGGCAACGGCGCCAAAATTTGATAGGCTAAAGTCGTATCACATATTCAAAGATAATTCTTAAAGTCCTCTAACAACAATAGTCAAGGGAAGTAGAGTCGAGTCCACAGGGAGACAAAGTTTCTATATTAATATTCAATCAAATAACTACTTCAGATGAAATCATATAGGAAAGACTAAACTACTAATTAAACTAAGAGAATGAGAATTAAACTGAAGGTTTATCTATGAATTAAAAATCTAGGGCAATAGTTCGGTCCACCATGCTTATACCATTCAAGAGATTCAAAATAACTAACATCACCTAGGTTTAGAGTCAAACGATTAGAGCAAGTGTTAAGCTTATGGTCAAGTCTCAATGTTCATGAGCCAACATATGCAGCATGGTCACAATCATAATCAGAATCATTAATTTGTTCTAAGCCTCTAAAAGTAAGACTGATCTGTAAGAACGATTATTAGTTAGACATAACTCATGAAACTGGCCACTAACATAAATTATGGATTCACGAACAAATCACATTACAATCGCTCTAATCAAAACCTAGAAACTATAACAATTCAAATAGCAATCATGGCATAAGATGGTTTTCCTCCCTAAAACCCTAGAAAAGGAAACTACTCACTCATGGATACGAAAGACAAAAACAATTCTATGTAAAGATTCATAATTGACAATGAAAGCAATAATCACAAACAATCTAAGTATGAATAAATAAGAACAAGACGAAAATAAAGAGATTACCGAAATTGAGTCTGAAATATGAACTATATTGAAAACCAAATCAATGATCCAAACTTCAACGATGGAGAGAAAACTAGAGTTCTAATACTAGGGCTTAATGAAAATAACAATGAAAATAAGATGTCTCTAAAAATAAAATAAATGTTGTATTTATACTAAGTTTAAAAAAAGATAGAAAGAGGATTAAAAACGGGCGACAAAACGCGGGTCATTAACCAAAAGTGAAATTCGTCCTATCGGGCAAAATCGCCCGATGGCGTTGGGCGAATTACTAGTCTTCAAAATCTGGCCAGACAACAAAAGCACAACCGCCCGATGGGTCCGGGCAAATCCGCCCGATCGGGCAGGTCTTACGTCTTCTTAGAATCAGCCAACAAGCACAGCAGGGGCAACTAGGCATAGTAGAAAAACCGTCCGATGACGTCGGGCAAAGTCGTCCGATCGGGCGTTTTGACGATCTTCCAGCAGCAATGATTCCGCCCGATCGGGCGGAACAGCCCAGTAGCTTCGGACGAAATATGCCTCATAACTCCACCTATCATACGTTGTTGCTCAAATTAGCAGAAAATAGGGAGAAAACTCCCTAAAACTTGTAATTCAACATAAAACACGCAAAGCTCAACTAGATAGAGGAGTTAGCATAAAATAGCTCCTAAGAGCATAGTTTGACGCACATTCTAGCTCAAAAGTAGGGGGAAAAACTATAAAAAATAATGTGATATCATGTAACTACCTTATATATGCAATGTTGGGGGCTTTCACTATCAACGGGTGATTTTCCGCCCATTTTGGCCGATTTGCCAGCCAAAAACCACCTATTTTGGCCGAAGAACCACACATTGGTAGTGAAACTTACTGATATTGCATATATAAGATATTTAAATTAAATAAAAATTATATGAGGTATTTAAACCTATAAGATACATTATAATAGGTAGATTTTGACAAAGAATACTCAACTAACTAGTTAAATTTACAAAAAAAAAAATACACACACAATATGCGTATCATATTCATGAATACAAAAATACACGATGATTCGTACATTCTATTTTATCCTATTTTAGGTCATACCAGTCACTAAAATTGGCATTCAATGTAAACAAATGTTTCAATTACTAGCATGGCTAGTAAATAAAGTATTTAAAACTAAAAGCAACCAACTAAGGGTCTGTTCGGTATCATTGCGGTTTTCTGTATTTTTATTTTTGGTATTTGAAAGCCATATGATACATGTCCTATAAAAATTCAAAAATTCGTCAAACTTATTGAAAACATGATGATTTTGAAAACCGACAACTAAAAAGTGAAATCACTTTTTATGGTTTCCTGCTTTTTGTTTTCAGTTTCTAAAAAGTTTGAAAAGAAAACAAAAAACGATAACAAACAGTCACATTAACATGCTCGAATTCATCGAGTGCAACCCAATAACCACTTTGTCGTGTTTGTCCTAAAAGTAACGCTCCCACTTGCACAAACACATTTAAATTAAATTTTATGTCAAATTTGAATCTGACATTCTGAAATGATTATAATAATGTCCTACAGTTAATAACAATTACAATTGTAGGTTTATCGTACAATTCCTAAATCGTTCGCGTTCGTCAAAGTTCGAACTATGCAAGTTTAAACTCCTTCAACACTTGTTTTCTTGGTGTCATCCACAACATTAGGCATATGAGCCCTTGTGGTGCACCCGACCCAAGCTCGCCCTTACCCCGCCTTCTTTATGCCGCTTGAAAGCCTCGTAGTCTCGTAGAGCAACACTAAGCGATTGTGCTTGCAACTTTTGCTACTTGACTTGCGAGCCAAGCCTTCAATGCACCCTTATGGCTTTAGAGTTTGGGGTTATGTTTTAAGTAAATTGAATTTATTGGTAAAGATTTATGCGATGCAGTGACATATATTTAATCTTGCATCTAGAGTCAATTGTATCATATTTCGTTCTACTTTTTTTACTAGCTACAATATATGGAAAGACCTCCTTGTAATGGCGGAGCTAAGAATTTTCGGATGAGGGGGCTAGGATTAACAATTTTGAAAATAAAATTGTATAAAGGGAAAAAAAAGGTTGGTATAAAGATTTGAACCCGGGTTTTATGAGTTGCTTACTCTCTTTGTAATGAAAATCAACTAAGCCAAGTCTATTTCGTGATATTATACTATATTAAATCCTACATATCCATTAAAATTTTTGGACTTTGGGGGCGGCTGCCCCCACCAGCCCCCTCTGTCTCCGCCCTTGCCTCCTTGTGTATATTTGTATCAAACAACCATGTGTAAAACGGTATGCATAATTGTTGGATCTCGTGTACAATTGTCATGATTTTGTTCATTTAGAATTATATTGGATCAACATTGTATTGAATTTGCTAGTTTTTCTTTAGTTTGCATTTCTGATGTAAATGGCGTATGAAATATATGTATCTTTCATTTTTTATTTGTTTTTACATTTAATAAATATGTCAAATCGAAGGAAACTAAGCAGCTAAATTATTTACTTTATATGCTTGTTGTCAAACTATTTACAATCCCACCAAGCATAACTATTTACAATCCCTCAAATGGGAATTAATAACACATCACAATTTACAAGTGAATTAAAAGAACTCAAGGTCAAAAAACAAAAACTAATCAATCAACTTCCTTCCTTCTCTAACCCAAACCTAGGGAAAATGATCTTACAAACATGCAAAACTTTTTACATAACATACCAAAAAATATTGTCATTACTTGCCTCATTTCTTTTGTTAATCAACCATCTATATATAAGCATATATACAAAGTGTGCAATTCCGCAAGTCAACGTTTCTCTTGTGCAATACCAACCAAACACCACCTTTATTTTGCCTTAATTTCCATTGAAAAATTAGAAACTTCTCCCAAAACTACCTTTGTTGTTGATCATTAGATCAAGTGCTACTACATTGGTCATTGGCATATCTCACAACAGCTCTTGTCCACCTCTTAATATCCTCTTTAAACATCATTGCATCGATAGAGTTTAATGGTGGTAATTTTCCATCTTGGAAGTTAGTTGAGATCTCCTTGAAAGAAGAAGAAGCATCCATCTTACGGCGCTTAGTTGTCGACGACTTCTTCGACTTTGCATCGCCGGGATCAATGGCTTCTTTGACAGACATGGTTTAGTTTGGGGCTAGGTAGGTTGTCTTATGACTTGGTTGTGAAGAAATTTATTTCCTCTATATACAACATAAACATAATAAGGCTCCAAGTATGTAGGTTTTGAGAGGTCAAGTTGCTTGAAGAATATTGCTAGTTGACTAAGACTTCCTAAATCCTAAGGCGTGTTGTCTAGTATGTCCTAGACGTGGGGAAGTTCTATGTTATGACAAAATTAAATCCTATTGAGCAAGTTTTCAATCCGATGGCATGTTAGTTTCTTGTTTTTTAGAAAAAAAATTGATACAACGATACATTAAGGCCTCCCTATCTTAGGAATGGATCATGGGAACATATTAGTTTCTTGTTTACAAAAAACACTAAGGCCCTGTTCAGTTCACCTTAAAATAATAATATTCAGTACAAATAAGTTCAGTTCAGTAAAAATAAGTTCAGTTCAGCAAAAACAAGTTCAGTTCAGCAAAAGTAAGTTCAGTTCAGTAAAAATAAGTTCAGTAAAAATCAGTAGAGCAAAGAAGAAAAAACAACATGAATCAGTAAAAATAAGTTCAGTTCAGCAAAAATAAGTTCAGTTCAGTAAAAATAAGTTCAGTTCAGTAAAAATAAGTTCAGTTCAGCAAAAATAAGTTCAGTTCAGCAAAAATAAGTTCAGTTCAGTAAAAATAAGTTCAGTTCAGTAAAAATAAGTTGAACTGAACAGGGCTTAATAATCATTATGATCCTTGATACTATTCATATTTGAGAAACATAATGCCTTTCGCAAAAAATGTAAAATCGGATCACTTTTTAACAATATGAGAGAGAATATGGTGTAGGAGCAGTGAGATATTATAGAGCTAAGTACGACCAATAATTTTCACTTTGAACAATCTAGCTTTTTGTGAATAGAAAAATAAATATGCTTTACATATACGAGATGAAAAAAAACAGTATAAAGAATTTCGAGGAGCTGGAAACATAAAGTAATATAAATCTTATAACCATCACAATTTTTATATTTGTATCATATGTACCCTCTTTCTATCATTTTTTTTATAGATCCTCTTTTCGTCACTTAAGTAAAAGTATATTAATAAATAAATGTATAAATCTTTATATTTCTAAAATTTAGGTAGCACTTCATTTGCACATCTTAGGTGGAAGTAGTATAGGGAATCATTTCATATAAAATTGTACTAAATTTATATGATGTTATTCTTTTATCAAAATTATTATGTCAATATCTACGATAATGCTTTTGCATTTTAAACTTGTATGTGATTTTATTCATAAAATTTCAATAACATCCATTGGTTGAAAGTTGATATTGAGTGGAAAGAATTTGTGAAGAAAATCGCATGTTCGGAATGAGGTTTTCATTCTGAGGTTTTCATTACTATGTAATGAATGGTGGATTTCTTTTCAAAAATAACACATGATTTTATTGTCATTTCCATTGTTTAGTACCACTTACAAAACAAGTCGTTAAGTCAATGCAACAATTATTTCCGATATATAGGACGTATTGCAATATAATTAAAGAGACAAAAACCAACAACGTGAAATAAAATTATTGAAAAACAAAGAAAATCATATGATAATCCATCACCATTAATAATTACGCATGTTGTTTCGGGTGATAATCGTCATTTGATAATATTCCGCATAAGATGATGTTTTGATTCAGTCAGATAGTACTTTTTATTTGTTCTGGAAGAACATTATTGGTCATTTGATTTAGTCTAATCAACTAATTAAATGAATTACCATAGTCAAGAACATTAATTAATCTATGGAGTATAATCAGTATATTTTATCATCATATTACAAAAGTCAGTTGAAAATATAAGGTTATTGCCATGTCCCCTTCACCAACTATATGGACAAATCAAATGTGATCTTCTTCTTCTTCTTTTCTTAATGTACTTTTGTAAAAAAATACTTCCTCCCTCAACAATGAATTGCTTGCAGTAAATATATGAGTTGGAAATGATAGAATTAAGTTAATTGATTTAAGATTTCGTTATTGAGGTTTGAACTATTAAGGGCGTGTTCGGCAAGTAGTGGTAGAGGTAGAGGTAGAGGTAGTGGTTAAAGTAGAGGTCAAATTTTTAATTACAAATTTAAGTGTTTGGCAAGGTAGTGGTTAAGGTAGCTGTTAGAGGTAGAGGTAGAGTTTAGGCAATGGTTGTGGAAAGCTAAAAAAAGTAGTGGTTGAAGGTAGAGGTAGAGGTTGAAAAATATACATAAAAAGTTTTAAATAATGATAAAGAATATTTATTAACAGCTACTCCAACCACAACTTTTACCGAACACTAATATTTTACGCAGTTATTTTGACAGCTAACAACTCACAGCTACTACTACAGCTAACAGCTACCCTGACAGTTGACAGCTACCCCTACAACTGACAACTATCTGATCTCCACAGCTATTGTTGCCGAACATACCCTAAGTGTTGTTTAGTTTGCATTTGTTTTCCCTAAAAAAAACTTACATTTGTTTGGTATCAAACTTTGGTGCATATTGTACATGATAAATTATGTAATTGTAGTTTTTAGATTTAGAAAGTGAAGGAGAAATACTAGAGGTGATCGTTTTAAGTTTGAAATAATCTAAATGGTGATAACTTGTGAAAGATTTGAATCTGTGATGGATCAACCATGTTTGGAAGATTTGAAGTTAATTAATATATTTAAAGAGTGCATATATGATATTCTAACATATATAGAAATTAGTCTGAAATCCCTACAATTTATGCACTTAAATCGCATTGAAAGCATTTACGAAGGTTGAATTGTAATGTTGTTAGTAACTTATTATTGCTTTAAAGGTTTTGGTTGCATTGCATAACCAATATTCACAACGTGCATCTTCACCTTAGGAAGCTCATATGCCAAAATATTCCACATTTAAGTGTGATTGGCAAGGATTAATCCCATAATGGGTGCCCTTCTAAAATTAATCCAAGTTTTTTGTGAGTAAAAATGTGGTAGAAAGACTTGTGTTGGTTTGTGGAGATAATTATTGGTCTTAGATGCGTATTTGGTGACTACTCTCAACCAACCTATAAAGGATTAATGTGTTACATGAGTTCAAACTAACCCCTTTTGGAGTTATCTACTTTAGTTTGACCTACTCTTTTTAATGCTAATTTTGAAAGTTTCCTTACGCATTTGGGTTTGGCGTTTTCATGAAATTTGTAGGTCTTTATAACTTTTAGTAATTGAGAAGCACTGACAGGATTCCATAAAGCAAATTGGCTTCATTTTTTCTTTGAGTTCAAGGTAAGATACATTTTTCTCCTAATGTTAAAATCAATTTCTGGAGGGGGAGAAAATCATGTCAAACTAAGTCCCAAAGTATTGGCCTAAAACGTTAATTATTTGTTGCAAATTAGCAAGGGGGGCAAGAAACTAGCGGATTAGGGTTTTGAGTATTTGTGACAAGAGAAAGCTATCAAAAAAGTTATGTTATTAAGAAGCATTTATAAGATTGGCCAAATTTGTATTTAATAAGGGAAGGAGAGGGGACAAGAAACATTAATATTAATTTATTTGATTTATATTTACATGACACAACACAACTCCCTCTCTATAACTAATTGTTTTACAGATTCGTTTTTGAAAAACAATATAAGACACTCTAAATAAATTAGCAGTATACATATTTGCATAATTTTTTAGACTTTCACACGCATCGCGTGCATTTACAGCTAGTTTATATGTACTTTAGAGGTTGATCATATGACTATGCTCTTACTTTTTCTTTACCGCAGCAACTAATACTTCCCCTCCCTCTCTATTCTCTCTCAAACCCTAGCCTCCATTAGAGTTTTTTTAGAGGGGCTTCCATCGGTTTTTACCGGTGGAAAGCCCCAATCTTTGTGTTTTTACTTTTTTCCCCTTATTTTTTTGCTTTCTAGTTTCGAATAACGATCTTTCCTTCTGTGTGGAACTTTTCTCCCTGTAAAGATAGGGTTTTTCTTCTCTTTATGAGACTTTTTGTGTTTCTTAAATTACTCTGCCGGATTCAAGGTCAGATGAATTGCCGTAAAATTGGTTCGTTGATGAAGAATTATGCGAGATTACAACGGTTGTCGAATTTTCAAATTTATACAGATGATTCAGATAATAATTGTCCTCACAACTACATTAAATCGTCAGATTGTCTCTCCAGAAAAGTTGTAGATTCCAGCGATATGAGCGGGGGATGCTCCACAGTTCAAGATCTACTCAACGATTGTAGTTTTCATGATGGAAACCTTTATTTGTTTCATTTTGTAATCTATTTGTTAGTTTCGAATTTCTATTGTAGATGTCGTATGACTCCTTATTAATGAAATGATTTCTTTCAAAAAAAAAATATGACTATGCTCTTAATAAATCAACGATCTTATCAGAGTTATTGGCTACAAAATAGCATTTGAAGAGTTTACTTACATCAGTTACATGAATACATTTTTAATCACAACGACTGAGTGTTACCTACCTAGATTTCAATATTAGTCATCCTCTATTCAGAAAAACTTTGATGGTTTTCAACTTTTCATTGAGTGTCTTTAAGCCCTTAATCTACGTGTTTTAACTTATTTTATTTTAGTTTTTGTGTTAGAAAGTCAGAAGGACGGGTGATGAAAATCGATCCGTAAATCTAATGAAATAAGCGCTAACCCATGAAGTATCCCTCACCCTCACTCCCTAAGATGAGCGTTTTACTTGATAATTTGTGATTAGTTGATTATTTAGTTGAGCAATTATGCAAAAAAAAGGACGAAAGTTGAAGAAATGGAGAAAAGAGGTGACGCATATACCTGTCAAATGACGAAACATTAACTTCTTCAACTCATTCAATCATTCAATCATTCTATTCTCTCTTTCTTTCTCTCTCTCTCCTCTCCTCTCTCGTTCCCAATTCACTGAATTCAGTTGCCATGAATCCCGAATAGTAAGCTTTTTTCCTATGTCTCTGTTGTTCAATTCATTTCTCAAAACAATTACTATTTTATTTTTTGCTTTTATTGGTTCAAATTATGTTGCTGTATAGTTTGACTGTGATTGTTGCTGAAATCTTCTTGATTGCTGCATAGAATTTTTCAATTAATTTTTCAGTCTAATGTTTTTGAAAGAAATTGACAAGGTCATATTTAAAAATTGAATTATACAATCAAAAGAAGAAGCAAGAGAAGATGGAAATTGGAAACAAATTGCTTTCATGATCGGCTGTAGACCTGTAGTTGAGAGTGATCTTTTAGGCTCCGTTTCTTTTAACGGAAAATCACTTTTCAAAGAAAACAATATTCAGTGGAAAATATGATTTTAGAAAAAGTTTTCCTTTGTTTGTTTGAGTGGAGGAAAACTTGGGGAGAAAAGGTGAAATAAAGCAAAAGAGAAGAAAAATGGGAAGGAGAGAATCAAGAGGAGTAAGGATTGGAGAGGAAAATGTAGCATACCTTATTTATAAAATGAAATTGGTTTTCCTCTCCTAATAACACTTTTCATTTTTAGGAAAATTATTTTTCACCCCTTACCAAAACAAACAAAGGAAGATGAAAGAAGGAGTAAAATCATTTTCCGAGAAAATGGTTTTCCACCAAAAACAAACGGAGCCTAATTGAAACTGAAGTTTCCTTTATTCTCTTGGGAAGGAGAGGATTAAGTGCGGTTAATTAGCTAATAATTCGCAAACTAGCTCGGTCAAAGCTCCTTCGTTTAAACAAAAGGTCTGGTCGACAAAGTAATTGTTAGTGTTTAGCTTCTAGCTCTTAATTTTTTAGCTTTCAGGTATGGAGGTAGTTGTTAGCTTTCAACTAGTTGTTTAAATAATTAGTGTGGTGTAATAGTAGTTGTAGACAAACTACTCAGAAAGCTACATATATTAGCTTCAAGCTACTCAAAAGCTAAAAGCTACCTTGAAAAGCTATATTATCGAACACTTATATAATTTTTGAAAAGCTAAAAGCTAATCAAAAGCTACTAAAAAGCTTCCCCCAACACCCCAAAAATTTACAAGTGTATTTTTCTTGACAAGCCTAACTCGAACAAGTTAGGAGTGTTTGGCGATAAGTTGCTGGCTGTTGTACTTGGTTGGTTTGACTACTGGCGGTGTGCTATGTGTTTGGCGAAATAATCTATTGGTGTCGGTTGTTTAGTGCAAATAGCAAGGGGAAAACCAAAAAAGGGCAATATAAAAAGTTTTTGGTTGTAGGTGTAGACGTGTTGAAGTCACTTATCAAGCACTTTTTTGGTTGGTTGATCGCATAAAAATGCTAGACACTCAAAAGCCATTTACCAAACATCTCGTTAGTGGTAGATTTTATTTTGGAATCGGGTTTAAAAAGAGCTCATTCCTATTCATCTATAATCTCGACCTTAACTTCTTAAGTGTATCTGCTATTCTTACATACACCTCGATGTACCTTATGCATCCAAGGGATATTTTATGTTTGAGAAAGGGGATTTATTTAGTGACTTTATTATATTAGTACATGACTACATGAGACTCTATAAATGCTGCCTAAGATGTACGGCATGTATCTATTTCTATGGATAAACAGATGTATAATGCATCCTCGTGATCATTTATAATCTTTAAAACTTTGTTCAAACTAGGTGAAACAATCGACCTTTGAAATTTTTTTAAAAAAATTAACGGCATTTCTAGTCTATAGATGATAAAGGTTTTATATTTGCGATTTCCAATACCGTGTCAATTTTCAGTTTTCTTGTAAGCTCTTTATTGTCTAACATGACGAAGGGAGAGTGCAATGTCCATGCATAGTAAGTGAAATATCATGGTGGCTTTTCTGTTATATTAGTTAGATATGCACATTCTATCCATTTTCTAACATGGAGAACAAAGAGTGTAATCTTATGCAGAGCAATTAGCAAGTGAACAAATCTGGTGACTATGTTGTTACACATGATGCATTTACCTTCAGGATTTGAAACATATTTGTGTATGATTACGATCAAATCAGCTGCAAATATCCATTAATTAATCAGGCCATTGCTCAATTTTAGCCTTTCATGACGGTTATAGAAATTAGTCTTGTTAATCTCTAGCGTTAAGGCATCTCTTTATGAAAATCTGAATGTTCTTGGTCTTTGCACTTTGCAGCGATTATCTCTTCAAGCTCTTGCTTATTGGTGACTCTGGAGTGGGCAAATCATGTCTTTTACTCAGATTTGCTGTATGTCCATTCCATCTTAGTTCATATAATGTTTCAAATTTATGATTGAATATCATATTCTGGCAACTGCAACTTCTGCCATAACACAATCTGTGGATAATGAGTGCATTATGACTTTTCCGTTATTTGATTAATGATGGAAAAGGTTTTGTGGTGTTCAAGGAAACAGTTTTAGATTTTTAAAGCCCTTGAGACTGTTTTGGGGCTTTCCTATATATTCTGAGAAATGTGTCCGTGAGATGCATCATTATGTAGTCTTATGCCCATCGGTTTTGTAAATGATTCTTTGGCACTTCCTTCACTTCTTTTAGTTGCAATGTTTGGACGTTTAAGTTTGTCAATGCACAACTCGGACCCTTAACATTTCCCTCCTGTGTTTGCTTCGTAGTTTTATCTCTGCCTGTCTCTTTCAGTGTAGATTCTCCATTCGAAGTACTCCCTTGGACTTACATGGTTTTATATTGCTGACAAAAAAATTGATTATGTTGAAGGACGATTCATACCTGGATAGCTACATAAGCACGATTGGAGTCGACTTTGTGAGTAATGACATTATCCTCTGTGATCCGCACTAGACAGTTTCAGTAAATTGATGATAGTCATATTTTGTTGCTTTAGAAAATTCGCACGGTGGACCAGGATGGAAAGACGATAAAGCTGCAGATTGTAAGTTTCTTTTAGTTAATTATTTACCAGCATATTGTAAGTCAACTTTCACATCTGTGTTTTGCTTGTTCTATAGTGGGATACTGCAGGCCAAGAACGTTTCCGGACAATTACGAGTAGCTACTACCGTGGTGCACATGGAATCATTGTAAGCTTACGAGAGTGTTTTGTTGGAAGAAAATATTTTTCTAGAATATGTTTCCTATTTTCCTCTGTTTGGTGGATGATAAATTTCTGATTGATAATAACTAAACAGGCAAAGTAAGGAAAACGAACGATAAATATAAATTTCCTAGCTTATGATTTTTCATTGGAAACGATATTCCACTGAAAATGTTTTCCGTTCAACCAAACATGTGTTTTCCTACAGCCTTAAAGTTTTTCTACTATTATTCGGGTTTGACCGTGCTTTTTCTTTTCTTTTACTAGATTGTCTATGACATCACAGACGAAGAAAGTTTCAATAATGTGAAACAGTGGCTTAGTGAAATTGATCGTTATGCTAGCAATAATGTCAACAAACTCTTGGTTGGAAATAAAAGCGACTTGACAGCCAATCGAGCAGTTCCTTATGAAACTGCTAAGGTATGTACGTGCTGATAGTTCTAATGATAAGGGAGCATCGTGTATATCTGTGCAAGCTAAAGAGCATCATGTATTTATATGGACCGCTTTGCTAACATTCCGTGAAAAAAAATTCAAGGCATTTGCTGATGAAATTGGTATTCCCTTCTTGGAGACAAGTGCCAAAGACGCTACAAACGTTGAGCAGGCCTTTCTGACCATGACAGATGATATAAAGAATCGGTGTGCTTCATATTTTAGCCTTAATTTTTGTTTTATCGTATGGGGTGCAGCATAGGTATGAAGAAAACTGCAGGTGATTTTATCTTCTTTTTTTGAATTATGCAGAATGGTTACTCAACCTGGAGCTGGTGCCGACAAGCCTTCCACTGTGCAAATCCGTGGCCAACCCGTCAACCAAAGCTCGAATTGCTGCTCTTAATTGGCTTATTGCATAATGGCAGTATTTTCGCTTGTACATAGAAAAGAAACTGAGCTCGATCTTGGTTCTTAACGAAAGGCTGAAAACATAAAATCGCCCAAACAGATTGTTTGATCTGAGCTTAAGACGAAACCTTGACCTGTAAAATATGATTGATGTAGTTGCCTTACTGAAAAGCTTGAATTCCCTTTCCACACGTTCCCTCTTTCCTCTGTTTTCTCAATTCTCATTGGTTGGAAAAGGGAAGTGATTTTCCATGAAAAACATGTTCAGGCAAAAGCATAATTGTTAATTAGTTTTCATTTATTTGCTTTCTTAAGGCTCCGTTTGGTTGGATGGAAAATCATTTTTCACAGAAAACGAGTTTCAATGAAATTAATTTTCCAAGGTAAAACTTTGTTGTAGATCAATATTTTTTGTTTGGTTCCTTACATAAAAGGTGGAGGGGAAACATAATGGAAATAAATGAAATAATAGAGGGGAGAAAGGAAAGAGCAAGTTAAAGGAAATGTGTTTTCCCTCCATATAGAATTGAAAATATTTGACATTTCATCATCAGGAAAACTATTTTCAACCTTTGACAAACCAAACAAAAAAAAATAAAAAAACAAACTTTCCGGAAAAAAACTATAAGTTTTAGAGAAAATAAATAAGAATAATAGAGAAAGCATGGATAGGGGGAAGAGAAAGAGAATGGCAAGAGGGAAGAAATAGTGATTAGCCTTGCAAACCAAACAAAGAAAAGCCGGAAACTTAATCTAATATTTCACTTTCACCATACAAACAATCTCTAGGCAATGATTGAACAAAATTTTGTACTAGATGTTTGCGTAAATGGTATGGTATGGACACTGCAGATTAAGACAAGGATCCTTCTATGAATATTATTGAACCGATTTCTTTTTCTTTCTTGTTTCTGAGAAACTGCCTACTAGGCTCTATTATTTAGACTGAACTGAACTAGATTGAATTAGACTAGACTAAACTCAAAACGAACTAAAATTGTGAGACAAAAGGAGCTGAACTGAACTAAAACTAATGGAGCGAAGCAGACTCATGTGTTTATTAATTAATCCATCAAAAGAACGGACCTAAATACCTAAAGATCACTGAAACAGGATTAAGGATTCCTTTGGTACCCTTCGGATCTGTCCCTCCAGGACCACGCACATACAAAAATGGCATTGTGTTTCAATGGAACAACCCTCTAAATTAAGAAAACTGAAATCCTTTAAGTAGCATCCCTTTAGTGGCAGATAGATCGCTTCTTCAAGCGCCTCAAATATAAATTGCTGATCTTCCTACTACAAATAATGAATTGTAGAGAGGAAAGTCAAGATTCATAACTAATGAAGCTGCTTGAGTCTATTCTATCTACGGAAAAGGACTCTCTCACTTCAATTACAATGCTAAACTTTCATAATACAAAAAAGAAGGTAAGCCAAACATCATAGCAGCAGAGACCAGAGAGAAGTCGCCTCAGTCCAATCGCAAACAACATCACAAACTCAAGATCACATAGGTTGGACATGGATTATTATTTATTCTTCAGATAGCCTATCAAGCATACTTAACCAACACACACAAGCATGAACCTTGACGAACCTTTAGTTCACTGCCTTTACTTTAGTAAGGAGCGTGCTAAATTGAGGCACCTACCGCCCTCTGAAACCCTTCTTTATCTTGATATTAGCTGTTGTGAACTGCTTTAACCGAAGTTCACACTTCAAAAGGCATTTAGTTCTCTTAAATAATTGTGCACTATGTAGTGTTGTTTCAAACTAATAAAAATCAGATTTCCACACACTGGAATATTAGTAGAGGGATAAACTACCCAAAAACAAGTGGTTGCAGGACTAGCATTCAAACTTCCACAAATGCCTCCATTCCACTAGTTACAATCTTGTAAGATGAACAAACATAGAAATCAAGCCGTCTATTTCTCTTTAACTGAAAAATATACCGTCTCAACACCAACAAAAGCTACAAAGAAAAACCAAAATAGGATATCAATTCAAAGTCGTCCAGAAGACACTACTGGAGAGTATGACAAAATTTCAACACCTAATTCACTTCCTGCCACGGAACTTAGGTGGCTGCCTGTTCCTCTTCTTCACACCAGATTTTGCGACTTGGAGGCTTCTGTTCACAACGCTCAACCTAGCTAGGGCTGCTTTCTTCAAGTCAGGCCTATAGTAATTATCAGCAACCTGCAACACACAGACAGTGATGTCATTTTACAAATCATCCAAAGCCGCAATTCCTAACTACATTAGGTACCGGTCCTTAAGTATCAAATATCTTTATTTCTTTACTCTCAGAAACCATATCAAAATCTTAACCTCAGAAACAAATACAAGTCAGATAGACATGGATCTGAAAAGTGCTGCTACATCCATTGTACAAACAAATGACTGATATCATACATACTGTATCATCTGCATACACCTAATCATAGACACACATAAACATATTAACAACCAACCTCCTCGTCAAAAAAAAAAAAACCAACCTATGTCAAAATTAGAGAACCAACCTCTCCGTCAAAAAACAAAACCTTCCTCTGCGTCCAAAAAAATAACCAACCTCACTAGCTAATATTTGTACAACAATCTAGACCAACGCCTACCTCCTATTTCTAATCCCCCCCCCAACTTAGTACTCCCATTCCGTAATATGGCCAAGGATTAAACATGCCAAAAGCAACTGCATAATGCTATACACTATAGAAACTTCTCTCCAAACACCAAAAGCACAATATGAAAAAACTGATATACATAAACCCTTTACCCTTAGATGAAAGACAATCTCTTGGTCCTAAAAACTAATTCACTAAGACAAATAAAGGAACATTAAAAACAAGCATTCAAGAAATCAAATTAGCTACAAGCATAGTAAAAATCTTCACCTGGTTCTCAACAGCCTTGGCCATCCTGCGGAAGTCTTTCTTCATGACAGACTTGTGACTCAGACTTGAGGGCTTGTTCTGCTTCCTAGTCTTTGTTGTAGCGAGCACAACAGAGTCTTTACCTCCTGGTTGGACAGATACGGTCTTGGTGTTTGCAAGCCCTACAACAACAATTACATTAGTAAAGTGTAAAAATAAGTACACGTACAGAAGCTAACACTAAGCGGAAACCAGTCAAAACAATATGGCAATTGCACACCATAAGACAGCCCATCTACAACAAATAGCCAAAAATATATTAATCAACTTATAGAACAAAAGGAAATTTCACAATACACTTCCTCTATGGAAAACCTAGTAAGAACTCTTGTATGTTTGGAGGATTTAATCACAAACTAAAGTTATTTATTCGATCAAGGATTTTAATTAAAGTTCGAAATTAGAATAAAAAAGACCGTGAGTTTAACACCATTCCATCAACTAGTCAAATCATTAACAATAGCCAGTGCAAATTATAAGGTATAAATTCAAACCAACATGTTTCAAGCCGATTTTCTCAAATTCTTAGGTGCTTGTTCAATTCTTAATAAATCTAAGTCCAATATAGCACAAAAGTACCTTTAATCAACATCCAGTACAAATCCAAAGCAATATCAATTGAAGCTAATAAAATCATTGTTAAACCAGAAATCTATACCATTCGCCTCATAAAATAAAATCTAGATACATTTCTCTCAAAAAGAATATCACAAAAGGCATAAAAAATGCTCAGGTTAAGCAAGTAGATCCACTCAAAACAACACAATAAAACCAAACAAGTACTTTAAAACAACAATTTCACTAATTTCTCCATTTCTAAACAATCAAACATATCAACAAACTAAACATATAAAAAATGCATCAATCAATATCAACAATAAATGGAATATATAAAAAAAAACGTAGATCAGGAAAAGGAATACCAGAATACTTGTAAGAATGAGCGTTGTAGAGGTTGTTGTTTTCCTTGCTAAACTGAACTTTAGCATTTCCATTACCGAACTCCTTTACCAAAAAGCAGTTGTTCTTCTTCACTATCTCCCATACCAAAGCCCCTGGTATTGTCGCCATTTCTACTCCTGTAAATTTACAAGTTCATAAGAGAATTAATACAAAAATTTACCTCAATCAGTGAAGAATAAATGCATTGAATCCGATAGATGATGAAGAAATCGACAAACCTAAGATCCGAAGAGAGGGATTTAGGGTTCTTGAGTTCTTCAGGGTATAGGAGAGATCACAGAAAGAAATGAAGGGGACGACAAATTAGGGTTTTATATCGTCGCTGGAAACAAAACCCTAGCTTAAGCTTAACCTGATGCTTGGGCTGGGCTTATGTGTTATGTCTAGTTCCATATAGATGTCAATCATGTCATGCATTCGAATAATACTAGTTGTGGACTGGTTAGCAACCATGTATGGCAATATGTGTAGGAATGGAAATGGATTGTAGTTAGCTCAGATTCGGATCGGACTTACTATGTTTAATCTCGGGTGGATTCAAACCTTTTCATTCCAATATTCTCAGGTTAGATTGTTTGTGACTTCGATTGGGTCAAATTGACCGTTTAAGATGACCAAGATCTAAATTTAATGGTCGTTTAGTTAACAAACAAATTCATGGGAATTGAAAGCTCCTAAGAAATACAAGAATGACAGGATGTTTGGTTAACCAAATTACAGGAATTTCTACTTCCCACATGATGGGGGAGTTTAGTAAGTAGGAATTCTCGCGAGGATTATAATCTCCCGCATTCAACTAAACAATTTTCCAATATTCCTACGAATTGGGAGTTTACGGGAATTGCAAATTAATGAAAAGATTATTTACCGCATACACCAGATGACCACTTAATATAAAAATTATGATGGTTGTACTTAATTTTTTAATTGTCTAGTTTTATTTATTTTTTGGTGAAAGGGGAGTTCATTCATGAAACTTAAAAAAATAACGTCATGCTCATTGAGCCTATAAGAAGATCATAATAAAGTTTTCATACAATGTCTAATGGGTTGAGAAGGAGTATATTTACATCTAGTGGGCGTTTGGTTCCTACAAGGAAGATTGGAATGGAATAAAAAAAGGGTTAGAAGGCAAAAGGGGGAAAGCCCAAAACAAAGGAAAGGGGCTTAACGATTTAGAATATAGCTGGGATGAGCTTACCTATGAGTGATTAACATCTCTAAGGAAAGCAAAAACATTAGATCAAAAAGGTTGTTTGGTTAGTGTTTGTTTCTCTTCCACCATTCATTGCACCACCCATCTCCACCCTCTCTTCGGTTTGTTGTCGCGTTCCCTAACGCCCTCCTTCCCATAACCTCTCGATCGGCAGCCCCCCCCGCTCTCTTTCCGTCCGAACCACAACTTATGCCTATGGGCTTGTTTCATCTGGGATTTGAGTGTTTTACGGGGAGGGGTGGGTTATTGGTGGGGTTCCATTGGGTTTTCGGGAGGGGCTGAGGGTTTTACGAGGAGAAATTGCGTTTATAGTGGGCTTTCGGGTGAGTTCGAGTGTTTGGCAGGGAGTAGGGTGGTTTCCGATAGAGCTAGAGTGGTAAATGGGGAGTGGGCTGAGAGTGGGTTGGGGTGGTTTACCGTGAATGCGGTGGGATTGTGGGTAATTGAGGGGGTGGCAGGGTCGTTCCTGACCTTTTTAGGGCCCCGGGGTGAAGCTAGAAAAATGGTACCCTAACTCATCATGATCATATAAATATAAGGTATATGGTCACTGAGGGACGTTTATGCCATCTCAGGGGCCTATAGGCAAAACAACCAATAAGAGGCATTTTAAAGTCAATAATATACAAATATTTGTTAAAATTAGCTATGGGTTAGATTTATTCAATATTTTAGAAAATTGAAAATGATGATGTAGAAAAGGAAAAATAATAAAAGTATATAAATAAATTTTAGTGATCGAAATAAAAAATATTAATGATGATAATTATTCTAATGGTTTAAACAAATGACACTTCAATGAGATTAATATACCATTTCTATATGAAATGAGACTAACATAAATTAATATTGCATAATCTAATTAATTATGATAATCAAACATGATTTGCAATCACAAAGCTTGTACACATAATTTAGTTAAGAAAGAAATAAAAAATGTATAGAAGGGTGAGAATTTAGAAAGGATGGGAAAAAAACCAAAAAATAGAGTTGAATGCTTGTACACAGTGGCGGAGGCATGAATTTGTCATTGGGGATAAATTAATTAATTAAACAAAAAACCTTCTTATGAAAAAAAATTGTTACTCAAAATATTGTTCAATATTAAAAATCATGCATTTCACATTCCAAAAAAAAAATACAAACCAAAATACTATTCAATATTTAATGTCACGCATTTCATGTTTCGAAAAAAATTACATAAATATTTCATACATTCTTTTAAAACAATTAGGAATGTTTTTTTAGTTTTATGAGGATCTTTTCATGGAGGGTTTGAGGGATGATTTAATTATTGTTGTAGTAGTTAATTAGATAAAAGTGTTGAGAGCGATAAGGGCAATAAAAAGAGGAAAGGAGGTAAAAGAGCAACATAACCATAGTCATGAGTCATGTAAAAAACTATAACGAGATAGAAATTCCAAAGTTGAAAAGTTTCTTGGAGGTTGAAATGGTGGATAAGTTAGACCAATTCTTGTAGGCACCTGTGTGCTGCCAGTAACTCTTTTTTTTCTTATGACTGGAATTAAGAAAGGATGGGAAAGAAAAGCAAAAAATAGAATTGAAGGGGTAAATGTGGTGGATATCGCGAGTCGAACCTAGGACATGATACTGCACGGATATAACTCTACCACTGAGCTCCAAGTTATGTTTATGATAACAAATGGACGCCAGCTTATTTAAAGGTAATTAAATCTGGAAAACATGAAATTATCTTCCTCGTTGGGCCCGGCAACACTGGTTGGCGGTTTCGATGGTGGAAGTGGAGTAAGATGGGTGGTGATGTTGGTAAATCCTATTGGGCAATTTTGCTTATTCAGTGATGGGATGTTTTAAATTTGGAATGTATTAAGTATTGTTAAAAGTGGATATTTGCTCATTGGTAAAAAGTGGATATTTGCTTACGTGGTGATTCTAATGCTCCCGAAAAGAGTCTTCGTTGTATATATGTATGAAGGATGTGGTACAATTGTCTTAGTGAATACCTTGTGAGAGAAGGATTCAAGAATAACATAATCAACACGTGTTTTCATTTGAACAATCTCAATAGTTTTAAATAACTGCAATATACTTGATGAAATAATTAGAAATGAAGATATTTGGAGGATAAAATTCTTCCTTCGCTTACGAATGGAATATTTTGAAATATGAGATCTTTTATTTGTTCGATCATCAATTAAATTATTTAGAGAAGGTATTGAAACGTGTCCATATGTTAAAAGCACAGGACAAGCCATTTTGACCTCGAGAAGAATATGAAGAAATTCTTAGTCCTAAAATACCATATTTAAGTACAATTGGTGCCTTGATGTATCTGGCTTATAACACTCGACCAGACATAGCTTATTCAGTAAATCAGCTAGCTATATATTATAATTCACCAATAGAAGTGGCGTTGGAACATAATTAAGCATTTACTTCGTCTTCTCCAAGGAACACGAGATATTGGATTATTCGACCAATCAAAGAAAAAAGTTTCACTAGTAGGGTACGTAGATACTAGATACTTCTCAGACCCTCAAATGGCAATTCGCAATCTGAGTATTCACTTATGCAGATACATCAATATCATGAAGATCGACAAAAGTGATATTAATTACCACATCATCAATTCATGCAAGTTGGACGAGAATATGTTTGGCTCTGGTTAATGATTAGTCGTATTCAAGAAGAATGCAATTGAATTTATAGATAATCCAACATCGATTTAAGAAGATAATATTGTTTGTATCACCCAGGTCAATGAAAACTATATTAAAGAAAATAGAACCAAACATTAATCACCAAAACTCTTCTTCACACATAACCTCTAGAAAGAAAGAAAGATAAATATCCAATAAATTCATAGGGAAATCTTGCTGACTTGTTTACCAAGTCCCTTCCTTCAAAGAATTTTGATCAATTGGTGCATAAGATTGATATCCGCCGCTTTCTTAACCTCTTTTAGATTAAGACAGAGTATTATATGCCCTACACTAGTTTTTCCCTTCTATTAGATTTTTATCTCACAATTTTTTTCTTAACAAAGTTTTCAATTAGGCTGTACATAAAGGCAGATATTGCAACAAAGTTATTCTCTTTTTCCATAACTAAATATTGTCCCATTGGAATTTTCCTTGGCAAAGTTTCTAACGAGGCAATTGACATTTAAGGGAGAGTATTGTAAGTTAGAGATTACAGAGCAAAAGTTGTGAATGCCCACTAAGTAGTACTTGGTCTAGTGGTAAGGAGAGCATCCTTCCAAGTTCCAACCTTAAGGTTGGGGGATCAATAGCCACTAGTGACACTTTGAAGGTAGAGATTTCTCTTACCCTTCCTCTTACTCTCAAGTGTCTGGCCCATTAGGACCCGAACGAGGTCCGAACCGCTTCTTCTTACAAAAAAAAGTTGTGAATGCCCATGCTTTAATATCTTACTCTTGTAAAAAATTTTTAGCTCCAACAATGGAGCTTTTATTGGGGTCTAAATTTTGAAATGAGAGTCAAATACCCTCCAAATCTGTTGCAAGAATGCTCCAAATATAGTTGGAGGTTGTTTAAAATGGAAGCCTCAAATACCCTTAACATCACCATCATCTGACCTGTGTCCTGCAACTTGAAATAAAAAACTCTTTAGTGTATTTGGAGAGATAAATGAATAGTGTATTTAGAGTTTTAGCGTTGCAATAAGGTGTCTGAAATATGGGAGATAAATTGAAAAAATTAGTGGAATCTGATATAGCAAAAGGAGAGTAGGAAAGAGAAAATTTAGAAGGGATTTGGAGCCCCATACATTGTCAAATCTTGTCAATATATGTCTGCTAGGTAATTGTCAATATATGTTGTAAAATCTAGTAGTATAAAATATAAATATAAGATCACACAATGTAATACAAACAAGTGGCAATTACAATTTCCCTCTACTCCTATTAATTCTACTTCTCTCCTCATATTTTCCCCAAGTCATCACAAACTAGCGTCATATGCTCGCAATACGTGCAAAAACGTAACAATTATTTATCAAATCATAAAAGCAGTTGATTTTTTTTTTACGTCCACCCCCTTTTGTCCATAATAGAGCTTGTAAAATTTTAATTTTATGATTGCTAAATGCAATATATGATTAATAAACACAACCTTCCTCAAAGACCTAAATTGCCCTTACATCTAAAAGAATTTCCGAAGACCACATTGTAATAGAGGGTCTGCTCATTTCATTCATTCTCTGATAGCTCTTCTTAGGTTATACTCCTACTACTTGTGTTCTGTGTCTGCACTCCAGCAATTCCACAAGAAGAAGAGAAAGCTATCCACTGATCGCCATGACTGGTAAATTATGTTTTTCTGAGCTCTTAAATTTTGATTCTTTTTTGATCATATATAATTAATGATTCGATTCTTTTTACTTGCTACTTTAATTTCTACCCAGTTTTAATTCTGATTGACTAAGAATCTGATACGTTAATCTGTCTTAAGACATTATCGGTTGATTTTACTCATATTTGATGAAAAATATATAGAAACAATTTTATGCTGTCTTTGTCTTTCTTGTGCTTAAAGAATCACATTTTTTGTGTGTTAATTTGTCTTTCTATAGAGGCTGGTAATTCTGCTCCTTGAAGTTCGAAACGTTACGAATTTGACATAATTTGCAATTTTGGGCCTTTCTTTACATGCTAGATGAATCTTGGGATGGATGTCCTTAGCTAGTATCTCATGTTCCCATATTCGGCATAATTTGCATTTTGGGCCTTTACATGAAACCTGAGAAGATTATTTGTTATGTTTAGAATCTTCCTTTTACTTCCATGTTCTTTGCATCACTCTTGCGTTTCCCGCCTTTTTCTTTTAGGGTCAATTTTATTTAGGGGCCTGCAGCTATTAAGTGAAATTAATTACTGAGTGGCGATCTCACATTTTGATAATTTCAATGAGGTGACAGGTTTGAAAATCCTCCTCTTGGTCGGTTTCTGATGACCGAAAATGACCATTGTTATTGCGTTTGCTTTACATAACTTATTCATATGGTGCGAAAGAGAACTTGGACCGAAGTATGCAAAGCTACTCGATGCTCCTATTTGTTTCTTAATATGGAAGTTGGTTACGTAAATCTTATCAATACCCTCATTGTCCTAAATACAACCTACCCCAACCTTACTTAAGGTTCGTTTGTAAAAGTATAGAAACAACCAATATGATCTTAAAATTGGAGCACATACGTAATGTTCTTTCTTAGAGGAATGAGGCAGTTTATTTATACTACCCGTTCAATGAAGAAAAACTTAAAAATCTCATATCTCAATTAAGTTCCTCTAATAAGAAAGACCTTAGTGGATGAAGTAGTTTTCCAATTGTCAAGAGTTCAAATTAATTTGTTTTAGAAAAGAACCATGTCTTTTGAAGATTTAAATGGGTAATCTTCCGGTCACCCGAAAGTCCCAAAAAGGTGATCTTTTCGAACCCCAGGCCACCTCGCTGTAATTATTGAAATGTGAGGCCACTTCTTCTGTTATTAGTTAATACCTCAGGCCATGGGACTGAAATATTCCTTTACTTTCTATGAACTTAAATCTTTTTGGCTCGTTGTAGACTATTTGCAAGAGCAGGAGATGGAAATTGAAGCTCTAGAAGCTATTCTTATGGATGACTTTAGAGGTCCGTGCTTTTAATGCCACTTCCTGTTTTAGTTCTGCTTTCCATTATGCTGGCCATTGTAATTTGAGTAGTAATTTTGTTATCGTCTTCACTGTTTATGTTTGATACAGAAATTCACTCAGCGGAGAGTGGATTTAGTACTTCTAATAAATGCTATCATATCACAATATCGCCACAGGTATTTGACCATGCATCCTTTATAATGATCTATCTAAATGTGAGCTGAAGCTTTTGGTGCTTGCCTTTGATCTGCATGCTGTACTTTCCAATATTTTATGTGGTTAAATTTGTTAGTGTGATTAACCTTTATCTGTTTGGAATTTGTTCAACTTATAGTTAGCTTCTATGTGACTTCGGCCTTATTATACCCGTAAGTTTGAAAGGAAAATTTAATAGCAGCCACTAGACTTGCATTACTATATGGGTCTGAGTGTTGGGTCCAAAGGAAAGATCATTTTAAAAAGATGGGGGTAGCAGAATTATGATGTCGAGATGGATGTGTGAAAACACATTAGGATATATAATTCAGAACAAGGGTATTTAAGGGTTAAAATGAGAGAGACCCGGTTAGGGTTGTTTTGGCATGTGAAACAACATCTAGAGGATTTTTACGATGAATATTGAAGATTTTTACGAGAAGTTGGGGGAGGCCAAAGAGGATTTAGATGGAGGGCGTGAGAAAGGATATAGAGAAATTAGATTTACAGGAGCATGTAGCACTTTGAATCTTGATAGAAGACAAGGGAGGGTGATGATTCATGTGGATAATTACTGAAGTTAAATTATTGACTCATTTGCCAAATTCATTTTAAAAGGACTAAGGCTGTGTTGTTGTATTATTGTAGATTAACACAATTGAATCTAAAGTTTGAGGTGAGTGGAACTAATTCAATGATTTTCACAACAATGTCCTTATTTATACTACTAAATGTAAGCTTGAACAAGTTGTAGATTGGACTTAAGTTGGTGATTCAATAGTTTGTTTCTTTCTGAAGTTGTTGACAAAGATCAAATTAGATTTTTTTTTTATTTAATTTTGCTTCCTTGTGGGACTATTTTAGGGTTTTGGGTGGAATCCAAGGTAGGAGAGCACCGTTTTTCCTTCTTGCCTCCTAATTTCATCGTTTATCCACTTTCACCGTGCTCCTAAGAGTGTCATGGCTTGTGTAGTATGATGATTATGATTCGGCTTTGGGAAATCTTTAAGCCACTTGCCTTGTAAATAAACTTTATAGCCACTTCGGAAATTATATGATGCTCACCATGTTTCTCGTTGAATTTGTTATGCAAGGCTAAGGTTTGTGTGAAGGTTTAGACTTTCCGTGGACAAAAGCTTTCAATAAAGTCAACACTAATATAATCTGTACACCAAGGCGGTTATTTAAGACTCTTCTCTCTTAATGTTTGTATCACATGTTATAACGATGGAACATATGGACGCTGTACCTTGTCGGTGCTTTATAGAGTTGGTTTTCTGGGTTCAACCGTAGTCTTCAATTGCACTCTGATGTTTGGTTTCGCCACATGCAGGGTGAGATAGTTTGGTTTAAGATGATGTGTTTTGAACATTGTATTCCAGTTGATGGTTTGGATGATGTTGTTGGAGCGAATAGGACCGAGGTGTTATGATCAATTGTCTTTTACTTTGTGCCTCTTCCACTTATGGCTAGATATCTAGTGTGACTGGCATGCTTTTTGTTCATGGATATTATAGGCTAAAATATCATATAAGGAGGAGTAAGAGTAGAGTTCCTCTTTTGACTTTTTTCTATTGAATGGCTGCCTTGGTTATCACTTAGGTTATTACAAATATGCTTTTAGAAGATAAAGTCTCTATTTGCTTATTTTCGATCTATTATTCGTTGGTATTATTCTTTGTTGGAGCTAGACATCGTCCCTACTATTCAATTTATATCTAGAGTTGTACAAGGAACCTGCTAGCTTGGATGAGTTTACCCCAAAATAGCCTTTTTTTTCTTCTTCCAAAAGCCATTTTATTTTAGGAATTTCGTTCATTGGACAAAAAAGTCTAATGTTGCAACCTCCCTCTTCTTCATGGTAATACGCTTTACCATAATTCACCCAATAAATACCTATTTCATTGCCCAACAAGGCAGCAGCTCAAATTTCTATCCCGCTGGGAATTTGTAATGATAGACTCCACTATTCTTTGGGCTACTAGTGGAAAGTGATGCAAGCAATAAGAGGAGCCATAACAGCTGGAGTAGATTATGGAAGTATGAACTGGTATGTTGAATAGTTCCCCTATGATGTACGTATCTGGTACATAGTCATAGATAGGCCATCTCCAAGTTCACTACTAAAAGTGACGGTGTTGCTGCTTTTTTTTTTGGCCGTCGGTGGTGATGTATTGGTGACTTAGATGTCTGATTGTCATGGATGTCTTCGGGTTATTTATATATGTAAGTTATGTTGAGATAGATTTTTCATTCATTCGAGCTTAAGCAATTGTGGCTTAGCTCACTTCTGTGGGATTGTGATTATATGTGTCAGCTACACTAAGTGTTTCGCCTTGGACATGAGGGGCATTGTGGCTTGACGCACATGTCGTTTTCCTCAGGTGTGTAGTCTATCTGGGGCTTCAAATTCAAATTGACTACTATACACAAGGGTCATGCTTGTTCTAGGATTTGACCCCATACCTTATTGTACAAGCTGGGACAACCATTTCTTTTATTTTATTCATGCCGGGCTGTTTGGCGAAAGGATATACTAGTTGTTGCTTCCTCTCCTATAATATAAAAATTGCTATACTTTGACTTTGTTATTTTGTCCTCTCTTTGTCCCAAAATCTTTGCGCCATTTGCACTTTACACATTCTAAAAAGGGTAAAAAATGGAAAAAAGAGCCGCTACGACTAATATTGTTATGGTGCAGGATGATGAAGAAGATGAATCCGCCTGGATGCCAGGTTAAATATCTTACCTCGTGCTTTATTATGAGCTTATTGAGATCTCCTTTCATTATTTGAACCCAATCCTTTATGACAAATTTTGTCTGGTGTGTTTGTTTCATTTACTTTCTTTTTATCTTGAGGATTTAGCTGTGTTAAACTTGTTTTGCAGTTCAATTGGCATTGATTTTCTCACACACACAACATTATCCGGATGAACCTCCGCTGCTTAATGTTAAAAGGTCAGATGCTCAGATCTGTGAACATCAAACTGTCGTGCACAATAGTAGTTATCTTTTATATAGACTTTGTGAATATATTAGCCGTTTCTAAACTGGTTGGATCAGGCTTGCTTCTGTATGTTCCGAAAATCAATATCAGTAAGATTTATTTTAAAAAAAAAAATCTGAAAAATTAATGTTCAAGTTTAATATACAATACATCATATATTTTAATGTATAACATATGAAAGAACTTATTTTATAGAATATAATGGTAAAAGATCTTATTATATAAAATATCCTAGCTAAATAATTATTTAATCTTGTAAAAATATGGGGTATTACACCCTTTGTGTTCAAGAGGTCTCTATGCAGAGGATTGATTGAGATTATATGGCATCAAAGTAAGAGTGGCTCCTTTTCTAGATAAGAGCTTCTGTTTTTTGAATATTTTTGACCCATGGCTTTCCTCCTTTCAATCTTTAGAAGACTAAATTTTTTTTTGCTTCACCTTTATTGAAAGATAAGATTCTTACCGAGGATGTTCTTAAGAGAAAGAGTTTCTTCATTACATAGAGGAGGAATTTGCTAATTGCCTTTTGTAGCCTTTTTCTTCTCCCTGGCACTTATCTTTGACCTTGTTTTGGCTGTGCTTGGGCCAATCTTGTTCCCTCAAAGATGCTCTTGTTGCCTTGAAGAGAAGGACGAAGTAAGGTTAGCTTGCCGAGTTTTGGAAAATGATTGCACTGGTAAATTTGTGGTGCACTTAAAACGGAAGAAATCAACGATTTTTTGTGTGTTTAGCTTCTTAGTGTGAAGCTTCCAAGTCCCATATTAGAGACTTGAATGGTTGTAGTCAAGGTTTAGTAAATCAACACCACCTTCTTGTTATTAGTCGTCCGTGTGTGTAATTGGGAGTGTCTTTCTAATCTAGATTGTTATTACTTCTAAAAAAAATATGGAGGAAGTATATAGATAGATGATAAGTCTGCCACGAGTCAATTTTTTCCTTCCCAAAATTTCTCTATTAACTCTATCTTATTGTTTGATGGCGTATTGGTTAGTTGAGCCTATTTTCTTCATGTGTAGATAATTTAGACAAAGGATACGATCTTCCAAGGCAGGGTGTCTAGTAACTTCTATGTGGAGGAGACATGCATCAATAGCATCCCTTTACTATGGGCTTTGCTGAAATATTGTCAGATTGGAATATGTTTATGCGTTCATACTCTCTTTGGAAATAGTCGTCTTCCGTTGGTACATATCTTGTCCTTTATAATAAAATGTTCCTCTTCTCTGAAGAGAGAACAGTAACTACTTCAATCATAAAATTAAAACTCGGCCGTTCCTTTCCGTTCTGGGAAATGTCGTTAAGCAACATCGTGGTATAAAACGTCCTTTTCGCAACAGTGACCCTGTCACACTGTGTTTTCCTGTTATGCCCGAAACTTATTAGAGTTGGACAAAAACAAGAAAAGAAAAACATATATAGCGAAAAACAATTGGCACACACCACAAAAGGGAGAATAACGTGGCTTAAGCTTACAATTTAGGTAATGTATTTGAGTTAGTAACTGTTTAAATTAATACTAAATGCTGGGATGGGGCATTCATGTTTTAAGTAATTATTTATGCACCATATATACAACCTAGTTATTTGATTGGTTTGGTCATATTAAGTTAAAAGAATTGTTCGCAAACTTGAAAATTGTAAATTCAAGGTGAAGTTTATTAATGACAATTTATCCGCTCCATTCATCTATTACAAGCCTCTTATGCTGCGTTAATTTTCTTCCTTGACTCTAATACTTGATGCTTATTCTATTTAGCTAAACAAGCCAAATAGAACATACAAAAACTCTGACAAGTGTATGGGTTTCCTTATCCCTACACTTCGATTTTCATCCCTGATAAATCTGAAAAAAGGAGCGATATCGAAGAGAAATTTATGCTATAAATGCTTGAATATAGGCTTGAGACAAGAATGCTAACCAAAGTTAGCTAACAAGTGAATATGTATATGTAATGTGAACAAACATGCATAAGTCTTTTAGAGTCAGGAATTTGCTTCATGAATGTTGTATCCCCACACCGTGTCTAATTTTAGGAAAGACTATAGAATCAGCGACTCATAAGTGTTCAATTTTTATACCCCGGTGGGTCTCACACTTGGATTGTAACGTACCCACCCAACACTAATACTCATGTCAAGTATCAAATCATGACCCACACAGGCCCTTATCTTCAGTTATTCAGCTTGTGCTGTGAATGAGTGGCTGAGTGCTTGTAGAGTGGACTGTAGTACTGTTTATGCATTGTAATCTTTAGTTTCCAGCATGGTCTGAGTAATGTATGCAATTTTCAGTATACGGGGAATACCGCTTGAAGATCTCAGAACTTTGAAAGAAAAACTTGGGCAAGAGGTATGTTACGTCCCTGTTAAATTTTCCTTTCATGCTATGTTTCCTTTTCTTAGCTAATAAGATTGTCTTATCTATATAATTGTTACCGTGATGCTGGATAGCTCTTACACTTTTTCTTGGATAAGAATAAACATATGATGAAATATTAACCTCTCTGAAAGCTGAATTTTCTTCGTTGCTTATGTGGGTAGTGTCAGTGACATGTATATTTCCAGCTGTGTGTAAATTGAAGGCAACATGTATTGTTTAATATGTAAAGAGCATCGATAGGGTTCGGGTACTTTTGCAAATGTGGGAAGCGCTAATCCAGTGTTCTAGAGTAGAACCTTCTCTGATGCTGAATGCAATCTTTTAACTTTACTCGGTGAAAATTTGAAACCGGATGTTAATTGTGAAGGTTGTGGCCTATAGTGTGGTTTCTTTAGTTAGGTTTTGATGTTCTGTTTTCTTTGTTACCCCAAGGACTGCGTTGCTCTATTATATTTCCTTGCTTCTAATAATTTTTCCTTTCCGAAAGGACTTAAATTCACGCTGAAAAATATGATTTTTTTATTTCTCTAGGCTCATTCTTTATTTTTCTGCTCTTGCAATAGGCAACTGAAAACCTGGGGATGGCTATGGTGTACACACTAGTTACATCTGCCAAAGAATGGCTGAGTGGAAGATTCGGACAAGATGGTGCCAATGAGAGCGCTGCACATGATGATGTTGCAAAAGATGAAGTATGTTCCTTCTCTTTTTCTGTTATTTATCAACCCTCTAGCTGGTTTTCTATTTTTCTTGTCATTCTTCAATCCTCGGAACTTAAAAGCTGAGGAGATAAGCAAACTTAGAGACTGTTGGGAACAAGAAAAATCCGGCAATAGTCAATTTCCACCGGTATTCCCTCTTTCTTATATATCAAGGGCTTTGAATGAATGACAAATGACAATTTTGATCAACCTTTGTGGAGCTTTTATCAGCTGAGTCGTCCATTGTACTGTATAAGAAGCATTGTATAAAATGCTGATGGATATCCTTTACGGTGCTGTCTAATGCAATCAGCCTATACTCTTTCGGTGTGCTTATTGGATGTTTAAAATTTAAAGTTATAAATTAGAAAAAAAACCAATAAGGCATATTATGAAACTTGAAGAGCGAGTGATTAGCAAAGGTTAAGAAGTGTGAAGATTCCGGAGAACCGATTTGACTTTATGCCCCGAAGATTGAAGATGGACTACAAAGGCAATGAGATAATTTAAAACTATCGAGATAAGAAGAAGGGTTTACGTATGGTTTTCATCGATTTAGTGAAGGCGTATGATAAGGTATTGAGTATCGAGGGAGGTATTCTGCTGGGTTTGAACAAGGAAAGTGATGTTGCGTTAATATATTGACATTATTAAGGATATGTATGAGGGAGTTAGCACGACTTTGACTATGGGTTCGGAATATGCTGTTATGGTTAGAGTACATTAAGTTTATGCACTTAGCCCTCATTTTCTTCCTACAGCCTTGGACGTGGACAATGTGCATGACGTTTATAGATGCTATAGTGTTCATTGACGAGACGAAAGAAGATGTAAAGATTAAGTTGTTGTAACAAACTTTGAAATATGATTAGAATTAAGACGGAATATGAGGAGGTGCAAGTCTTTTGGGGTCACGTTAGATAGGAAGGTTGCTCGAGGCTTTGATTTCTTTCCTTATCTAGGATCTAATCCAAAAGGATGGAGAATTGGATTGCGATGTGGCACATAAAATCAAAGACGGATGGTTGAAGTCGAAGAGTACCACAATTACGCCCCAAAGATTGAAGAGAAAACTTTACCGTACACCTATAAGAATAAGATGAGGTAAAATCGCCTAAGTGGTTGAGTATGTGTGCCGGGGACATGTCATTGACTTATTTTCTTCCTTTTGATCCCTTTTATTGCATGTAATGTGTAAAGTTTTTCCTTAATTACATTTAATTATGTACTTCTTCCGTTCCTTTTTAATTGCAACAAACTCATGTGGGTAGACTTATAAGCAAAATTTTAGTGTGAGTGTGCAAAGGATGGAGAGAGAAAGTGGGCATGTGATAAAGAGAGAGATAGAAAGAAATGACTTGCAAAAAAGGAAAGAAGACATTTGTTGCAATTAATTTGATATTTTCATTTTTGACAATTGTTGCAATTAAAAAGAAACGTAGGAAGTATTATCTTTCTTAAGATTTCTAAGCATTTTACTATGTTTTTTTTGAGTTGTTTCTCTCATAGACATATTCTTATATGTTTTTTTTGTCAAACTTTAGAAAATGTTTTTTTTTCCTTCTTGGTTTTCACTTCACACCTCCTTTGTCCTTTCTCATGCTTTTGTCTCACTTCCTCAATTTTCTTTGTATTTCTCTCTCTTTGTTTTATATTACCTTTTTGTTGTTGTTGAGAGAAGGGGGAGGCGGGAGCATGGTTCGCAAATACGGTTTAGGTTTTGGAAATGGGAACGGTCGCGGTTACAGGGTATTATGGAACAGATATGTTGGTTGCGGCAGAAATTTAGTTTTAGACTTTTTTTGGTTCCTTTTGCTTCAATTAACCTTAAATCTTAGTGGAGTTATCTAGGGTAAGTAGTGGGGTGATGCCTCTTCTCTTTCTTTTTTCTTGTCTCTAAGTCATTATTGAAGGTAGATCGGTGCTATTGTATAAGTAAATATAAGAAATCTCTAAAAACATCCGCAAAAAACATGCAAAGTGACGTGTTGTTGTGGCGAGCGAACCCTTGTTATCATGGACGATATGGCCGAAATGGCCAAAATATCGGGCTTTTTAAACCCATCTTGTTGAACCAGTTGAATTCGGTTTGCCAAAGTTGAAAACCGTTCCAACTCGGACGAACAATTCTGATACGGCCATATTTTTGCACCATGGGCGGGAGGCAGGAGGCGTATGGACGCTTGCCTTAAGGTGAATGATATTCAAGAAAATTGTTAATGCTATCTCATTAGTTGATGGAGCAAGATGCAGATATGGCAATATAGTGCATTGTTAAATTGTCTATGAAAAGTCTAATGTCTTACCTAGATGCTCCTATAGGATCTGAGAAAAGTATGTCGCATTGTTCGTTCATCATTTATATTGGCATCTATTGTCCACATACCCGGGAAATATGTTTATGTTATTATGTAAGTGGGCTTAAGGGGATCTAAAAGTAAATTTCACACTGCTTTGTTTATATTTTTCTAGGTTTTAGTATCCTTTCCCAATGTTAGCTTTTCATCATGATATTTTCAGCATCCTGTTAGTTGAGATCTGCTTTTCTTTCCAGGCCCATGGATCCTTTATGTTTGTAGTTTCTATGGTATAGATAACATCAGAATGCTTTATATAATTTGCCGTTTCTTTGTCCGTATCCTTACTACATCTTTATATCTAATTATTAGGTTATAGTACCTCATGGTGAACCTGTTACTGTTGAAACTTTCCTGGCATGGAGAGAAAGATATGAAGCAGAGCTAGCACTAGAGCGAGCCAAGTGAGTTCCTTTCGGTTTGTTTTGCATTTTCACATGTAATATGCCTTCATAATCAATAAAAACTCACTCATTTAATTCGTTCAACAACGTTTCTATGGAAGACTGTGAATGTATCTCAAGGTCTTTCTTAAAAGTTTTCTTTCTCTTTCTTTCTTGTTCTCTCTGTTTTTTTTTCTTTCTTCTTGCAATACCCTTGGGTTTGTTGGTGGGTATGGCTTACCGTGTGAACTGTGAGGTTCTTCTGTCTCCATTCACCAGGTTGCGTCAATTTATTGAGAAGGATTTGAGATTTCTTTGATGTGTCAATGTTAAATAAATTCCGGATTTGGAGATTCAACTGCCGGAAAAGGGAAAGTCAGCCATGGTTCTTGTTCCATGAAGTCTAACTTTTGATCTTTAGATGGAGTTTAAGTGGCTCCCGTGCTTAGTGAGGTGGTTGCCGAGGTGACAGGTTGTGAGTTATCTTAATTGTTAGGTCACTACTGTCTAATTGATTTTTCTAGTGGATAAGTGATTCGGGGTTAGGCCTTCAGGTTAAGATGGCTGGATGATTGGCTATAAAGAGGTAGAAGTAAAATGATGCAGGGTGGTGTGTGAGTTTTAATCATTGTAGATGATGCCAGGGCCTTAGAGGCACCCAAAAGGCTAAAAGGTCCCCAAGCAGAGTGCTTGTGCCAATGTGGGGTTGCGGATGATGTGGTGGTTGGCAGCACATGAGGAGTGTATGGTGACTGAAGCCCATGATTTTGTGTGCATGTGGGTATTTGAGAAGATGCATAAAGTAGATAAGTTGTTTGTGAAATAGTGAATAATGCAATTCGGGAACAGGGCAATCAAAAGTTTTTCCCATCAATTAGTGCATTCATGTAAGCAAAATTCTTCCAATGTTTTGAAACCACCTTATTTTTCATATTTTGGGAGGGTGTCGAATTAAGGAATAAAGTGGCAGGGCTCCAAATTTCTATTTCTAATTAGGAGAGATAGATGCAGATGCCCAGAAAGTTAATCTTCAAAATCAGGTTTCTCCAATAGAGGGTTCAAGTGCCAAAATTTTAGCTGGCAATCCTTGTGGAAAGGTTAGAAAGGAGAATCATGTTAGTTTATAGTTACTTTAAGCAGGTCTGGAAAATCTTGACCAAAGAGAAATGTGATTGTTCCTCTGCTGAGGTACAGGCATGGACCAACTGGTCTTGTAAGAGACCGTCTATTTTAAAAATAAAATTAGCCAACAGCCCAATAGGCCCAATAATAAGAAGAGAAAATTAACAAACCGTCTTCTGAAAATAGGGACCAATTTAATCCACTTTGTGACCTATTTAATTCATTTCGTGACCTGTTTAGTTCATTCAATACTCGGTATTAAATTTATTTAGTGACTAGTTTAATCCATCTAGTGACTAGTTTAATTCATTCGGTAAGTCATGTTTTTTTAGGAATCGCTTGTTATGTTTCGAGAGGAAAATTGAATTAAGGAAAGGAGAGGAAAATGAACAACTAAACCGGTGGTAAATGTCTCGGAATAGTATTGAGCTAGAGTAAGATAGAATGGACTTGTTAATAGAATGTGAGCTTTGGTTGGTCTAATTTTATGTTAAAATTAGACCGCCTCTTTTAATAATTTGTTAGTGTTTTTGGAAATAGCTAGTGTGTGGCCTTGGTGATGCCTCAGGCAATTGCATGGCGTACGGTTTCTTTAGACTCCAGTGAGGCGCCACACTATAGTCGTTAGTAATTTTCGTGATCAGAAGAATCATAAAAAATATAGTTGAAAAAGTAGCTAAAACGAATGATTTTTTAGAGTAGTTAAGAATATATAATAGCAGTTTTTTGCTATTATCTATTTATGATATAGCAGTACATGTGTAAAGCCTTCTGCAAGAATCTCTTGGAAATATCTTTTGTTTCCAAACCAATATTTCCAAACCAAAGGTCATGTGCTAGAGACTTGCTATGATAATTCAAAAAAAAAATAATTGAGTGGCTGACATGGAAATTGAGGCTTTTGCATGAAAGAGGAGCTCCATGTTGTAGATAAACTGATTTGGCAATGAGTTTCAATGTATATGTATAGAGGGGAGTATATTTGTGGAGGAAAAATTCGAACGAAGGTAGTAATGATTGTTCTTCCTGTGAGGAAGATGATGGCGGAACTAAGAAGAACTTATCTCTGATTATGTTCAATTACTTCCTTATTCTCTTAAGTTACAATGATTTCTGTTATGGATGTCATCTCTGTAGCTTGTGCTTGCTTTCTTTTTCTATATCTCTCTACATCACACGGTCTCCTAAAAACTGGTGCCTCCCCTCGATGTTGCAATAGCTAATGACTAACGATATGGAGGATGCTTCTCAGTTGATAGATGTAGACAAGACATCGTTCAGGAAGCTATATTGGACTTTTCAGTTCATGGAGATACTGTAGCTGCTGTAATTATGTTTCAGGATTGACAGGGTGATTAGGTAGGTGGTAACGTAGGAACTAGGAAGTCTAGTGCAAACAATGGTGGCAGAGTTGAGTTTCATGTCAAAGGTAATAGTTAGTGGGATGAGGTCATACCAGTTCAGCAAACAATGGTCTCCCTCATAAAGATAGACAACGAAACCTTACTGAGATAGGAAGAAGGATCTAGATATGGTTTTCATTGATTTAGAAAAGACATATGATAAAGTACCAAGAGAAATACTTTGGTGGACGTTGGCAAAAAAGGTGTTTCACAAAAATATATAAACATCTTCAAGGACATGTATGAGGGGGTCATTACGAGTGTGCGAGCTATTGTAGGGAAGACAAAAATTGTCTTTCCTCTTACGATCGGAGGGCATCAAGGTTCTGCACTTAGTTCCTTTCTCTTTGCTCTAGTCATGGATGAATTATCGAGGTCAATTCAAGATGTTATACTGTGGTGTATGATATTTGCGGATGATATTGTGTTGTTTGATGAGACAAAGGAAGGTTTTGAAAGTAAGTTGGAATTGTGGAGACATACATTCGAAACTCGTGGTTTTAGATTGAGCAGAAACAAGACGGAGTATAGACGGAGTATTTGGAGTGCAAGTTTATTGGTGTTCGAAGCAGCGAGGCAAGATCGGTCACTTTGGATGGCAAAGTGGTTCAAGGATTGGACGTCTTCCGTTGCTTTGGATCTGTTTTCCAATAAGATGGAGAACTCGATGGAGACGTGACTCAAAGAATTAACGCGGGTTGGTTAAAGCAAAAATGCGCCACCGGGTTCCTTTGTTATTACTGCATTTCTTATAGATTGAAGGGAGAATTCTACCGCACGACAATTAGGCCTGGTTTGTTAATGGCACCGAATGTTGGGCGGTGAAATGATGCCATGTTCATAAGATGAATGTGGCTGAGATGCGTATGTTGTGTGGCCACACAAGGAAGGAACGGTTAAGAAATGAAGTGATTCGGGAAAAAGTTGGAGTTGCATCTATTGAAGAAAAGATGTGGGAAAAATGCCTTAAGATGGTTTGGTCACTTGAAAAGAAGACCAAGTGATGTGCTAGTGAGAACAATTGAAGAGTGGAGGAGTAATCAAATTGGAAGGGGTAGGAGAAGACCTAAGATGACTTGGATACTTGGGATCGAGGAGAGCATGGGGTTGGATAGAAGTGGGTGGAGGGGCAGTATCCACGTGGAGGAAGGGGTGTGATTACTTCATTTATATGTTTTTCCCAATTGTGTTTGTTAATCTGTTAAAACTTTTTGTTGAAAACCTCTTTCAAAACTTTTTTTTTGGTGCAAACCTTTTTTAAAAAACTTTTCAAAACTTTTTAAAACTTAAAACCTTTTGAAACTTTTTTATCACACTTGTCGATGCCATCTTTTTTTGTGAACGGTTTCAGATGACGATTCATTTAGCCGACCCCAAATCCTTTTGGAATTAAGGCTTAGTTGTTGTTGTTGTTGTTGTTGTACTTGTTCAAGAATTGAAACATATTGTATGCGAAAGCAGTGCTAAACCGGTCTCCCTTTTCATGACCCTTAAGAATCTCTGTAAGGCTTGATCGAAGCTAATTACAAATGGTATTTGTGAATACAAGTCTACAACTTATCATATGGTTAAATAGTCTATACTCAGATTCCTTAAGTTGTGTCTTCTGTTGTTATGTTTTTCTACTTTCTTGTTAAGCTAAGATGCACGTAAAACCCTGCTTTTACAGGGAGCTCTAGCTAGAGAACTTAAAGCCTAGAGCGACCCTAGCTGCTACTCTTTGTCCTTATTGTTTTTTTGAATTGGCTGCTTTGACAAATTTCATTCTAGAAGACGATATTTAATAAACTACCACTGAATCCAATCTTACTATCTTCTATTCTCCTTGCAGCTTTTGCTTTTCCAATACTAATTTATGTACTTGCTATTTTCAGATTGATGCCAGATTCTGCACTTACCACGACCAAGGAAAAGAAGCTCACTGGAAGGCAGTGGTTTGAAAGTGGACGAGCGGTTGCGGCAGCGGTAGTCCTCTCTTGCCCAACTTATTATACGTTTCTTTTTTTTTCTTTACTCGGGGGACAATTCTTCAAATCATTTGTGCATTATCTTAATCTTGCTTTTGTCTAAGTTATCAGCAACCTTCCTAAAGAAAACCTTAATGATGATCGAGAAATCTGATGCGAGATGTTATGATTGAAATATTGAAGGCCTAAATCTTGCCTAGTGACTCAAGTAAAATGATTTCTAGATGCAATTTGCGATTATAAGGATCTTTGATATGAAGCCTCTATTAAAGCTTTAAACTAAGGAAAAAAGAAGGAACTCACAAAAAAAGCCAAGGGTCTTTTGATGAAGGTTTTCAGAATGAGAATCTTTGGCATAAACTGTTCGTTGAGATAAGGATGTTATTATAAGATGTGGAAGTGAACCTTTATGGTATGCGAAGCTTTTGTATGATATGAAGTGGTCTTAAATACTCCCTCCCTCCCTTTCGATTTGTTCGTCATATTTGGAATTAGGGGAAAACTAATGCAAATTGTAGTGGGTAAGAATCTTGTTAATTTTATAATATTGTAAGTGTATTTTGCCACCTTTATATATTGAAAAGTAAGAGAGAGATGGAGTAGTGGGTAGTTAGGAAATAAAAGATTCTAAAGTGGGCCTATGTGCATTACAAAAAGGTGAATAAATTTAGTAAATATTTGGTTTTAGAAGGGTAAGGTGGGAATAAAAAGTTCCCAAGAAAATTTTTGAAGTAAGAAGAACTTTATAAACAGACTAAAAAGAAAAAAAACAAAAAGAAACGAAGGAAGTAGTGGCTAATTTGGCCCTCCTAATGTATGTTCTTGTCTTGGATACTTATGTAACCTTTTCACTTCCTGTAATAGCAATTTTGAGTGTCACAAATCTACGCATTTAGGGTTCCTGACCTCTTTTGATGTATAATTTCTTTTTATTCTTAATAAAGATTTTCGTCATTGTTGTGCTTCCTATTGCAATGGTATTAAGGTAATATATCCATGGGAGGACGATGTCTATTTTCAATTTTAGTACTTGACATTATAAATTTTTGTTCTGAGATGGATCTTGATCTCTTTTTAATTAAGTTCTAGCAATCTCATTTCTATAAAAATCTGTTTTATAAGGTTTTCTTTAATAATCACTAGTAACAATAACAATTTGTTCGAACAGTGATTGCTAGAATGGGGTTATTGAATCCTCTAGACCACTTCTGGAACTAAGTAATCAAGCACTAATGTAGCTCACACTCCGAGTTAAAGCTAGTGGTTTGAGCTCAATTAGGTTAGGCGTGCCTTAAGCCTGAAATATGACTTATGAGTTTCTTTCTTGAAATGTTTAGGAAAATTAAACTCTACAAAAATGAGGTAAGATAATGTCAACTTGCTTTGCGTTCCCGCCCACTCCCCCTGCCCATCCTAGGATTTGGAATTTTTCTAACTCCTAACAAACTTATACTTGCTGTCCATGTTATTTACCAGCCAGCCTGTGACTTAGCTAACCCTTAAACAACCTAATTACAACTGTGAAACCCAATTTTAATTAGTTGAATGCTGCCCTAACATAACTTAAAAGGCTATTGGACATTAAACAAGCCCAACTTACAAGTTGCACCATGTAAAACCCCACTTAAGGATAACGATAGGACCATGGGCTTAGTGACCTAAGTGAGCAACCAAGGATATATGGATCAAGCAAGATTAACAACTAGGCTATTCAGCCAGCCCAGTTCAACGAGTGAGAAATTGTTGATTAGAAGGAAACAAGTCGAGTAGCACAGTGTCCAAAATCAGTATGATAGGATTGTCATGAAAACTTAGGCTTCAACTCTGCATCAAATAACAATATCGGCCACTTAATACTCTGAAATGGGATTATGTTATTATTGGAATTCAGGATAGTGTTCCTTTTCTTTTGGCGGATTGATCTAATATCTATCACAGTTTTCCAATATCTTTTGATCCTTAAGAGCACAAAATTTGATGCTAACTTTTGTAACAGTAGGCAAAACAAAAGTTAGGCGTAGGTAGGTTGATTTTGTAGGTGATAAGAATATATAAAGGCTATGATGAGGCCCCTGTATGTTTGAATTGGGTGGTGATAGAATTATTTTCAATTGAATTTTATTCTGTCCTAATCAAAGACTAGTTTTTGGACCGCAGAATTCATCGGATCATCGTTTGTAATATGGTGTGCTAAGATCTAGTGAAAACATTCAATATTTTTATTCTCATATTTGATGTGACAAGGGGTTGATGAGTAGGATTGAATTTCTCTTTCTTAAACAATGTGTAGTATCAAAATGCTTGACAACAACCCTTTTATGTAGAGTAGGTTTAGTTTCAATCACCACTTGCTTACGAATATACCATGGGATATGGGAGGTTTAGATTCTACATAGCACACACGGAAGCAAAGAGGCAAGAAGGAATTTTCTGATAAGAAATGAAAATAAGTTGAAAAGAACGGACCTTAATGGGTAGAGTTAAGAGGAGGAAAGGCAAAAATAAATATATCTTAGTATTCTCATAATTAATAGTACATATCCAGATTACATTTACATTTCATTATGAAACCAAACAACTTTAAACAATAAAACTTATTTTTGCCTTTCGTCCTCTATGAATCTTCTTAGGAAAAGTAGAGCAGTCCATATCTGGCAAACCATTAGTTATATAGGTTAAGTCTTCATAGTTAAATTTTTTTTTAATGCAAGTGACTGACATGAGGAGATTTTAATGCATGATTAAAGGTGCTACATGGCGTACGGACTTGTATCACGATGTTGAGAAGTTAAAAATTGAAGTTAGTTTCACCTCTCAAAACCAATACCCAAACAGACGGCCAATTGTTTCTTTTTAACCAATTTAAGTTTTAACCTAATTTCTCCCCAGTGCGAATGTATTATTAAAGTGAAAATGTGCCCACCTCCTCAGTAGAGGATTATAATAGTACCGACTTTAAAGATATTTAGTGATTCTGGGAATGTAAATATTTAACTGCTCTGCAGAGAGGTGCATTGACCAGCAAGGAAGAATCTGAAGAAGAAGATGAAGACGACATTGACTTTGATGATGATGACTTTGAAGGTCAGACTTTAAAGTTTGAATCTGTAATTTTTATTTTATAGCTGATGGAATGATATAGACCATATGGCTGGTCAAATTCTTGTACCAGCGATAGCCCCCACCCCCCCACCAAATAAAAAGGGTATATAATTTCACCCCTATGAATGTACCTCATGGATAGGATATTGAAATGACACCGGTGGCTGGTCATTTTTTGGGTAGATAGACCCCTTGCTACGTGCAACTTGTAAGTTAAGTAGACCTTGACAAGAACATCAAGGGTTGTGGGTTGTGGGAAAAAGAGGGGAATAGGGATGTGGATTATCCCTTTATATGGTCTAGTGAAGGCTTGCTTGGCACTTCAGAGGCTCCTAGCAAGTGAAGTGGACCTTGGCTTATGAGAGGGGATGCGTAACTAGAATTTAGAATAAGGAATATGTTTATGTTAAGTATATTCCATGGAGAACATTAAGTAGCTCCATCTAATCCCTTCTGAGAGAATAATCCAAGACGCAAAAGTATCGGCTTTACATTGATCCAAAAACCAGAAAGGGCTTAGATTATCAATAAAATGTCCATTGCATGCTCGTACATTTATGTCATAGAGACAACCCTTTGATATGCTCTAGTGGAAACTGTGGAATCTTAAACTTGCAACCTCAAGATATCCTAGTGCCAAGCCGATAAGGAGATTAATTATTTATGTTGGAACGAGAGTAAGTCCCTGCTAATGTGAATACATCCAAAATGTAGTTGCATGCTCGTACATTTATGTCATAGAGACAACCCTTTGATATGCTCTAGTGGAAACTGTGGAATCTTAAACTTGCAACCTCAAGATATCCTAGTGCCAAGCCGATATTAATTATTTATGTTGGAACGAGAGTAAGTCCCTGTTAATGTGAATACATCCAAAATGTAGTTGATGGAATACTTGGGGCATAAGAAAGCCACCAGTAATACTGTATCAAAAATGTCTTTCCCCTGGAGCAACACAAGTAAGAATATATTTCTTTTATTTCCTTTATCGGGACTGTATGTTTTATTGTGTGAAATGTCTTTGTGCATTACCAGATGACGAAGATGATATGCTTGAGCATTATTTGGCCGAGAAACCAGACGATTCATCTTCACATTCCAGAAAGATGGCTGCTTAACAAATTTTGAGTATAATACAATTATCTTTGGTCCGTTTGGTTAACATACTAAGCCAGTTTGTCAGACTTCTCATGTCCTCTCTGCACACCGGTCGTCGGAGTATGTAGGAGGCCATTTCTGTGGTTAGCGATTCTTTCACGCGCTCACAATCTTGTTTGTGTAGCTTGTATCCGTGCAGAAAGGCAAGGTTATAATCATCCATTCGGTTGTATGAGTAAAATTTTGCCCCTCAATTACTGTTAACCAGGAGTAGGGTTCGTTGGACCTTCTGCTTATATACATTGAATTTCTTTTATTTTTAGTGTTTAGCGATGAATCTTCCTGATTCTGAAAATGTATCACTGCCAAAAGGGCAGCAGCTATATTTCATATAAGAAATTCACATTACATGAGTAATCTGTAGCTTATTTGCAATGATTTTTTAGAGAAAAAGGTCTGGTTAATAGAACCTCCTCATAGCTAAAACATGATGCCCGCCGCTATGTACCTGGGTGTAAGATACACGTAAACTATCTTCTTGTTCATTGCTTATTTGAAAAACAACGGACGTTGAAAATTGACACAATAAGAAGAATTTTAAATTTGCAAATGAGCTAAAAATAGTCTTCGCGTAGGATGCTTATCCGAGCGTAGGATGAATGAACTTGAATTAGATAAATAATATTTGTACTTTCGAGTAAGAAAAAGTGTATTAAAGTAGTATTCCCTCCATTTCACAAAAAGATTGTTACACTTGTTTGACGCATGCCAATGCAAAACTGTGAGCGTTAATATCTCTAATTGGTATTTGTAAAAATTATAAAAAGTAGATATTAATCGACTACATATTAAGAGGATCCAAGGATTGGGGTTGGTTAAGTGGTGAGCCTTCCCATCTTCCCTAACTTGGTCTAAGGATCAATTTTACTCCAAGCATTTGTTTGGGATTTTGGGGGGGGGGGGGCTTATGACTTGTAATGGGCCTTTGGGTGGGCTGTGTGAGGGCAGCCCATAGGATTACTCTTCTTACCTTAGAAAAATTATTAAGAGGAATCTAATATGATTTCACACGACTATTTTTCTTATGCAAAAATCACAAATTACAGTAAAAAGTGAACTTTGTGTTTTGTGTTTAATATGTAAAGGTAATTTTGTTGCGAAACGGAGGGAGTATAAAGCAATTATTGTCCATTTGCAATTTAGAAAAATGTAGCATATAGAATTAGATAAAGAGGAAAAAATAATTAGGATGGGCTCATTTCTGGCGAGATTCTTTTACTTTTCTTTTCTGTAAAAAGGTGATGACTGATGTCGATGCTTTTGGATGTGGCTGAATATCTCGACGTATGCAGCCCTAAAATTTCTTGTACAAATTATTTAGAGAATGCCCTCTTTATAAAAAACAAGAGAAAGGAAAATGGTGAGGCCCCAAGTTCATCAAACTTGCACACGTACCTTTATTTAGTAGCTAGCAATTCCCTAAATCATTCTACTCTTGATTTAAAAGAAGAATTAACTTAAGTTCTGTGAAGCTCTTATGGTACTGAGTTGGCAAACAAGTCGGCTTGTAAATTTTTTAAAGTTTTATCTCGACTATTTAAAATTTGTTAGTTGTATCTGGTTTATCTCGGGCCTCTCTGCATTCAGCAATATATTCATTTTACAGAAAATGGCTCATGAAAGCTACAAAATTGATTAGTTTGGCTCGTGAAAGTTACAAAATGGGTCGTGAGAATGTGTAAATCTGGATAAACGAGTTAATAAGTGGTCGGTTGCTACCCTCTACTTAAGTTTGATGAAAGAGCTACAAACTGAAGTTTTACTTCAATAATGAGAAGAAAGATGATCAACTTTCTTGTGCAACTATCTTCCATTGATCAGCATTTGGTTTGTTTCAAGTAAATTACATACAGACACAGTACCATTTCTTTTCCTGACCTAATGCATCTAACATCGAAGTACACCATTTACACATCCAAGGAAACAGGAGTATGCATGCTTTCTATTATACCTGGGAGATAGAAGGCCCATGTGATCTTATTCTAAGATCCTATTTCTACCTAAACCTTATACTCATGAATATTTATCAATACATGTATGTTACAACGTTTTGCAGTACCGGAATATTTGCCCCAACATCAGAACATGATATTTTTCCACTTTCTTCGAGAGCGGAAGAATAACCTTTTAACCCTCCAGCTATTCATCAAAAGGACGCAAGCAGAGAGATAGACATAGTATGCACTATTATGGGGCAAACTGCAAAGTCAACAGGAAGCAGCTTAAGCTCAGTTTTAGCTTCCTTCACACGCATCCCTGATCAGTCATACCTTGAGCAACGGTTAGGAAAGCAGCAATGGCAGCTCCATACACCAAAACCCTAACAAAAAGGAAAAATAAAACATTAGAATTAGAAAACCAATCATTCACAAGCTCTCAAAGGCCTCAACCCATGTATTAGAGACCAATCATATATAGCAGTAAAGCAATAGTCTAGCTTGTGTCACTTTCTCATACTTGTATCAGATGAAAACAACTAGTTCTTATCCAAAGCGATGTGTTTAACCTCAATGCCTTATAGTTCTTTACGAGGAAACTAGGATTACACTAGATCTATGCGAACCTACACCATGTAGATCAAGAGATATGCTATACATTGGAGGAGTCAGGCATGGTAAATTGAGATGGCAAACACTGCTGAGTACAGATGTGAACAATGTAAAAGATCTGTCAGGTATTGGCAATTGGCAAATGAGTAAGTGAATCCAAAGCCCTACTAGCAGTTCAGCTACATGCTCAAAAAATCAACGAAAAGACAAGAACTCTATCACACAGCAACAAACTCTACCTTTGCTGTTCAGATATGCTCTCATAACTAGCGAGTACACTTGTCTTTTGCTCTCATGAGTCTTGTCTAGCGAGTAAATACTCTATTTTGCTTTGCTCTCTTCATTTCCACCTCATTCTTTTATCAACAATTGCCTGTTACCAGCACACTGAAGGAACCCCCCCCCCCCCCGCCCCGCGAAATATTATACACCATGGACCACAATGAGGATTGCTTTTCAAAACAGTCTATGCACCTTTCATAATACCTTGTGTGCTTTTGGTGGAGACCTCGATACATTATATTTTCCTTTTTACATGATGTATGTACTTTTCAAAAGACTAAATGTGCTTTTCATTAATTATATACGTCCTCCATTTCGAAATACTCGCAACATTAGCATAGTAACCACTACTTATCTATCATTTATGTTATATTTTTTCACAAGTGTATAAGAAAACATATAGTAAAGTGGGGTCTTATTTAATTCATCTTAATACATACTATCATAATATTAACTTTTTATAATTTTTACTTATCAATAATTAGAGATATTAAAGTTCAAAGTATTGCATTAGCTATTGTGCAAACAAGAAACGTTGTTAGTATTGCGAAACGGATGAAGTATACACTTCGCACAATGCTCTACGGAGTACAAAATAATTTGTACCGTGGAAGACCCTCAATGGAGGGCACAAATTTCATTTTTATTTTGGTAAATGGATAGAAACCTTCTTCCGATGGTCTAAGGTGACTTTAGAACACTAAAATTAAGATCAGAGAGTACATAAAACCCAAGCGCTAGCCTTAGACTAACCCCACTAACACATGTTTAATGGACTACAAAAGGTAGAAAATTGACTGAGATGTGATAAACATTCCAATCTCTTAGAATTGCAAACCTGAACCCAACAGCCTTTACCACGAACTAAAACAGAAATTAATCACTACCTAAACCAATGTATAAATTTAGAAAAACTTGGCTAATTATTATTTAATGAAAACTATTCTACAGAAAAGAAAATCAAGTCAAAACTAACAGGAGGACAAATCCGACAGGCTCTGCAAGACAAAAAAGGGGCAACTGTAATTGGTATTGCAACTTACTCAGGACTTTCTTTTTCGTAACCAAAGTCTGTTGCTGCTTTTAAAGCTCTCTGATACGTCTGTTTCATGGCATCCTGCATGCATACATTTAACATCTCACAAAGAATTTTAATCTTAACAGAACATGCTACAAGATATCAAACAGTAATTAATTACGATTGAGGTTTAATTATAATTAGCTAAACAAATTGTTTAGCCGAGCTATATATTATCTGTTCTGTTCACCGTCACAGAGTGATCACAAAGATGGTGTCTACAATCGTAAGTCTTATAGGAGCCACCTCTATACCGAGTACGACAATTGAAACAGGAGATAATTATTCAATACAGCATAGTGTCTTTTTTTTTCTAACATGCTTTAGCGCAATGCCGCAAACTCTCACTAGGCATGTGGAAGTGGCTCAATGGATAATGTATATACAGTTACACATGTTCCCAACTAGAAAAGAAATACGAAAAATCAAAAAATAATGACCATTATATAGGCCATGCTCAGGGCCGGAGTGTCTATCACTCTATACTACACAGCTTTAACCTTATTACTTAAACTTTTCAGGTTAAAAAAATGATTTTTTTAAAAGTTTCCACCAGAAAAACTACCAGATTACTTCCAAAGTAATATGCCTAATTAGTTCAATAACTCTTGGAAGTTAGAGCCCGCTTCCCAGAAAAAAAGTTTAAAAAAATCAATTGAAACTTATAAATAGCCCATACAAATACTGTCATGACCTAAACCTGCCTGATAACCAGGGTCTTGACCAAGATCACTAAACCAAAAATCAGGGGAAGAAACACCCACTACACTAAATAAAATGCACCTGCCCACTAAATGACCCGGAACCAACCTGACACTTAACTCATAATTACTCGACATGATTACCTACTCAGATATGACTACTCGGAACTCGGAAGTCAAAAAGAGAAGATATGAGATCATCCAAAGAGGAGACAGGTAGAAAAGCAGAAAAAGAAAGAGACTTTCTAGATCAAACATCATATACACATTTTGATCATCTTTTATTCATTGAAACAAATTGCAAAAATTTATCCCCGCTTAGCTTTGTTGTAATTGCCACCACATCGAGTAATCTATTTCAACCAAGCTTGCAAATGTAAGTAAATACTAAAACTACTACTGAAATAGGTATAGCTCGCATCCCATGCACATGCACCCGCATAAAGGCAAGGTTTGAACCCTTGACCTCTTAATCATTCTAAAACAGTCTTACCATTATACCTAAAATTCTTATTGTACTTGGAGAAAAATCACTTTGAAGGAAACCAGGCCCAACTACCCTTGAACATTCTTTCCTTAATCGTAGGGAAATACATAAATATTTCATAAAATCTATTCTCTAGTAAAACTTCACATTCAGAAAGAAAATAACTATTATTGTGGATTATACGCAATTTTCACGTGGATCACATTTATTATGATGTATATGATACCTTCTTCTATTCAAGGGAGGGATGATATGGCCTTGAAACTAGAAAAACATTTTTTTTCGTAACGCATCGTATCTATAGCTACTCCTCATCTATGTTATGCAATTCATCCCCAGCACTGTAGCCATATAGCTACTTCTCCCTTATGGTAGTTGTCATAGTATACTTCATGGGTTAAGAATTAAGATAGAGCGTGATCCTACTCTAAAATATAATACCCTGATTTTTAAGCTGATAAGTAGACTTCTACATATACTTTTTAGGCCATATAGGATGCATAGTTCATCTAGAGCTAGAGTACATAGCTGCAGTGAAAAGCACGTTCACAATCCTCTACCTATGATTGGATTTGGTGCACCGTTGATTTGATTATGGTGATGATTCCTTATGAAGGTGCTTATTAGCCGACCATGGTTTCTAAGGCTTTGTTGTTGTTGTTGTATCACTCGACTTTCTCAGATTGAAGAAATATGATTATTCATTTTGAGAGGCATAAGATGAGAACAAGGTTCCAGGACTGTCTTCCCACAACATCACAATTAGTCAATGGGATTTGTTCATCGAATACCATCACAAGACTACTTTTGTAGTTTTTGGTCATTGAGAAATGAGAACCTAATTTGAAACGATCAAGTTAAAGCAAAAAGATCCCAGAGCAATTTCACGATTCTTCTCTTATTTCCACATATGGCTTTCGAATAAAAATAGTTTGACTTTTGCTCATCCATTTTAGCAAGCAGGATTAAAACTAGTGGCATAGAAATTAGACCATGACCTTTAACTTCATTCAAATTCTAGAAATTACGCAATTGAACCCACTTTCCATACACCACACACCACTAAACAGTATTCAACACCTAAGATGCTATGGCCACTATACGCTAGCAAACGTTGGTAAATATCTCTCGATCTCGAACTTCTCTACATATACACTAACCAATACTCTGACAGCAGCCATCCGCTTCAAAACACACCTCTTACCACATCATTACATGCAAACTCAGATCCTCATTGCTTCTATTCGTCCCTTTGTTCCAGATGCTAATTTCATCCTGTACCTAGCTTACATTTTCAAGCATACCATAAACCTAGATATTAAATCGACTTTCTTTGCTTCTGACAAAATTTTATCTTCAATTCACATAATAATTGGACTAGTCCATAACCACGTGAGCATTTAATGTAAGGACCACCTCCAAAAAGAAAGAAAATCCAGGTAGGACATGAACAAGAGCTCTAATACAGAATCACTTAAAAGATTCAAATTGTTCAGTAGTTTAGAGCACCAAAATTCCAAAAAATGCTCTTGCCTCTTCTTAGAAACCGTTCAAAAATTTCTCTCAGGAAAAAGAAAAAAAGAAAGATATTTGGCACAAAGGCACAAAAGAAAATAGAAGTAAAAACCAAACTGTGCGGCAGAAGAGGATTGCTTGTATATATCTACATAGACGAACAACAAGAAGAAATAATCTGGTGATTGTGAAGACGCACAAGGTGGTCATGATTTGATCAATTTCTGGCAACAACTTGTCCACTTTCTTTCACACTAATCAATATTTACTAGCATGCTTCGGAAAAAAATAAACATAAAAGGGAAACAAAAAAGGTGTTAATTGAGTCCCTTGCAGCAAATTGATCATTGTTCATTTGTTCGTCAACTAAAGAACATCAAACTTTGTACAACATAACAATCAGGCATCAAGCCCAGAGCAGCCATTTACTGTAATTCTGTTTGCACTAAATAAGAAAAGGTATAGCAGACTGGATATGGGCTGACCTGTAACTTAGATTCGAAGTCTTCAGGTGACCATTGCATTAGATTAAACTCATGGTTAAGTTCAAGTTCTCCAGCAGCAACCTGCATGCAGCAACAGTGTAATTAATCATGTCTATCATAGAGACACCTTAAATAATGATAATCCTTTGGTTTACTTCTGCCTCTAGTCAAGTCCCAATTCTAAAAAAAGAGTTCATCAATGTCTTCATCAAACTAGAAATTTGAGTCCTGTTTAATATTAAGTGTAACATACTGACCAACATTATAGGGAGCAAACATATTCAAGAACTCTTACCCCTCCTGCACCAGCAGCCATTGCAGGAGCAACTACAACATTGGCTTTCCTTAGAACATCAACAGCTTCAGGGGTACAAGGCATGATGGAGCCTGAGGTACAGTCAGACAAATTACTAACAGCAGGTTTAGTAAATAATTACAGATTTGACACAAACAGAAGTAGTATACCTTCAACTAGTAGATGACAACCAGAATTAACCAAATTAATGGCATCAGATTGATCTATTTCGTTTTGTGTAGCACAAGGAAATGCAACATCACACCTCTCAGTCCAAGGTTTTGCTTCATCATAATACTTTGATCGAGCATAAGTCTTAGAATAATCCCTGTTAGTGACAATGGTAAACACACATTTCGGAGTCATAGGCATTAATAACATCATTGAATCTAAATGTATTTACAGTGAACGTATGGAAGAGATAGTAAAAACAACCTCAAGCTTCTTTGTTGAGCTTTAATATCTCTTAAAAACTGAATCTTCATAAAATCAAAGCCATCATCATCCACCAAGTAGCCCTTTGAATCTGGAACAATTTTTATCACAAGGCTGTGTCATCCAAATGGAAGTCACTTTCCCAACGAAAGTCACGTGCAAGAAGTATTATATATTAGTGACAGAATATTGGTCATTACTAATCAATCTGCAAAATTTGGGTCCATGAAGTCACATGGGTGGATTTTGTGAGAGAAAGTAAAGGTGGGACAAAAAAAAAAATCCAATAATAGAAAGACGGACAATCAAAACAATACGGAGGGGGTATATGTATTTGACTAGAACAAATTACCATTACACCAATTTATAAGTACCAATCACCATTCACGGCTGCTGGCTAATTCTATCGCAGCTAAATACAAATTCCCTTGGTCTATTAATTTTCATGCGTAGCGGAAGAGGGGAAAAGTGAAGCTTCATTTCTTATGAATTATAATGTCTCCCAACATTTTTCTTAATTTTACACATCAATGTTTAGATCATTCTCACTTCAATTGCCTTTTTTGTTGTTCTGGAAACTTTAAAATTACTTCAGGACTTCCAAAAAGGATAAATTGACTAAAAAATAGAGGATGTATGGAGCAACACGAGGTCTACATATAGAAACTGAAGATTACATTCAATAGATAAAACGAGGTGCATGTTTCAGCTGTGCATGTGTCATCAACGTTAAATAGTCCTTATGAAGTCAAGTCATCGCCATCACCATGTAGTGCTTGAATTTGTAACAAGCGTTTTAACACAAGGCCATGTCATCCAAATCAAGGGACATACATTTCCAAATAGAAGCCACATACAAGCAGGATCATTGCTGAGAAACTCATCTCAGAATAAGTATCTAAATCAGACTAGAATAGGTTAGCATTGAATCGATATAAGTATCCATCACGACTTCTAGCAAATTTTTAGTGAAGCTAACTAGCTATTCCCTCGGTCTATCAATTTTCATGCATAGGGAAAGAGTGCAAAAATGAGACTTCCTATCTAATAAAAATCTCCTGCTATTTTTCTTACTTTTACCATATCAACGTTTAGATCACTCCATTTCATATGATCTTATACTAGCTAATACCCGAACAATGCTCGGTTTCTAATAAATATGACAAGACATAAAATACTTTTCAAAGAGAATCAAACAATCAAAATATCGTTAAATAGGAAAAAAAAATTGTGGCTAAGGGTTTATTTCAATTAATTATTTAACATTTAAAATGAAAATAAGTTAAAATAAAGGTAATTTTACTAACTTTTAGAAAAATGTTAGATTTACTAAGCGTTGACCCAAATATAAATACAAGAAGGGGTACCCATTTAAGGCTTTAAATTTAAAAGCTTGACGATTAAGGAGCAAACTTAGCTCATTGGAGTAATGGCTTCTATTTAGACTTTTTTTTGTATATACTCCATCTGTTTCTTTTTGTTTGTCCAACTTAAAATAATTCCTTCTTTGCTATACAATTCTCTCTAGTTTAACCCTACTTTTCCACTAATTGGTCCCAAATATCTCTCCAACATCTCAATCTCTCTCCCTACCCTATACCCCTTCTCATCATCCTCCTTGATAATTGGAGCTACAGTATAGCAAACAATAAAAAAGAAACCAAGGGAGTAATATAGATAATTGCTGTAAATTTTGAAAATTACTTCAGGACATCCAAAAGGGAAAATTAAATACAGGACGTATGGAGCATCAGTTATCTCGGGCATGAAAATAGGGCTTAAAATCTAAAAAAGAAATTTACACATGGAGACTATGAAAAACGTTCAATTGGTAAAACTAGGTGCATTTCTTAGTTTTAAAAGGCGCGAGGCGCACCAAGGCGCAAAGGGTCTCCGGAGCCTAGGCGCAAGGCGAAGGCGCGCGCCTCTCATAGATGAGGCGCACTTTTTAATTTTTTTTATATTTTTATGGTTCATATTTTTTTAATAGATAAGCCCTTCACCTAAATATATTTAATATACTTAAAAATAACATAAAATTTTAAAAAGTGTATACTAGTTACTAACATGATTATATTAGAGTTGCAGCTTTAAAAATTTTAATAAGAGAAAGTGCATACTAACTTACTAAGTTACTTATAGAGTCAGTAACATTATCTTGTCGAAGGCCACCTCATACAGTCATACTTTAGTCTAATATTCATTTTCATTAACCAACATAAAATAAAAAGGGGAAAGGCAAAAGAAAAAAAAAATAGTGAAGTGCAGAGCATGCGTGAAAGACAAGTGACAGAGATCGAAGAGAGAAGAGAAACTCGAAGAAGGAGACAAGAACCTAACCACTGACGACGACCAACGGAGATATGGTGGCCGGAATTCAGGGAGAGGTTCTCCGGCACCCTCTGTCACCTCCGGCAAGGTGTTAGCTAGCATATAAAATTAGGGTTTTTCGCCCAAACTTAGGGTTTCAAAATTAGGATTAAATTTGCGATAAAACATACAATTAACAAAGGGCTTTTCGTCGAATTGGTATAATTAAGCCAAGGTAAGTCTGAATTTGAAGTTTTTTTTTGTTTTTGACAATTTCAAGTCAGATCTACATTTCCCCTACTTCTCGTGCGACTCTCTACCAAAGGCGGCCAAGGCGGCGCGCCTTGCGCTTCTCACAAGGCGGCGTAAGGCGCTCGCCTGAGGCAAAACGCCTCGCCTGGGTTGGAGGAGGCGATTTGACGAACGCCTCCACTCGCCTGGCGCTGAGGCGCGCTTTTTAAAACTAAGGTGCATTTACAGCTGTTCATGTCTACATTGACATTAAGATGATAGATAAAGCATCCAAGACCTTCCATATCATAATATCAGTAAACCTAACACCACTCCAAATACACGAAAGAATTGTCAATATGACAAAGTTAAATTCACACGAGCGCAAAAATGTTCAAAATAATGATTCAAAAAATCTAGATGGGAATGGAAACTATATCATCAGCATAAAGATTTGTTTGAGTTTACAGCAATGGAATAACTAATGTATATACCTGTTAAAGTAAAAAGAGTACAAAGTGTAAACAGAGCGTTAAGAACATTGCAAGTGGACTGAGGATCAACTCCTTGTACCTGACACTGTAATAGGAATGGCGCCATAAGCAAGAAGCTTTTCGATGACATGGAACGCAATTTTTCCAGAGCCACTTACCACACACCTGGAAAGTATATCAAGATCAATGCATGTACGGATGTACCCCGATATTCTCAAATTATTCATTCAAATATGTATTTTTTCGTAATAGTGAGTGAGTATCACCTCCCCCCTCCGCCCAAGCCCCCCAACCCGATTCTCTTTTTTCCTCTTCCCCACATAATAATATAGGTTCTCTCAGAAAGACAAACAAGGCAAAAGAATTCTGCAAAACCCTAGATCCAAACACTTAATTTAAATGCTATGATAAAACAACTATACTCTGATCAATAGTGTACAAAATTTGAAAGAAACACCTTAAGCCCTTCAGTTCTCTGTTTGAGTCTCCTAGAATGAGGTGGGCAAAGAAAACCTGCAGAAGTAAGAATATTTGTGAATTCCAGAAACCATTTAGTGTAGAATGCAAAGTATTAAAGTTGTAACAGCCTGAAACCAGGAAACTGAGCAGCGGGGATAAGCTGGTCTACAGAAATGCAACCAATAGCTGACATGCGACAAAGATGAAAATAACCCCCTCAGAAAATATTGTATAGACAGACAGCAAGGTGATCGATAGATGACATTACCAGCCCATAGCCAGTAGCTTCTGTTCTTAGGCTAGAGCCAGACCAGAAAACCCGTGATCCTGTAAAACTTCCCTGCGTAAGAAAGCAATGGTAACAGACAAATGGAAGATTATTTGCTTCTCTCACAGTAATTTATAGACATTAATCCAGCAGACTAGACAACGTAGATTTATAGGAAAGACAACTAGGAAATTTACATTTTTTTTGTTAAAAAAATACATACAAGAGATTGTCGCCCTTTCCTACTATTAATATTAAGGCATTACGGTTTTACACTCATGAAGATGAAGAGCTGAAGAACAACATTGCAACTTTTTAAGTTTGTTAAACCCTGAATGAGCTGCACTGCACTGCAGTTTTGGCTAGTTCCAGCAAAGGAACACCACCGGGCATCAGCTGAACCCTTAGAAACTTAACATTGCTTCGAAAATAGTGATACTATAGTATTCTTAAACTATCCACCATATAATTTTTCCGTTCATCATAATACCTTCACCTTAAGTTTTGCGTCCGATTTCAAGACATTTCAAAGTAAAGCCTGTTCACGAGAGTAGGAGCAACTGGTCTATTACAGGTGTAGTACAAATCTGAACAAAAACTCAGATAAGAAACACCTAAAATGAATGACACCCCCTTATTGATAAAGAGCTCTAGTGCAATCAGAACGCAACTCAGAACTCTCCCATCCACCCACCCACCCCCTTCCCCCTAGTGTGATCAACTAAGGTAATATTATGTATGCAACCTCCTTTAGCAAGTCAAGAGTCAAGACTGCCAAAGAATAAGAACAGTCTAAGTTTGATGCCAAGTGTAAAGAAATTGTACAATAAAGAAAACAAAACACAAAAATGGTGGAAAATTAATAGCTCTAAAGTCTGTCACAAGGAGAGTAAGATTTCCACAACTCATTACCTGAAAGTGACCAGCAAGGCGCCTGTATTGCCCAAAAAGGTAACCCATCTCCCGAGCACCAACACCCATTTCTTCTGAAGGAAGATCCTGTTATATTGAAGATGGGCGGACAACACTTTGAAGAATAATAAAAAATGAGCACACTATGCCATCAAACAAACAAAAATGTTTCAGATTACCTGATCAGGCCCTAAGTATCGATACAGCTCATTAATAAAGCTTTGGCAGAAACGCATGATCTACAGACATAAGACAGTCCGAAATAAGCTCTTGTATCAGAAATGAAGCAAGTAAAATTTTAAAAGATAAACAGAGAAAGAAATAACCCTTCAAAAAGAGAAAACCAGAAACTAGAGCACAGGGGAGATGAACTAAAAAACCTCATTATCGCTTTTCCCTTTCGGATCAAAATCACTTCCACCAGCTGCCCCTCCCAGTTTGTACGGTGATAAAGCATTCTTTAGAGTCTGCAATATGAAGAAACTGTTAACTTGCATCACCACATAATTTAGAGGCGTAAGTGACCTTGTACTTATTCTCTCTTGGATGATCAAGACTATTAAGCATAAAAGATAAAAAAAATGGACAATGAAATAACAGAACACCAAAAGTAGATAATTTCCTTTTTATTCTGTTTATTCCTGATTTTGACAAGGTGGACTTGCAGGAGGTGAAGGAAAACGAATTTATAAGGACAATTTATACCTGCTCAAAAGCAAGAAACTTGGCAATACTTAAGCTCATCGATGGATGAAAACGAATGCCACCCCTACATGGACCTAACGCCTGATTAAACTGCACCCGAAATCCACGGTTAACATGTGTCTCACCCCGGTCATCAACCCATGGAACTCGAAAAATAATTGTACGTTCAGGTTCAAGCAAACGTTCCATAATATTAACGTAACTGAAATGAAAATCAACACGGTAAGTTCACGACCAATGCAGGACTTTCAAGTTGATACTTCGGAACATAAATTAATAGATGCTGACCGGTGTATTTAACTTACTGAGAGTTCTTTCCAATCACTCTTTCAATAGAATGTACGGTTTCTTGTACTGTCTGAATAAATTCCACCTCATGAGGATCTCTTTTCAATGCAGCTTCAACAATTGATCCAGCTGTTTTTGACATTAGAGCTACATGTTGTAGAAAACATCATACAACATCAAAAGAAAAATATGGATAAGCAAAAGCAGCTATGATTTTACAAGATAGACGAAAGCCTCAAATAACAAGAGAAGGACCGAGACTACGCCAAGTAATCTCATACTGATTATACTAATAGGATAGTCTAAAATCTGAAAAACAAGAAATAAGTGTAACATAGTTGTCATTTCCACCCACAAGCACTAAAGCATAAGGAATGCACAAGATGATGAAATAAGGTCCGCTCAGATGATACTTAAAACGGATCTTTGGACATAATGCTATCAAATTGTTATACTTCCTCCGTTTTCTTTTAGTTGCTACACTTTCCAAATCAGGAAATTTCTTATTAGATGCTACCCTTCTTTATTTGGCTTTTCCTTCTCTCTATCTCTCTCCTACCACATGGCTTTATCTCTCTATCTCTCTCACATCAAAAGAATGCATTGGAGTCCGCACAAAATAAAGTGTAGAATCTAATTTGATACGGAGGAAGCATATAAGTTCTTCTAAATAATAAGTAGGATCCACTATATTGTTTATTACAAGTAGCCAACTTTTTAAATACTAGAACTTAAGGGGGCTTTTGTTTTGGGGTAATCAAGAAAGGGTAAGCGAATCAAGTTACCTGATTCCCTTATATGTTGTTTGTTAAGCCTACTTTATCGTTTCCTTTACCCCCTCCTTACCCCCAAACACTCTACTCTCATTCCCACCCACCCCTAAGGTATCCCTTACCCTTTCTTCCTTCTTCTCCATGGTCAACCTGACCCACCCTTGACCACCAATCCACCACCAAATACCACCCAACTCACTGCCCCACCACCTGAAACCGCCTCACTGCCGCTGATCCCGGAACCGGCCGACACCACCACTAATGAGCCTAGATTCTGCCGCCACCACCACCCACCACCACCACCATTACTAAGCCTAGACTCACTCGACACCACCACCACCACTAAGCCCAGAACCGGCTGACACCACACCACCACTGAACACAAAACCAGCCGACATCAACACCGCGTCCACCAATACCGCGCGATACCAACACCACCCTCCTTAACGTGGATCTGTTCCCAGAAACCTAGCACAGCGAAGGATATGAAGGATTAGAAGGGAGAAGGAGGATCTATGGCTGAGGGAGAAGGAGGAAGAGCAGTAACACCGGCGCCGGACGCCGGACAGGAAGAAGGAGGAATTATGGGCTCTGGCTGAGGGAGAAGGGAGAATGTTGTAAGGGAGGTAAATGGGAGAGAGGGGAAACTTTTTATTTCAACCAAACAACGTTTTTAATCAAATGGTTTTGCTTTCCATTCCCCTCCTACCCCTTTCTTGATTCCATTCCCTATACCTCGTATGAACCAAACGGCCCCTAAGTTTCTTACAGTAATGACAGCAAAAATCATCTTGTACATTAGACATCCATGTCTAAGCATCTCACTGTGACATCAGGTAAAGCCCTGTCAGATAGTATTCCAGTAACCTTTGGTTTATTATCTTCAGGCTTCAGCCGTCTAGAGCCAAGGAAATTTTAGTTCTCTTCCATTTCCTCCTCACTCCCAATTCCCAATTCCCAAACCCCATAAATAAAAGGAGTAGGGATGGAAAGTAATGAACTACAGAAACTCCGTGAAGAGCAGTTTCTCCAGAGAACCAAACTTCAAAACAAAAGCTACATAACTTGTCATGGTTTTCAAAAAAGAGTTCAAAATCAATTTTGGCTTAATGAAAATGCCGGAAACTTACTTCCTTATAAGCACACACTCAGGAGTCCGATCCCAATATCAAGGTATTGCCTCCTCACAGGTCAACAGATAGTCACCAACACATTTAGGCTAACATTCAATGTGCTTTCCTGGTTATGTGCTTGCAACATACAGTGTGGTGACCAGATTGATAACTAAAAGAATCATCCATAGTTAATCTTAAGTAGGTCCTTTCTCAATTTTGATCCTCACCTATTCTAAATTTCTAAAGGTCGAATAAAAGTATCATTTTTATTGATGGCAGACTAACTGTTAAGTAAATGAGTTGCCCTAAGTTCAGGGATAATTTGATGGCAGTATCAAGTTAATTTGATAGAAATTTTGCCAGTACAGGGATAATTTGAGAGTTTTGGATAATAGCCCTAATTATGGGATTACCATAAATTATTTCCCTTGAGAGTGCAATTAGTTATAGTAAGAGACAGCACCAAACATCATTTAGTGTTTCAAAGTAATATTCAAGTCACCTAAGGTAGCTGATCAGCAAGGGGAAGCACAGAGGACATATAATTCAATATTCTCACTGCTCACTTAACTAAGCACCATGCTCATCTATCAAGCTTGATCATTCACAAAATTGAATAACTACTACACAAACAATAATAGAATATCTTACCTAAAAATTTGGGTTCAGTCACTCGAATACACAAGAGAAACTTACCACTGATGAAAAATAAATTACCAGTCAGGGCATGTTGGAGAATTGGACAGGCAAAAAAACACACTAACCTTTCACGTATATAGGTTTATCAACGACTATCTTATCCTTGGAAGCCATTTGTAGCCGAACAGCCTCCTTATGTAACAAACTATTGTTATGCTCCTCTAAGGCGCTCATCTGCATATTTCTACTGCCTTCATTTCCATAGGGATTCCTCCTATGCTTCCTCCCATACTCTCGACACACAGAACAGAAGATCCTTGCAGTTCCATCCTTTACATCAACATATGCCCATTTGTAGGTATCAGCCCATTCCTCTCTCCATCGTTTCACCACCTTTTTCTTCTTTTTCATTGGTTGACCTTTACACATCTCATCGTTTTCATTTTGGAGAGGAGGCATCATTTGTATTTGCTTGGTCTCATCTTGCTCCTCAACTGACGGCTCGCGTGGAGCACTTATAAGAGCTGCATTAGCAAATGTTGGATCATCATCCCCAGGACCAATTTCCAAGTCAATTTCTTCACCAACTCCAAGTTCCCTAACTACCAAGTGATGCCTCTGCTGAAGCAGATTCATGTCATCCATTGTAGAATTCATCCCTAACCCACTCACTGGAAGAAACATTCAGCATGTCAATCCAAGACAACCTCCAGTGCTTTTTCCTCTGCCATTAATCAACGATACACAAATCGTTGAGCACGATAATCACGATGCATACTTTTAACTTCGAAAACCAAACATAAAATACAAAGGGACCATGTAGTACTAGACTAATCAGCACAAAACATATAAGACTATTCATCTTAGTGATGTACAATGCAAGAAACAAGAACTACACATTAACAAAAACCATCAAGAAACAACCTTTGCCAACAGTTCTTAACCAAAATAATCAGAAATACATACTGCCTTCTTGGAAAACACTAAGGAAAAGCTCCCATGATGTCGAAAATCGCCTATCCCAAATGAAGGAAACATCTCAAAACAGGCCAAAATTGAACAAAAAATTCAACCTTTATATTTTCCATATGTTACTAACATAATCAACATCAGAGCCAACCAGTAATCAATATCAAAATTCAAGAGTAATTGTTGTTCAAAAAGTGCTTACAAAAAAAACCAAAATTGTCAGCCTTTGAAACAAGAAATAAACTTGCAATTATTCCAAAATGCCCAGAAAATAAAAATGAAGTAGGGTGGTAAATACCTGAAAAATCCAAGAAAAAAAAGTGAAATTTGAAAATCCAAGAGATGGGTATTCCAGGATTACACACCCTGAATCCCTTTTTCCCCAATTGGGTGTTTCTCTCCGTTATCAGAATCCAACTTTGAAAGCTCTATAAAAATGAAATTGAAGAATTTGATCGAAATCTTCAACGAGAGTGCAGAATTCTCTGTAATTGAGTGATTCCCACTAACACACTCTTTTTTTCTCTCTCTCTCTCTCTCTCTCTCTCTCTGGGATGACAATGGGGGATTCCGATTTCCAGTTAATAAAGAAGAGTAGATTAATTTGGTGTATAAACATTAATGGAGGGGAGAACAGACACTGTGGAATTTTTTGCCTTTTAAAGCCCCACTTTGCTTCTTTCCATACTTTAATCTAATCTTTTTTTTGTATTTTTTACTCCTTTCGTCTCAGATCAGTTCGAACATTTTCACATTTGAGAGCTGATAAGGAGATCCCCATCCCAAATGGGGGCGGGTGGGCATTGGCTTGGTGGGTTTGCGATTGATCCCAGCTGGGTTGTGGTTTCCGAGCCCGGTGCGGGTTTTTAAGTTTGGCGGGTGAGCCGGGTTGGTGCGGGTTTGGCGGGCCTGACGATGAACGGCTTGCCCGGCCCAGATGCATCTCTAGCTGATAAGGAGATCCCCATCCCAAATGCTCTAGTGGGACTTGATCCCATGCCTTTGAGTACCCCTTTGGCCCACTACACACCCTTTATCCTATCAAAGAGTATTTTACTTTGTATTTCCTTAAATAAAATATACCCCACCAACTCCATTCACATCAACTTTTTAATAAAATAACAATTGATATTCACTCAACAACTAATCTTCTAAAAAAATATGTGCCTTGATAAGTGTTCAAACTAATTTGGGACTGATGGAGTACCACATTCTTAGCGCGTGCACTAATAGTGTTTGCCTTCTCATCTACTTCCTTCTTGTTTTTTCAGTAAAAATTATTATACAAAATTGAAAAAATTGTCACAAAATCACTTAGGGTCGATTCTTTTCAACTTATTTTTGCTAATCTAAACTTATAAGGATTGAAAAGACCTTTTAGACCTTATTATACCTTATTAGACCCTATTAGACCTTATTCGACTTTATCCGGTGAAACATTATTCGATTTTATTAGACCTTAATAAACTTTATGAGACCTTATTGGACCTTATCTCAACTCATGTGAACTTATAAGGACTGAAAATTAGTTGAAAAGAACGCACTCTTATTAAGTGCACTTTTTTGAAAAACCACTTAAGTATTTTCTTCAAAACAACCCTTTATTAAAATATGTTTTTTTTACAAAGCGCCACCACTTAATGGAAGTTTACTAACTCTGTGGATAAATCAATTAAGTGGGACCCACTGGTTACATTTTCATCCTTCCATCCATAATTTTCCCTTCAATTTTTCCACATTTTCACGAAATTTTTTGCATATTGTTGTTTAATTCTTCAACTAGGGTTCAATTATCTTCAATTAGAGTTGTAATTTGCCCCAACGTCTTGTCAATTCAAGGTTTTTACAACTTGTTTAGTTTAATTTCTTACAAGAAATGGTTAAGGTTTATGTTAATCTAGCTATTCAAGTACAATAATCTAGTGGCTTTTTCGGGATTAACATGAAGTACTTTGCAAAATGAACTACAATTAATAGGATTTTGCTTAATTAACCCTATTCAACTACATGAATCCTAATTTTTTCAACCCTAATTTTTTAACTAACCCTATTCAACTACATGAACCCTACTTTTTTCTTGTAAGAAATTAAACAAAACGAACTATAATTATCTTCAATTGGCAAGAAATTTGGTTACTTGAGAGGATGAAGTGAGAGACTAAAGTAGGGGAAATAGGAGGGGAAATCAGAATGGAAGGAGGAAATTGTAATAAGTCGACTCCACTTGACTGATTTGTTAACATAGTTTGTAAACTTTGTTAAGTGGCGGTGTTTTGCAAAATAAACTTGTTTTAATAGGTGGTTGTTTTAAAGAAAATGCTTATAATGTAGTTTTTCGAGAAAAGTGAACTTAATAGGTGGTTTTCGATAAAATTTCCTAAACAATTCCATCTTCACTTAGGCTCTATCCTTTTTACTGAATGTGGCTGAACTGAACTGAATTAAATTGAATTGAAAATAATGGAACTGAACTGAAGTGAATTGAAATTAACTACAATTAATCCAGTCCAAAAAAAACGTGACCTTAGTTTACTTAAAAACTAAAATAGTTTATTTTTGGAAAAATCCCAATGGTGGCCCTTAGGTCTTGGGAATTTCTCAGTGGTGGAAATTCCAAAAAAACTTTCCCACTAGTAATCCTACTTTACAAACTATTCCCAATCATAACTTTGATGAAAAATATTTCTTTGATAATAAAACATGTTATATAAGTTAATAGTTAAGGTAGTTATTCGCACGTAAAACGAGGTATTTTGGATCTTTTTTGCCCTTAAGGGATGATTTTAGTGAGTCAGTTTTAGGGCTTAAAAGGCTTGATTTTAAGGTCACAATTGACAAAAAATGACCAAAAATGCCTCATTTTATTTGAGAGTGACCTCCTTAACTGTTAACTAACATAATATGTTTATTATTAACGTAATATTCTTTATTAAGGTTATGTTTGGGAATAATTTGTAAATTAGGGTTACCAATGGGAAAGATTTTTTGGAATTTTCGCCACTGAGAATTCCTAAGACCTAAGGGCCACCATTGAGAATTTTCCTTCATTTTTTATATAATTTGGCCATAATCTTAGCTTTGTTATATGTCTGACCAAGTAGCTGTAATTCCCCGTAATTTTATGAATTTTATAAATATACTAGTTGTTGGTCCGTGCGCTACGCCCGCGGACCCCCAAGGTGCTATATTTTATGTGTTGGAATTCATACAATGTAGTTGGATACTAATACATGCATAAATGAACTTGAATGAGTAGCACATAACACCCGCATCACAAATAGGCTAATATAAGTGCTTATACATGTGCATATGATAATTAAAAGCAATGTAGCTTTACAAAAGTCTCAAGGGTATTCGGTAGGAATACAGAGGAAGTGAATCACCTTCATGTTCCTCTTAAAAGCCCTTGGAGTAGTAGATATTAGTACATACTAAAAGTTGGTAAGTGCATTTAAGTGCAATTGCAAAGGGTCTAGGAGAACAACAGAATGTTTGTTCTTTCAAAAAGCTAACTAAAAGGTAGTAGAATGTTTGTTCTTCCAAAAAGCTAAACCAAAAGGTAGTTGTCATAGGAGGTTCATTTAGTGTCTTCATCTTTGAGCACAACCGATTTGAGACACCATTGTAGGATGTTGTTGATGGAAAGTGCTGTTGTTGGGCCCACTTCAATTAAGAAGTGTTTGGTCTGTAGTAGTTGCAGGATGTCTTCAAATGCAATGTGATCCTCCTGTTATTTTAAAAGTGCTTTGTTAGTGTGTTTAAAAAGGTATGCATTCACAACAATATATTGATGTTATTGTTAATCTAACTACAACCTATGAAACTTGTAAGCAATTGGGTTCTAATAAAATGATTCCTTTTTAAAACAAAAAAATTCTTAGGTTCCATAGGTGATAGGATATATAAGCTTTTACAAAGGTATGCATTCACATATTGTTTGATTTACCAGCACTTTTTTTTTGCCGATTAACATAGAACTTCAAGAAAACTTACTTTGCCGATTTATTCACAAAAACTTCCCCTTGCTTGCTGCAAATACAAAATCAAAACTTCAAATTTAGGAAAAAAAAACATAAAGCTGACAAACTATATACAATGAATCTAATGCTTTTGGCATACTGAGCTAGAAACTGAATAAACTGAAAATTACAAACAAAATTCAAACACAAGTCGAAACATTAGATACACAAGGACGTTATATCATAGCTCAGGATGATAGTTAATTCATCATGATAATACATATATAGTTAAAATAATAACCAAAACCAATGAAATTATTAACAATCAAAATAGTAGTAGCATAAGGTAGGTCAGACAGTCAGAAAAGATCTGTGTATTTATGGATTCTGGCTTGTAAACAAATGGTGCGAACTCTTTAAGCACACATGGCATGTATTGATAGTTACTGAGGATGGACTATGAAACCTTAGTTCAGCATGCAAGCCATTATGTCACAAAGTGGTTTATTCTGTAGTTATTCTGTACCTATTGCATATTGAAGTAAAGAGGAAAAGTACGAAGTAATTATAGAAAAACTATAAGGCCCTATATAAGAAGGTAAATTCATTTCTACAAATGGAAAGGAAAAGGAGAAAAAAGACATGGGCAGGTTTCCATTGGTTTATCATAAAATCTGGAACAACACCTATCCACTTAAGCAAAACTGAACATGTATAGCATAAACTTGTAGAAAATAAAGGTTTTGAAAAACATTCTTAGTTTATAGACAGGATGGAGCCCTCATGGATAGGAAAATATCTGATTCTATAAAGGTATGAAGTAAATGTTTTTTATTTTTTAAAGTGCTTGGAATGTTCTTTTTTGGGTGTAACAAATATGCGACCGATCATCTGTACAGTTAGGGGTATCTTTCTTAGACAGTAGCATGTATCTTAGAACATGGAGACCAAACAGAACAAGGTATACAAGTATTATAGTAGCCTAGTATGTATAGCAGGTGGTGAAAGAGTGTACTTGTATGTATAGCATTTAACAAGGAGTTAGATACTTCTAATAAGGCAGCAAGAGAAACAACATTTATGGTTGGCAATAATTTTTCAGGCAGTAAAACTGAACAAGGGGGAAAAAGCAGAAGAGAATGAAGATGCTTGTACCTGAACAGATTGGAGAGCTGGTGCTGCTAAACGAACATGAAAGAGTAGTTGTGCCTTTAAGAAAAAGTAATAGGTCAGTAAAAGTGAAGCATATGGCTGGGAATAAATGAAAACTCATAATTCATTAGAAACTGGCCACCCAAAAAGCTAAATATTGTTTGGAACAGTATAATCTGTACTTGTAGCAGACCAAAAAGTATGCTCCCTTACCTCTGTGATATTGTAGCCATGCTCTACTATACTATAGACCATAGAGTGCTTATATGTAGTAGGAGTGTAAGAGTTACAATAAAAAGTAGATTTCTTTTGATTACATGAAGCAGGAAGATTTTCTTATTATTTCTAAAGATATACTTAAGTGGAAAAATATAGTTTTATATTGGGACAATTTCCACATTCACATGCTCAGAAAATGTGTAAGCAAACCAGTGAGTAATAGTACCAAGGAATATGGTCTGGGCTGCCCGGCCAAATGTTCATTTTATATGGTCACATGAAGGCTATTCAACAATATAAGAAGCAGCTCAGTAAATAAAGGAACATGAGAGCTCCATTTCCAATTGAACGATTCCAATTAGTATTGGAATCTAGAAGGGCCAACGAAAGAGGCATCACCCTTGGATGAATTACATAAACTGAACTAATTTGTGAATTCAATGGCAAAAAGAACAATAAAGTAAGACAACGCTAACCAAAATTAAGCATAGGCAAACCAACGTTTATTTGAAAGAGTAGAAATAAGTATAAAAAAAACCTGTTTCCAAATGGCGGGCTGACCGTACGTAAGTAATGCGCTGCACAGATTGCCACATGGTCATGAATTTATGATAATGTTGGTACATGGCAGATGGATAACTGAAACTCGAAAACTGACCTCACTGGTTCCGAGCTCAAGACGTGTAACATGAGCACCGACTTCTACATTGATAAGCGGCCAAGCTTGGTTCAAAAGCTCGGTATACATTATATACGAGTTCATGCAAAGCAAATGATAAAATTAACCTGAACGCAAAGGCCATTATGTAATATGACAATGATATGTGGCGGAAACAAACAAAGATATTGATTGTCTTGGTAACTAAAAAAACAAACAGCGAATTCAGATGCCTGATATCCATCTTGGAATCCAAATGTTTGGTCCGTGCACTTCACCCAAGCATAAAAAAAAGGGAAAATAAAAACCGGGATAAGTAGGCCCAATTCACCTCAAAAACATGATATACGTTAGCAAACCCACATAAGCAGAACATAACATAGAAAGAATTCGCTTTGCCTAAAAAAACCATGATTTGAAGATAGCAGCAGTAGCCAGTACCCCGACATCAAGAAATCAAAGTCATGATTTATGTGAAACAATAGGAAATTTGCCCTTATTTTGCTGGTAGTTATCATAAGGCAACAAGAAGGTTGTCAAGTTCTTACCAGCATGGTAGCACCTTTGAGGTGTTATATGACGAATATGGCCCTGTAAGACCCATCCAGATGTCCTGTGGTCCCATGTAAACTGATTTATATGTAATCCCAGCTTCCATATCGGTAAGCCTCATTCATGAATAATGCAAAATTCCGCGCAGCTAGTGCCTACATCGTCCCTGTAAGTAGACACGATTCAATTTGAGTATGGTTCATTAGCAAGATATTCAGTAGAGCAACTAATCCGATAGTATTTGGATCCAATGGGAGTATTATGGGTTGCTTTCCATCATCTGCATCGAGGGCACAAACGGATTCAACCTATCTAGGCACCCAAATGCATGATAAGCGTAATATCAAACAAACACGAAGCTACGCCAGCCCCAATGTGTAGCTAAATTCAACCTATCTAGGAACCCAAATGCATCATCCAGATTACCCTCTGTACAGATTTCCTTCAGATTACGAAGAAACAGAGTAAACCAGATTAAGGATGTAAAAATTATCGAAAAGCAAAAGAGCCTACAAAATCAGAGAGAAGCTTACCTGATTTATACTCTGGTTGCAATTGCTGAAAATCAGAGAGAAGAAATGTGAGGCCTAAATGGATGACAAATTGATAAAATACCTAAAAAAATGAAAACTCGAAATCATTTTCTCTTGGTTAAAAAAATATCAAATTCAGATTAGAGAATCTATTTAAAATAATGGGGAAAAAAGCCTCATCTAGGATCAAGAAAAGGTTTATTAAAAATGATGCAACCATATATTCCCAAAGAGAATTGTAAAGCACCGCACCTTTTGAACCCGGTTTGTCAACCTTGTCATTACACTCTTCAGCTTACGCACTCTATCCAGATTACGCCGGTTAATCTGTCATCATTCTTACCAAGATTATAGTATTAAAGCCAGGGAAGAAAACCCAACACATCATAATCGAGAAAGACATTAGAAATTAGCAGTAGTACCCCAAAGAATTGATCATTAAACGTATCAAGGATGCAAATCGTCAAACAGAAAATATAAATTTGCTGTGAAATTGCATTATGGAAGACTTAGAACTAAACTTACCTTAGAAGTAAACTCATCTAAAGCAGGATAAGCAGCAGTTTCCAACTCCGTGGTATGAGCATCAAGATAGCTACTGATTGCTTCATCTTAAAAATTGGCTGAAAGTTTTTCGATCTTGGATGTCAATGGCTCCAAACTGAACCCCAAATCTTTGATTCCTTTTGTGATTTATCATATATTCGTTGATAGTTTGGCTGCAAACACAATAATAAAAGAAACACACTGATTTTGTTAAGGCCCAAAGGTTGAACACACTCAACAGAAGAGGAAACATCAGCAGCCGCCTCGAGGTAACGAGACAACATCACCGCATGGAGGTTTGTGGAGGGACTTATCAATCAAAATACTAAAACTAAAAGTTTGGGGGAAGTAATACTGACCACAACAATCCTGATCGTAAGGTTACTGTTCCCGACATTACTGGTGGGATCGGCCAACCTCTTTCTATGGTGATGAAGGTTAACCCCTTTCGTCTCTACTATGTATCTGTACGATCTCACTGGTAGCCTGGTACCACGGAGGCCATCTTTCAGCTGCACATGAGAACAACAACAACCAAATAACAAACACAAGTACCACCCATCACATTCCAACATTGCTGGACAGAACAAAACAAGCCTTGATAATCAATCAATGATCAATAAACATTCTCCAATAATTCCACTTAAATAAAAACAACAAAAACGATTTTCTTCTACCATGAAGACTCTTTCAGGAGAAAACAATCAGTAAACTAATTCTTTAAACTAAATGTAAATACATATCGCCCCAAAAAAGAGGCCATTTCAAGCCCAATTATCAGACATAATTGATCAAACCCACCACCATTAATAATCAACAAAGAGGTTGGATTAGGCGATCTTCAAATTCCACGAAAGGGAAGAAAACTGAGTCCAACTTACTAAATTTACTAATAAAACTATAAAAGAAGCTGAAAAATGGGCAAGAGAGATCTAGGTATTTGAGGTGAACTATTGCCTAAAGATTAGAAGAATAATTAAAGGCTGGGTATTTGTCAACTTTTGCTAAATCTAATGCTCCGCCATAGATGTCTTCATTAGCTCTACTATAGTAACATATGTGCTTGTTGGGTATGTAATGTAATCAATTAATTAAGTGGAATTACCTTGCTTTGAAGCTTGAAGCTCATCTCCTTGATTTGGCAGTCCAAAGTGAGCTTAGCCATTAATTGAGGTGTGTTTGGTCCATCATTAAATGAGCCTAGCCATCATTAATTAAGTGATTTACAGGAAGCTGGAAGTTCTGGCAATAATGGTTGTATATCATTTGGATAAGGAAACTTTCAATTAAATAGGCAGCATCAATTGGAGGAGGCGGTTATTAGCTCTTTGCATAAAAGCTTGCAGATAGAAAACGACTGGGAAGAAGAGGGCAAAAGTTTCTTGAGCTTGTTTGGCAATGGCGGGAGGAGGCGGACTGAAGCGGTGGGGAGCAAAGACAGGCAAAGCAAAGCAACACGTAAGAGCGCCAAACAAAACAGGTGGATATAGAAGGGCAGAATAGACATTTCACACAAAAGGGCAAAGAAGGCATTCCACTGTTCATAAGCTACAGTAGAAGCAACTTTTTGTATTAAAAGAGTAGAGATTTAAAGTATATTTATAATCATTTTCATATTTATTTCATTTAATTATTTAAGTGTTGACTATTTTGAAAGTCAAATGATTATTTAAACGTTTTAAATAATCATTAATATTTATTGGGTTGGATTTTAAGTATTGAATATTTTATTAAATGTTTTGGGTTGTGTTTAAATGGTTTTTAATATTGGGTTGAGGAGTCCAAGCTTTTAATTAGGGTTGGATGATCAACCCAAAACCCAAACCTAAGCCTAACCTAATTGTCATAGGTTTTAGGCAAACCTATAAATACCTCCCTAAACACCAAAATTTACACACTCTTATTTCTCCTTCTCTCTCCCCAAACCGCCCCCCCAACTCTTCTCCCTCGTTTTGTGTGCGCCGACTAACCCACACACACACCACCCTCACTCACTCGTTCTCCGGCGAGCCACCCCACACCACTCGCCTCTTTCCCCCTTCGTGCGCGCGGCAGTAGCAGCAGCCACCACCCACTCGTTGCACCTCTTTCGCCCACTCATGCACAGCAGCAGTCGCGCACGCGCCGCCAGCCACCACACGCGCCTCCCCCGCCGTGTGTTTCTTCGTTGTTTTCTGTTTTTCGTGGTTTCTTTTGGTTATTTCTTAACCCTTATGCTCTATTTAATGTTTAACTAAATTAAAGTTTTAATATTAAAGTTGTGATTTTTATGAGTTTTAATTTGTTTTATAAATCAAGTTGGAAACTTTCTTGTTTAAGTGATACAAAAAATTTGATTTTTATTTATTATGAACATGAGTTATGATTTCAGATTTATTTTTTATTATTGTTTAAAGTGAGTTTCAAGTATGAAAGTAATGGTTTTTGAGGTTTTAAAGCCTAAACTTATAGTACTATATTAAAGATTGTTAAAGGTTAAAACTTTGATGTTTTAAAAGTATTTTAAAACGAGTTTTGAAGCGTTTAAAAATGATTTATATTGTTGTGAATTAATTAGGGTATCAATTCATTTTATGTTATTGTTTTGGTAGGCGAAGAATTTACTTTGGGTGACTTCTAGAGTTTTAATGTGGCATCTCACTTTGTCTACACAAGGTACACACATTTTTTTTATAAAGGTTAAGGAAGAAGGAAAGGATGTTTAGGAGACCCTCCACTCGAGGGGAATTCCTAATACATCATTACAAAGTATTGTAGCCAGATGAGAACCATGCCAGTCCGTAATACAAATAGCATCTACAACTAAATGTGCCGCATTTGCAATCCAGTCAGCTGCTTGGTTTGCTTCTCTGTAGACATGTTGTATCTTGACCTCTTCAAAAACTCCTAGCGTGAGTTTAGAATCCTCAATGATGTTGTATATCTACCATGGCGTGATACATTTTCCATTTATCGCGCTGATAACTAGTTGATTGTCTCCCTCAACGATTAACTTGGAATAAGGGTGTTTTGTTGCTTCAAGAACACCCTAATGAAGTGTCGTTGCTTCTACAATTATGACAGAAGAAATTCCTAAGTTGAAAGCCTCGACTGCTATGACGTTGCCGTCATGATCTCTAATTATGTAACCCACTGCTGCTCTGTTGTTTTTCACCGACCCGTCGAAATTAAGCTTGTAAGTACCAAGAGTTGGAGGTATCCAGGCTACTTGAATGGTGTGGGTTGAAGATGTTGAAACCGTCGAAGTAGGGGGGGAAGGGGGAATCGTAATTGGAAGGATTCAAGGCGAATTCATCAAAGTGAGTTCAAACTCGCCATTCATAAGCGTATTTCCTCACGCGATGATATATTCTATGAATATTCAGGTTTGCATTACTGAAGATCAATTCATTTCTTTCCTTCCAAACACTCCATAATAAGAATGTGAGCTTAGCAGCTCTACTCTTATCTTGTAAGTGTTGACGATATAAAGCAAGTACATTAGGACTGTTGATATGGCAGCCTAACCACCCTTTCACTTAGGGTAGTCACCATATTGCATATATGCTTGGGCAAGTCAGGAAGAGATGATCTATTGTTTCCGAACTATCAGAGTTGCAAAATGGACAGTTGTGAAATGGAAGTATATGTCTTTTGTGAAGAGTAGCTCTGACGCTAATTCCACTGTTTAAAGTTTGGCGTAGGAAGATCTGTAACTTTGGTGGAGTTTGAAGTTTCCAAATAGTTATGAATTCCCATTTAGGGGTTTCGGGGTTAATATTGTGAACTAACCAATTGGCTGATTTGACTGTGAAGTGCCAATGGGATGACATACCCCAAACGGGGTACCTGAATCTAGATTTTTCGAGAGTGGAAGACCCCTCACCATTGCCATAAGATTGTGTGGAAGAATAGATTTCAACTTGACTAGATCCCATGTTCTTTCCTCTATTATGAATTCTTCAAGTTTGAGATTTGTGTTCATCATATGAGGATCTGGCTCTAGAATTTCAAACAAAGACTTGGTAGTCAGCCAGTTGTCTAGCCAGAAGAAGATTTTGGACTCCTTGGCTACGGATGTCTCGTGTCCTTATGTGTTAGACTAGTATCATGTCCTAAGGATTAGGATTATTTATAGTATCATGTATAGGGAACCCTTTTATGGTTCATACATGGCTATTGAATTGGAATTACGTGTTGTTGAACATGTTAATTGCTTATATGTTTATGATAAGTGGACTTTATGTTCACTTATTTGCATGTAGTTTTAGGGCATTTAGATGCATTTTAGGTCTTTAAACTCTCTTTTCCTTTCCTTTTTCCTCATTTCTTATTATCTCGTGTTAAGCATCTAGATTAGCTCATTTGCATATAGATAGGATGTATATATAGGTTGTTGCATATGCATGTGCATACCCCCCTCCCCACCTAACATTTGCCTTGAGAGTTTTGAAGGTTATCAAGCAAAGAAAAGGCATATAACAGAGGAGCGGGCGCTCCTAAGGATAGGGAGCGGGCGCTCCAGGGGTCAAAAAAGGAAGACAGAGGATCAGTGAGCTGGAGCGACCCAGGAGCGTTTGGGGAGCGGGCCGCTCCATTCGCCCAGGCTCCGTAGTTTTTTATTTCGTCTTTTCTATTTTTGCCCTTATTTCTACGGGGTATAAATCTAATTTTGTAATAATCTTAAACTATCCTTTTAATTCCAGAATTATTATTAGCTTAATTAGAGAGAGAAACTTTAGAGAGAGAAGTAATTTTAGAGAGATAAAGTAGATCTTGAAACCATTTGTGAAGCTTTTGAAGGTATTTCTATGGAGTTTTCCATTTATTGTTCATCATTTTAGAGTATTTGTTCTATCTTTGCTTTATTTTGCCTATTTACTTGTTTATCTTGTTTAAGCTTTTGATTAGTGTTGATTAGTTGATGTTTAGCTCATTATGTTGATTCCTACCATTGTTGATCTTCATTTAATACTTCAAGCTTTTCATTTTGCTTCTTTAATGGCTTTAGAGTAGTTTCTAGGCTAGGGGAAGGGGATGAACTAGGTAGATCATGAGTTGACCTCTAAAGTCAAGCTAGGGGGTAGATTTAGGTGAAGTTTGGTTGACTAACCTATTTAATTGCTTGTTTAATTGTTTGATCATCAATTGAACTAGATTAGGGGATCAAAAGTGAAGGATTGAGAGATGAAGCTTTTGATGGACCTTAGGTTAGTCAATAGGTTGACTTCAACATGAGAATAGGTGTTAGGCTACCTAGGACCTTAATCGAATCGCTACGAGTTGTGGAAATACTTGAGCAATTGATTTTACCATGAGAATAGGAAAAATTGGTTGATTAAGTCCTCCTAATTAGCTCGAGAGAGTAATTAGGAAACATATGAGCGACCTTAGTCCCTTAGTTGAACCTAATGAATCCCCTTGGCTTGACGAATAGGTTAGCAATTGGTTAACTAGTGATTCCCCTATCCCTAGTGTCTTCTTATATTTGTTAAACCCAAATCATTTTGTTTAATTCCTAATCATTTAGTTTAATTGTTGGCTAATTAGTTCTTATTTTCTTAGTTAATCAATTAATCTTAAAAATCACTCAAAATAGGCTTAGCTCGCTTAATCGCTTTCAACCCTTGCTAATCCTTGCTTCCTTGTGGAATCGACCCTTCCTTACCCTATATTAGGCTAAGTTAGGTATATCAATTTGGCACGTGCAACGGATTACATTGCATTGAATTGTGATTTTTAGGTCTAAGTCAAGTCTATTCCTTCTCCCCTTTTCTAATTTTTGTTTTCTTTTGGTTACCAATTGGTTGCTTACTACTTGGTGGTAAGCCCTTGTGTTACTAATTTCTATCTTGAGCTTTTGTATTTGCATGTCAAGAAGGTTATAAGGAGATCCATTGCTTCCAATTGACCACAATCTTGAGGGCACTTTACGGGAGTTGAGGAGGATTTTTTGGGAACCAAGGGTACTATCTACTAGTGAGGAGCAACGTTCAATTTCTAGTATTGTGGCGGAGGATCCACCCGTTCCAAGAGCTTTGAGGGACTACGGTCACCCCGAAGCATTTGAGCTCAAAAGTGGGATTCGGAGGCCGACAACAACCGCTAACTTTGAGTTCTCTCCACACTTGATTAGAATGATCAAGCAAGAGCCTTATGGAGGATGTTCTCATGAGTGTCCACTTGACCATTTGGCGAACTTCCTTGAGCTTTGTGCCACGGTCAAGCAAAATAATGTTACTCAAGAGTTCGTGAGGCTTAATCTTTTTCATTTCTCTTTCATGGGGAAAGCTAAGAAGTGGCTAAAATCTCTACCTCCCGATTCCTTGACTACTTGGGCACAAGTAACATCGGCTTTTGTTGATGAGTTATACTCCCAAGAGAAGACTTCCGAGGCTCGAAGGAAGATCTCTAATTTCATACAAGATGAAGATGAAAGTTTGAATGAGGCATGGGATAGGTTCAAAGACCTCCCAATGGATGTTGATGCAAAGTTTCTACGATGGGTTGCTTCCTATGACTAGAGATAGTCTTGATTCCGGAGTGGGGGGTCAACTCACCAAGCTACGGGTTGAAGATATTGAGCCCACCATAGAAGAGGTTGTGAGGCACTACTCTTGGGGAAACACAAGGTCTACAAGCAAGAAGGTTAGTGGTAAGGGGAAGTATGATGTTGAGGCCATGGATCATATCCATGCTAAGCTAGACACTCTAGCTAAGAAACTTGAGAAGGTGAACTTGGCATCCCCTAGCCAACCACCTTCCCAAGCTTTCTCTTGTGAAATTTGTGGAGGTACCGATCATGCAAGCTCTTATTGTGGAGGATCTACGGAACATGTAGCATGGGTTGGTGCAAGACAAGAGGGGCCTTCAAACTTCAACAACCAAGGAAGGTGGAACAACCCCTCTCAAGGAACATGAAAATACCCTCCACCACAAAATCCCAACAACTACTCCTCCAATTTTCGACCACCCGGTTTCAATCAACCCCAACAAAGACCACCCTTTGAGCCTAACCCACCCAAGCCTTCATCATTTGAGTCTACACTTCAACTATTCCTAGCCCAACAAACCAAGACCAATGCCGATAATGATAAAAAGTTCGGGGATATTCACTCTTCCCTACAACAAATGCAAGCTCACAACAAAATGATTGAGACCCAACTTGCCCAAAATGTCCAACAAGTAAGCAATTCTTCTTCTTCTTCTACTCAATTCCCAAGCCAACCCGTGATTCACGAACATGCTAAGGCCATTACTTTGAGATCCGGAGCAAACTATGAGGGGCCTAAGATGCCTAGTGAGGTGAATGAAAGCCCGGAAGTTGAGAAAATGGGGAGTGAGGGGGAGGTGGAGAAGCTTCTTGAGGAGGTAATTATGGAGGATGAAGGTGATGTTGAGCCAAGACAAGAGAAAGAGGTTCATGAGCAACGCAAAGAGGCTAGTCAAGCGGCACCCAAAGCTTATGTGCCTCCGGTTCCGTTTCCTCAAAGGCTAGCTAAGAAGCAACTCAATGATAAGTTCATGAAATTCTTAGAAGTCATGAAAGGGCTTCAAGTGCACATCCCTTTCCTACAAGCCATGTCTCAAATGCCTACTTATGCCAAGTTTCTTAAGGAGCTCCTCTCCAACAAGACCAAGCTCGAGGAAAGTGCCACCATTGCTTTGACCGCCGAGGTTAGTGCCGTACTTCAAAACAAGCTACCCAAGAAGCTTGAAGATCCGGGTTCATTTTCTATTCCTTTGAAGATTGGGGACTTGGAGCCCAAGAGGGCCTTGGCGGATTTGGAGGCAAGTGTGAGTTTGATGCCCTTGTCCATCGCTAAACAACTTAATTTTGAACTCAAGCCTACTGGGAGGGTCATTCAACTAGCCGATAGATCGGTGAAAGTTCCGGTTGGAGAGTTGGAGGATGTACCGGTCCAAGTTGGAAGGGTTTTCATCCCTTGTGACTTTGTGGTTATGGAGATGGAGGAAGACTCTCAAGTCCCTCTTATACTTGGGAGGCCTTTCCTTAAGACGGCCGGAGTTCTTGTTGATATGAAGCGCGATGTGCTTACTTTGAGGGTAGGAGATGAGAGCATGGAATTTGCTTTCAAGCAATCAATGAAGTCTCCAATAATGGAAGAGGTGAAGAGGATTGATAGTTTTGATGAAGAGGTCTTGACTTTGAAGAGTTTAAGGGGTAAGAAAGACCCCTTGGAAGATGTACTTTTGGGAGAAGATTTGGAAGATAATGAGGAAGGGAAAAACTTCAAGCTTGCCATGGATGCCTCTCAAATTTATTGTTCTAAGGAGGAGAAGATTGAGGCTCTTGAGGTGCCTTCACCTAAGGAGGAGAGTTCTAAGCCTCCTCCCAAGGTAGAGTTGAAACCCCTTCCCCTTTCTTTAAAATATGCTTTTCTTGGTGAGGGTGAGACTTACCCGGTGATAGTCAATGCTACCCTTGAAGGCACTCAACTTACTCAACTTCTTGATGTCCTTCGGGAACATAGAAGTGCCATTGGGTATAGCATTGAAGATCTCAAAGGGCTAAGTCCTACTCTATGCATGCATAAAGTTCATCTTGATGACAATCATGCTTCTTCTATTGAGCCTCAAAGGAGGTTGAATCCCAATATGAAGGAAGTGGTCAAAAAGGAGGTCTTGAAACTCCTTGAGGCGGGGATAATCTACCCTATCTCCGATAGTCGGTGGGTTAGTCCCGTCCATGTGGTCCCTAAAAAGGGAGGCATGACCGTCATCACTAATGAAAAGGGAGAACAAATCTCCACTAGATCGGTGACCGGGTGGCGTATGTGCATAGATTACCGGAGGTTGAACAAAGCCACCCGGAAAGATCATTTCTCCATCCCTTTTATAGATCAAATGTTGGAAAGATTGGCAGGACATTCCCATTTTTGTTTCCTTGATGGTTATTCGGGGTTCTTTCAAATTCCTATCCACCCCGATGACCAAGAAAGGACTACATTCACTTGCCCATTTGATACCTTTACTTATCGAAGGATGCCATTTGGTTTGTGCAATGCGCCCTCTACATTTCAAAGGTGTATGGCCGCCATCTTTTCGGACATGTTGGAAGATACCATTGAGGTATTCATGGATGACTTCTCCGTAGTAGTTCATCCTTTGATGATTGTCTCAAGAACTTGAAAATTGTGCTTCAAAGATGTCAAAAGATGAATCTAGTGCTTAATTGGGAGAAGTGTCATTTCATGGTTGAGGATGGCATTGTGTTGGGACACAAGATTTCCCAAAAGGGAATTGAGGTAGATAGGGCCAAGATTGAGGTCATAGAGAAGTTGCCCCCACCTACTACGGTGAAGGGAGTGCGTTCCTTTTTGGGACATGCCGGTTTCTATCGCCGGCTCATAAAGGACTTCTCTAAGATTGCTAGGCCTCTATCTAGCCTCTTGCAATGAGATAATGAATTTGTTTTTGATAATGATTGCATGAATGCTTTTGAGACTTTAAAGCATGCCCTTATTTCCGTCCCCATTGTGCAAGCTCCGGATTGGAGCTTGCCTTTTGAACTAATGTGTGATGCAAGTGATTAAGCAGTGTGAGCCGTTTTAGGGCAAAGAAAAGATGGAAAGCTACATGTTGTTCACTATGCGAGCCATACACTTGATTCGGCTCAAAAGAACTACGCCACAACGGAGAAAGAGTTGTTGGCGGTTGTATTTGCCTTTGATAAGTTCCGGCCTTATCTTGTGTGCTCCAAGGTGGTAGTATACACGGATCACTCGGCAATCAAGTATCTCATGTCCAAGAAAGATGCGAAGCCGCGGTTGATTCGTTGGATCTTGCTCCTTCAAGAATTTGACATTGAAATTAGAGACAAGAAGGGAACGGAAAACTTGGTGGCCGACCACCTTTCCCAGTTGCCTTTGGATGAAGACTCCCCCTCTCATGATATGCCCATTGATGATAGCTTAAAGGACTCCTATACTTCATCAAAGCCCTTGATACCCCATGGTTTGCCGACATGGCGAACTATTTGGCTTGTGGGATCATCCCTTTTGAGTTTACATATCAACAACGAAGGCGGTTCCTCTATGATTCTAAGTTTTATGCGTGGGAGGACCCACTTTTGTTCAAGCGGGGGGAGGATGGTTTGTATCGAAGATGTCTTCCCGATGATGAGATTGCAAGTGTGATTGAGAAATGTCATTCATCCCCCGTTGGAGGACATATGGGTGCCGACAAGACCGTTGCCAAGATCTTATCTTTTGGATTGTGGTGGCCCTCCATGTTCAAGGACGTTTGGGGCTTTGTGAAAGCTTGTGATAGGTGTCAAAGGGTCGGTAACATCTCCAAGAGGCATGAATTACCCCTCACCAAAATTTTAGAATTGGAAGTCTTCGATGTTTAGGGGGTAGACTTCATGGGACCCTTCCCTTCTTCGTTTGGTAACTCCTACATTTTAGTGGCGGTTGACTATGTCTCCAAATGGGTTGAAGCAATCGCCTCTCCTACAAATGATGCTAAGGTAGTTACCAAGCTCTTCAAATCCGTGATATTTCCAAGGTTTGGGGTTCCGAGAGCCGTGATTAGTGATAGGGGATCCCATTTCGTCAAAAAGAGTTTCCAAGCACTCCTCTCCAAATATGGGGTGCATCATAAAATGGGGCTATCTTATCATCCACAATGTAGCGGCCAAACGGAAGTGTCAAATAGGGAGGTGAAGCTCATCTTGGAGAACACCGTTAACCGATCTCGCAAGGATTGATCATTAAAGCTTGATGATGCTTTATGGGCTTATAGGACGGCTTTTAAGACACCATATGGCACAACCCCCTACAAGCTTGTGTATGGCAAATCATGTCACTTGCCGGTTGAGTTAGAGCACAAGGCATATTGGGCCATCAAGCTTTTGAATTTTGATCTCAAGTCATCCGGGGAACGAAGACTTTTGGATGTACATGAGCTCGAAGAGCTTAGGCGGGATGCCTATGAAAATGCTAAGATTTACAAGGAGAGAACAAAGGCATGGCATGATCGAAGGATAATGAAGAGAGAGTTCAAGGTAGGAGACAAGGTCCTTCTCTTCAACTCTAGGCTAAGACTCTTTCCGGGGAAACTTAAGTCTAGGTGGAGTGGGCCGTTTGAAGTAAAAATTGTGTTCCCGCATGGAGCGGTGGAAGTGTGGAGTGAAGAAAAAGGGTCGTTCAAAGTAAATGGGCAAAGACTCAAGGTATACCACGATGGAACCCAAATTGAGCACATTTGTCACTTTGCTTTGGATGACTACCCCTTCCCCTATGAGGATTTACATCGTAGGGAAGTCAAGCTAATGACCTTAAAGAAGCGCTTACGGGAGGCAACCCGGATTCTTAGCTTTTAGAAAAAGAAAGTGTAAAAAAAATGAGAAAAAGAACGAAAAAAGAAAAAAAAAATGAAAAAAATAGAGAGAAAAAAAAAAGAGTGAATAAGAGGTTTTAGATGAGTGAAATATGAGGAAGATGGAAGAAAAGATGAAAAAAATGGCTAAGTATAGGAGATTGGAGGAGGAGCGACCCCCCCAAGGCCTAAGGAGGGGCGCTCCCCCATAGGAGCGGGCGCTCCTAAGAAAACGGAGCGGGCGCTCCGCCCTTCGCACAATATGAGCACAGGATCAGGAACTTAGAGCGTTTGGGGAGCGTTCCTGGAGCGCCCCGCTCCAGGCCTGGAGCGGGCGCTCCCTTTCAGCTAGAGCGGGCGCTCCAGCTCGCCAGGCCCTTTTCTTCGTTTTTTTTAAATCTCACGTGCCACTATAATTCACACCCACCCCCATCCGTCCCCTTTTTCCCTATCTCTCACCCTCACCTCACACTCATCCTTTCACTCTCATTCCCCATTCAACTCTTTCAAACTCCCTTTCTCTCTCTAAACTCCATTAAACCTCCAACTTCAAACCTCCATATCTCCTTCATTTCTCAACATTTTCACTTCCTTTCTTCACAAAACCTTCATCTTTTCTCCTCCTCTACACAAAGAACCCATTTTCGTCAAAAAGCCCCAAAATCAAAAATTCATCATCACTTCAAAGTTGAAGTTTGGGGGAGATCTCTTGAAGAAAAAGGTTAAGGAACACGGTTGAAGCTTGAAGGCACTTAAATCGTTCGCGATTGTGGATTTTCTTCACCCCTCTTAAAGAGGGAGGTAAACCTAACCCTAACTTTTATTTTTCTTCTAGATTTGTACTAGAAAATTGATAATATGATGATTGTGGTGTTGTTTGTGGACTTAGCTGCTAGATTTAGATAGATTTTGATTTTTAATTGATTTTTTTTATTTTTGGTGTGATTTCTTTCATTTTTTCTTTCTAGTTTCTTACTCTTTTAGCCTAATTTTTCCTAGTTTCTTTTATTTTTAATTTTTCTAACTTCTTTTCATTATTTCTTTTTGTTTTCCTTCATTTTTTGCTTGAATTTTTGCCTTGGTTGGTGTTCTTATTTTTGTGCTTAGTTGTCGGGTTGAGACCGTGGTCTTTTAAATTTCTTAAAATCATCTTGGTTGAGTTATTCTCTTTAAACTCCAAGTATGTTTGGTAAACGAAAAAAAAGCAAAAAAGACCAAGGTTCTACCTCCCAAAAGAACTTAAAGGGCTCCCTTCCGGCCCTTAAGTTCGTCAACCCCGACCATAAACGTCGGTATGACGAACTTAAGCACCGGAAGATCAAGGCCTCTAAGTTCTTCCATGGTGAAACTCTAAATAGTCTCGGGATAGTGCTAGATGTAAGGCGTTGTTTATATGTTTTAGGCTTAGAACGCTTTTACACCTTTAGCCCTTTGACATATGAGCGGCTCACACTGGAATTCTTAGCCTCTATTGAAAGAAACGAGGTTGATGGACAAGAGGGGGATTATGAAATCTCCTTCCAATTGTTCAATCAACCCCAATGTATCTCTTTGGGGAGGATCAATGAGATCTTCCAATGTGATTCCTCTAATGCCATCCGAAATCCCGAGACGTGGCAATACCCCGTCCACTATCAAAGGGACGCATTTTGGCATGATATTGCCGGATACGCCCCCTTTGATCCCAAAACGGGATATTCGTCTCATACGCATTCCCCCATCCTGCGCTACATTCACCGCCTCTTGGTTACCGCTATATTTTCAAAGAAAGAACCAAGTAAGGTAGCCTCGGAGGAGGTGAGTGCGCTATACATTGCCTCCCATCATCCAAGGGATGTAGGAGGAATGTTGAATATCGGATTTCTATTTCTCCAACGGTGTATTGCCATACGCCGTGGAGAACTATTTAAATCCGATATTCACTGTGGGGGGGATGATTACTATCATTGCTTCCGCTCTAGGGTTTGGGGAGCAACTTAATTTGTTGACTCCGGTTGATGATAACCCCTACCTCGATTTGAACTACATTAGAGCCGCTGGGTGGATTGATTTTACCTCCGATCCCGCGCGGTTCGTTTGGAAGGTAAGGGGTCGTCATCATTGTTACCTCCCACACCCAGAGGTGATCACATTTGACCGCAACGGGGAGGATGGCGAGATTTTTCTCATCCCTTATGAGCCCCCCGTCGCGGATGCCCAGGCCGCACGCGGCAACTTAGCTCCTCCTCTCCATCGCGAGGAGCCAAGTTCCGGCCGACGTGCCTCAGTGTCGCCCTGCTCCTTTGACTATGAGGGGGCCTACTACAGTCTTGCTCACAACCAAGATCGTATGATGAATACGATCCAATGTATGAGAGAGGACTTGAGTGGTATGATGATACAAACTAATGCAATGTATCATCACCACGTGCAGAGTGGGAACGTTGACCCCTATGTCAACTTTCCAAATTGGCCTCCTAAACATGGGCCGGTACCGGGTTGGAATGACCGCCAACCCACGTACCCCTATTGGCCCCACCGCGACCCACCCTATGATTGGCGGGCACCCGGGGGTTCTAACCCCATGGGTGATCCCGCCTATCCCCCCTACGACGCTTGGCCGCCCGGCTACACGGGCGGTTGGGAGCCTCATGGCCCTCCCCCTTATGGAGACATGCCACCACCTCCCCCTTCGGGAGAAGGTCCATCATCTCGCATGGACGAGGACTAGATCCTCTTACCCCGCTCCTCCTTTACTTGTTTTGCATGATTACACCAAGGACGGTGCCTTGATTGTTTGGGGGGTGTTTTTATTTGCTTATGCTAGCGGGTTGTGGCTCATTTTGAGGGTTTGGGGTGTCTTTTTGGGTACGCGTATTAGAGAGGGCACATTGGTAGGTCGGGTTTACGGGGCATGATAGGAGAGTGTGCTTTATTGATCATTGCCTTGAGGATTCAAATGAAAAGAACCATGGTTGAACAATTTTTCTTGTATATGACTTATATATGACTTTCTCCTTTTTCTATCCTTTTTGTTTCCTTGTATATATATTTTTGCTTTGGTTTTCTTTTTATTTGCTTCTTTTCTCCTTTAGGTCTTAGACTTGCATGTAGTATAGTTGCATATCATGTTAGTTTTTGCATGTAGCTTTTAAATTGCATATAGGACTTGTCTTTGGTAGTTTGCATGTAAGTTTTTTTTCTTTTGCATCACCTAATTAAGGAATGACTTTATGTTTCGACTTTAGAGGTTAGAGGTTGGGAACTTGACTTTCGAGTAGGGGTGAATTAGCTTGAGTGTCTTATGTGCTCGTTAGGAGTATTAGGGGTCCTTTAAGCTTGGATGCATAGGTCTTGGTACGAATAGATCCCTCGATTGTCCGAGACTCGCCTTTAGCGTGATTTAGTGTCTCTATTTCCCTACAAAAAGCCTTTACTCTCTCCCTTGACCTTGGATAAGCCCTTTAACGACCTTGGGAACCCTTCTAGCCCAATGAAGTGTAAGGCTAGTAGCCTTTTAAAAAAAAAGAGAGAAAACAAAACAAAACAAAAACACATAAAAATGAAAAAAAATATGAAAAGAAAAAGAGCCCTTTTTGGCCTATTGGATTGAATAAGTGGTGCATAAGAGCCCACAAGGCTAGTAGCCTATAGTTATAAAAATTCATGCTTCGGCCCCTAGAGATGCTCCAATGCCTTTGGTATGAGCTACCTTACCCTCTTATCGCGTCTCATACCGAGTGCTCGGTACCGTGCCTCAGAAACATGACTATCGAGTGAGAGGTAGACCGCGTGAGGAGGTAGTCTAGGGCCCTTGCATTCAAAAAAGAAGTTAACTAGTGAATAAATATGCTAGCTTGGGGGATCTTGTGAGCTTGTGGGGCATGATTGGTACTAGGTTGAGCGAGTTTTTCCATTTTGTAGGGAAAGGTTTCACTTAGGATCAATGAGGGCTTGTGTGATAGTTAAGGGACCTCTAGGACGATCATTTTCTTTGCGCACTAGCTTAGACCACTCCTTTGACCCCTAACTTGTGGATAAGGAAAGACGGCTATGAGCTTTGAAAGTTGGTCGAGTTCTCCCATTGCCTTGACACCTCTATTAGGACGAGGACCTTGATTTCGTGATGCCTTTCTTAGTTTTTATTGCATAGGTTTCCTTGAGATTGTTAATTGCTAAAGGACAAGCAATTGGCAAGCTTGGGGGAATATGATAAGTGGACTTTATGTTCACTTATTTGCATGTAGTTTTAGGGCATTTAGATGCATTTTAGGTCTTTAAACTTCCTTTTCCTTTCCTTTTTCCTCATTTCTTATTATCTCGTGTTAAGCATCTAGATTAGCTCATTTGCATATAGATAGGATGTATATATAGGTTGTTGCATATGCATGTGCATACCCCCCTCCCCACCTAACATTTGCCTTGAGAGTTTTGAAGGTTATCAAGCAAAGAAAAGGCATATAACAGAGGAGCGGGCGCTCCTAAGGATAGGGAGCGGGCGCTCCAGGGGTCAAAAAAGGAAGACAGAGGATCAGTGAGCTGGAGCGACCCAGGAGCGTTTGGGGAGCGGGCCGCTCCATTCGCCCAGGCTCCGTAGTTTTTTATTTCGTCTTTTCTATTTTTGCCCTTATTTCTACGGGGTATAAATCTAATTTTGTAATAATCTTAAACTATCCTTTTAATTCCATAATTATTATTAGCTTAATTAGAGAGAGAAACTTTAGAGAGAGAAGTAATTTTAGAGAGATAAAGTAGATCTTGAAACCATTTGTGAAGCTTTTGAAGGTATTTCTATGGAGTTTTCCATTTATTGTTCATCATTTTAGAGTATTTGTTCTATCTTTGCTTTATTTTGCCTATTTACTTGTTTATCTTGTTTAAGCTTTTGATTAGTGTTGATTAGTTGATGTTTAGCTCATTATGTTGATTCCTACCATTGTTGATCTTCATTTAATACTTCAAGCTTTTCATTTTGCTTCTTTAATGGCTTTAGAGTAGTTTCTAGGCTAGGGGAAGGGGATGAACTAGGTAGATCATGAGTTGACCTCTAAAGTCAAGCTAGGGGGTAGATTTAGGTGAAGTTTGGTTGACTAACCTATTTAATTGCTTGTTTAATTGTTTGATCATCAATTGAACTAGATTAGGGGATCAAAAGTGAAGGATTGAGAGATGAAGCTTTTGATGGACCTTAGGTTAGTCAATAGGTTGACTTCAACATGAGAATAGGTGTTAGGCTACCTAGGACCTTAATCGAATCGCTACGAGTTGTGGAAATACTTGAGCAATTGATTTTACCATGAGAATAGGAAAAATTGGTTGATTAAGTCCTCCTAATTAGCTCGAGAGAGTAATTAGGAAACATATGAGCGACCTTAGTCCCTTAGTTGAACCTAATGAATCCCCTTGGCTTGACGAATAGGTTAGCAATTGGTTAACTAGTGATTCCCCTATCCCTAGTGTCTTCTTATATTTGTTAAACCCAAATCATTTAGTTTAATTCCTAATCATTTAGTTTAATTGTTGGCTAATTAGTTCTTATTTTCTTAGTTAATTAATTAATCTTAAAAATCACTCAAAATAGGCTTAGCTCGCTTAATCGCTATCAACCCTTGCTAATCCTTGCTTCCTTGTGGAATCGACCCTTCGTTACCCTATATTAGGCTAAGTTAGGTATATTAATTTGGCACGTGCAACGACCGTGTCAGTTTATTACATGATTGAATGAATGTTTCATTCTGGCATGTTGTTTGAGATTATTTATATTTTGATCCTTCGTGTGATGTGGATTAATAATATTCTATTAATGAATTTTGGATTTTGGTATTGTTTCCCTTAATAGATACTTCCTCCGTTTCAAAATGAGTGTCCCACTTTCCTTTTTTGGAATATTCACAATAAGTGCCCCATTACTATATTTGGTAACTTTATAAAATTTTAATACCAATTTTACCGCTCATTAAACTCCCACCCACCCTAATTAATTACCCCCACACCTACTTAACATCATTTATTTATCCTAACAACTCCCTCCAATTTAACCCCTCTTACTCACTGATTTCATCACTCTTCATCTTCCTGTTCTTCCACTCTCTAGATTGTTCATCTCTTCTTCCCTCTCAACCCTAAAAATCTACCACCGCCGTTTCTTGCTCACTGCTTAGATCTACTCTCTCTCTCTCACTCACACACTCTCTCTCTCTGTCTTTCAATTTCTCTAAAATGTTCACTCAAATGTCTCTCTCTCTCATTTGGTGTTTCACGATTTACTCAAAAAAACCCCTAGATTTCGTGTTTCTTCATCTTCTATACTGAAGTTCTATACTCATTTGCTGTTTTTGAAGTTTTTTTTGTTTGAGATTTGTTTGAAACAAAACCCTAATTTCATTTCATCTTTGCGGTTTTTATTTTTTTTGGGATCTCTTTGGTTTCGTTTTTTGCAACCCTAGTTTTTAAAATCCAGTTATGTCCCAGATCTAAGGTTTTTGTGAAGAAAAACCCTAGATCTGTGGGTGTCTTAGTTTTACGAAGGCGTTTTGTTTTGTTAAAACCGTAGATCTGTTTTTTCTCCACTGTTTCTCTTTCTTTTCGAATTATAACAACAAGTGTTGTTGAGGGGCCTCTTTGTTGTTTGAAAATGTCGGATTATGACACACCAAACAAAATGGTTGCTGATTACATCTTGGATCCTGATAATGAAGATTGTGATGTCTCTTGGCTTTTGAGGAAAGTTGACAGATACAACAATGGCTCTACTTTTACAAGTGATTCAGAAGGTGTTCCTTTCTTCATAAGGGATACTGCCACCTCTAAATTTCGACCGATTTCTGTTGCTGTTGAGAAAAGAAAAGCAAAGAAAAATTCTTGCAAGAAAAAACTTGGTTTTGAGGCTGATGATTCTGGGTCTTCTTCTGTTAAGTCCCCTCCTCAAAAAAATCAGAGCCACCAGTTGCTTCTCTTTGTGAAGGTAAATAATCTTCTGGTTTTAAGCAAAGTTGATTATTAATGCTCATTTTCTGATTTGTAACACGTTCAAGAAAAAGAGTTCAGTTTTTTTTATATGCAGTTGTTCTTTTTTTTTTGGTAATGTTTGTACTGTGTTATGTATACTGATATCTAAATAATGCTCATTTTTTGGTAATGTTTGTATTCTGTTATGTACCAGTTGTTATGTAAATAATCTTCTGTTTTTTTTTCTGCATTCTGATAATAATCTGCCTCACATTTGATATCTACATTTGTCTATGCACTTCAATAAGTTGATCATGTTGATTTTTTCAAAAGATAATAATATGAATATTGATAACAAACTGCGTAATTAATTAATTTCTTTGTTTCCAAAGAATTTTGGTAATAATCTGCCTCACTAATCACATTTAAGTTGATCTAAGTTTGTCTTTGTACATCACTATGTAATTTATGTTCATTTTTATGCTGTAAATCATGTTCATTTCTCAACTTTTTTCTTTTAGGTGTAACCATGTTCATTACAGTTATGTCATATTCTCAGTGCCTCTCTATATTTGTCTATGTATATATCCTCATTTTCTGTTGAGTCTTTCCAATAGTATGAAATGATTTTTCATGTTTATTGGGCTTATTGGAGCATGAGTACAAACATTGGATCTCTGATTCTGCTGCTTGTTGGTGGTTGATTTGGGAAATATGTTTATGTCTAAGTTAAGTATCATACTCCTCTCTTTCTTACTGCCGAATATTGCTGGTTAATGTTACATGGTTGGTGCTGGTTTATGTTACCTGGTTAGTGCTTGTTTATTAGTGCTGGTTTATGTTATTTTGTGCTTGGTTTCCTTTCTCAGTTGCTGGTTATTTTGTGCCTTTGTATAGCCTATGTCCACGTCAGTCCTCAGTGAATGTTTGGCTATACAATTGAGTCTTGTTTGCCCTGTATTTACATCCGGATGTATACTAATGTGATGCCAAATCACATTCGTATACTTCCGGATGCAAGTACAGGGCAAACTCCATTAAATGATGAGTTATTTCTGTAAAAAATGAGAGGACTGACTAGTGGTTGCTCAATGATGATATTGTTAAGTACATTATTGCATATGAGCTCTGTATTTTCATGTTTATGTATGGCTAGTGTGTGTGTGGCTGAAATTGATGAGACATTTGTTTAATTGGGTATGCATCTAGCATGTGATTTAGATTTTAAATAAACATGAGAGGCTATGCTTCAGTTACTGAACATGAGCCTCAATGATGAATGAGGTCCCTATGAGTTTATGTTATGAGATGCACACACACCGATTTAACTTAAGCCACCAATTTCATAGCAAAACCAAGCTGTATTTAAGCATGTTAGCTGCATTGAGCCACTCTGTGCATGTTAGTAATTGGCGATATCCTGAGAGCATCTTAGCCACTATTATTTGTAATGTTATTAAAGAAAAGATGTCCCTTTTTATGTGTTTGCTTAGAAACCAAATGATGAGCATGTTCTATAATGACTTTCACATAATAATGTCATACAGAATAATCTCATATAATTGTCTACTACACTTCGTTGCATTACAAAAGGTTTCATTTCATTTTAACGTTGTCAATCTTTACAAAATCTTCACCCCCTTCCAACTTAGTGATACTATACAAAAACTTTCATGTAATTAGTGATACTATATGATTCTTTACAAAAAGTTTTCAACCTAAAAAGAAATGCATACTTCACCAACTAAATACCTTCAAATCATTTGCAAGCTTTGACTCCCTTCTTCCCTATGTTGACTGCCATTAGTAGTAGCTTGAAATATGATATTCTCATTAAGGTGCTTGATTGTGTCAACCACCAAATCATGTGGTACCTCAACATAATTTGGTAAACCCAACCTTTCAAGCTGTTTTTTTCCCTTGTGAGGTGCTTTGTAATTGTTCCCCCCTTTCACCTTCAAAATCTCAACCATTCCATACATCAATTGTAGCCAAGTGTGATTTATAGTTCTAGGATCATAGCAAGCATAGGCATCCTTCACACTTTGTATTAGTTTCTGAACTGTGTCTGGAAATGTTTTGTGTTGAATGCTTTGAATTGCTGCAAAAAATCCAAGATCTAGCACATTTAGATCTGGTGTTTGTGCTGGTTGTTGAATTAAATGCATTTGAAAGCCATCCTTGTTAGCAGCCTCCAAAAATGTTGGGTCATTTGGGTGAATATGTGGTCTGACATTGTCTTATTGAATCCATATTGTTTTGCAACCATCTGTAGGCCATTTCTCTCTAATCTTTGGCAGTAGTTGCTCAATTATTATTGCCCTAATGGTTTCTTTGGTAATGTTTTGTTTGGCTTTTGTTTCAATTGTTCCCCTTGGCCTATTTATACTGCCTCTTTGTGCTTGTACTTCCTCTGTAAATGGGAAAATATCTATTTTCCCATCCCATTTAATGTCCCCATTTAACTGAAATTGAGCCCTATCTATGGCTGCCAAAAACATTACCTTTGTGATGAAGTTTTTGGATTGGCATGCCCTATATGGGTCTTGTTCTTCAGACAAAAGGTAAAATCTCTGAGTTACTTTGCTCATAAAAAACCACTTCTCATCAATGTGAACCACATTGTATAACATGTCAAATCTGGGTTTACATGTTACATTCCCTGGCATAATCCATTTTAAGATCCATTCAAGTCTGTCATTCTTGTGCTTCTCTGTCATTTTTGGTTTAATTGAGTTTGTGTGTGATATCAATATTCCCCTCTTTATGAGCCTATACACTGTTGAAGGACTTACATTTAATGCATGTGCAAATGACCTAATGGTTGTTCTTTGCTTAAGTGGGACCTCTTTTAAAACTTCTTCATCTGTTATGAGTGGTTTCCTTCCACATTTGTGTTTCTTACTAGCAACATTCACTTCTTCACCATTAATCCTTTGTTTCTTAGCCTCTCTCCATAATCTGTTAACACACCACCTACTAACACCATATTTTGTTGTTGTTGTGGTGACAATTCCTCTCGGGAAGTTCAAATCAGAACTAACACTTAGAAAAAGCTCTAAAATTAATTGTCTTCTCTTAGCATTTGGTAAATTTGGTTTCTTATTTGAGCTGTCATTAAATGTGTTTTAAGTGTTCTAATCCATTTTCATTTCATTCTCAAATTCATCTTCTGAAAAAAACCATACCTCAGCAACCTCAAGATCATCTTCTTCAACCAAGTTAATCCGCTCCTCCAAAAAAAGAAGCTCCTTAAGCCGTTCTTCTTCATCTCTTTCAGCCTCACATTCTTCAATATGAAGAAGTTATTTCTCTGTTATTTCCATGGCAGTGCTGTGTGAAGTGAAATTTCTGTTAATTAGTTTGTAGTTTGTTTTTCTACCTATGGAACCTCTGTATTTAATGAATTGTTGTGTTGGTATTTATAGTTGGTTCCTCAGTAATTGTTGTGACCTCTTTCTGTAAAATTTTGGCACCAAATTTGAATTTTGGAAAGTGTGGGAAAATTTAACTTTCCCACCTTTTTCTCTTTCCTGTGAAACAGCAGCTCAAAAGTGGTCCCCTCCACTTGCCTTTATTAAGTTTTAATTACTTCCCTTAAACATGTGGTCCCCTACTTTCTCTCTCTAGCTCCTTGTGTGATTTCTCTAGGTTGCACTTAAAAAAAACGGAGGAAGTATTTTATTACTTCTCAAAGGCCGAGGACTTTTGAGTAAGTTGGACTATAATCGGTTTATGGATATTTTATTACTTTTCAACGGCAGAAAGCTTTGTGGGTAAGTTGAATTATTATTGGTTATGGTTACTTTACTACTTTGCAAAGACCGAGGGCTTTGTAGAGTATGTATATTTATTGTCATTGGACATTCGATTGTTGATTTAAGTCAACAAATAAATTGGCGGATTAATTCTTGGTTAATTGGAATTGTTTGATCACTTATTTAATCCTAAGATAAAAGAGGAATATTTGTTGTATCTATGTTATGTGTTGGTTGTCTGTTTAGAGTCCAACATCGAATAACTTATTAATACTTAAAGTGGAAAGTGAATAGCAATAGCTTTAGACTTGTGCACGTCTGAAGTTCTGGACTAGTATGAGTTAGAGTACATGGTGGTAGCCCATTACTTTTCTTGAGGTCGGATTGATCATCGTACCCTATTTTATTTTTAAAGGTTCCTCGATATCGTTGGTCAAGGGATTACGGAGTCGCGCCCTTAATTCGTCTTCTATTTGAAGGCTGGTTTTGGTTGGACAACTCGATCCATTGTCTTTTCAACTTACTAAATAATTATCATGTTTCATGTCTTGTGGAGTCAAGTCTTATTTTATGAGTTGAAGTCTTGAGGTATATTTATTGATCATGTTTTGTGGTTCAATAGTATCATGTTAGGTTTTGTGTTTTATTATGTGCTTTTCTGTGTGTCGATCATTGTTGTGCCTATTGATTCTGTGATGACCCTTTATTGGTGAGCAGTTTTCAATTGAGTATTTGCCTACAGGTTTGGAAGATATGATGCATCGTCAGTATTACTCATTTGGAATTTTGGAAGCATTGATGAGAGATCGCTTTTTTACTTTTATTGCTTCTTGCATTTACGTTACTTTTATTAAGTTGTTTCATGGATTATTTATTTTGAATGTTTTATGTTGGCTTTGAATTATCCTTCGAAGTTTGGATAATGGTTTGACAATTATTATGGTTTAAGTATTTAATAAAGTTTTATTTAATGTTTTTCCGCTGCAACACTCTGAGTAAGCCGATATTTTTCACACGGGCGATAATGCCTTGATAATTCTCTATTTTAATTGGAAAAATATATGTTTTATAAAGAGAGAACTGTCGGGGTGTTACAAAGTGGTATCTTGGAGCTTAAGGTTTTATTGGCCTTTCATGCCAAAACTATTTTTTCTAGGCGCCTAACTGACTACCTAGCTAGCCTAGCTATTTCAAAATTATTTTATGAAAATAAGCTCCTACTGATTTATTTCTTAAATTTATTTTGAAGAATTCGAGGTTTGTTTTTGAAAAATGTTCAAATCTTATTTTGATGGGGATTTTATTTTCGAATCTTATTTTGATTGGATTTTTTTAAAATAAATTTATTTGATTTTTTGATTTATTTCTGATTCTTTTATTTATTTTCGATAAATTTAATTAGTTATTTCCTTTTTTTTCGGAAATTGGTCCGAAAATTCTTTTGATTTGTCCGATTTTTTTTTCCGATAGCATTGAGTATTTTTTTGTCTTGCTTATTTATTTTTGAGTGAGATGGGTAGTTTAGGATGGACATATAGGATAGAAATATCATAGGTCTGCATTTAATTGTTGTGTTCAGTTTATTTCCTATTTGCTAATCTGTTCAGCTGCTTTATGTCTGCGAGTCTATTCAATTAGTTTAATATTGTTAGTTTGTTCAGCTATTCTAGTTTGTTCAACTGTTTTTGTCTATTCAGCTACTTTTAGTCTGTTCAGCTGCTTTTCGTCTGCACAAATGTTCAGTCATTTTTTCTGAATGACTGGTTGTGTATGATTATCTGGAGTTTTGAGTCATGTTTACGTGTTGAGTACATGTTTCTTATATGGTTGGTTGTTGATTTATTTATTTTGTGGTTATTATTTATGTTATTTATTGTTGGGAATGTACGCTAAGAGTGAACGTCGTTCGTTTGTAGATGTCTTGCTCGACAATAGATGGACCTTTAGGCATGACTGATAGTGAAGCCGACCGAGTTGGAAGTTATTACAATTCTTTCGTACTTAGTGATGACGAGTGCGACACTGAGTCTGTGCTTGAGAGCTATACTAGTTTAGAGGTTGGATTATGCCACATCTTGAGAGTAGGTACTGAGAGTAATGATGAGATGTTACAAGAGTTCGACCGAGCTAGAGGTCAAATCCGTAAGAATATTTATGCTGCTTTTATGGCCCTTATTTGATGATGATGCTGATAGTGAAGATGAGATTGAAGAACTTGATGAACTTTCACCTAAACGTATTAAGAGGCTGGCTAGAGCTGAAGAGGCAAATTATAAATGTGTTATTGAGGATATGGATGTCTTCTTTCTACTTTTCTCAATCTTGTCTATGGCGACATTCATCTATGGTTCTCCGTTCTAAAATATTTTATTTAGATACCATCTCAACCGCTATGGAGTAAGTAAAGATTTAATTGATTGAAAAACACTTTCGCGTTCCTCTTTATCTTGGAACATCTTTATCTCCATTTTGAACTTCATAATATTCCACTGGAGGAACCATCATTTGTTCATTTTCTTTTTCGTCTTGCCTTTTGGCTTTTCTTGGTTTTGAATCTTTCAAACTAAGTGGTCTTCCACGCTTTCACGTGCAATAAACTCTTTTTCAATTGCCTCATTCTTTGTGGGAACTTCAATACGTGCATGAGCATTCTTTGGTAGTATATGTGACTTTGCCACTTTCTTGCTGTCCGTGAGTAAATCAAACAATGAATTTGCAACACCTTATAAATGAACAATTTTCTTAACTTCTTGCTCACAAGAACTTGTCCGCTGATTTAGCAAAGATATTGCCCTGCATTTCATGTGATTTATATTTCTCTCTTGTTTGGGTCTACTTTCTCTCCCCCGAAGACTGTGAATATACTTTCTTTAAAACGAAGTTGGCAAGTAGGGCCATAACAAAAATCACCTGTCGTTGGTTCAAGATATCTTATAGTGGATAAAGATTCAAGACCAACATCTATTCCAACCTTTCTTCGTGACCTATGTTTGTGAGTTGCGGTGGAGCTACGGGAACATAATTAATACCGCTACCAAAAAGTTTAAATGTGAGACCTTTGGTTTTTGACCAAAGACTAATGATAATGGTGATAATTTATGATAAGCAATCTGTCTCAATCAAATTAGCGATGCCGGATGTATTATGGCATGACCCTAGATGAAGGCCACAACTTGGAATAACAGACAAACCAAGGAATGTTATTCAAAGATGGATTCCCACTTAATGACCCTATTATTGTAGTCAAATGAATCAAAGTTGTGGATTCGATGGTCAAGATATGAATTGAGTCGAAAAATCAAATTTGCCTTGAAATTGGATAATTCTATTTATATTTGGTGGTCACTGAGCGAGTTGCAAGATTTAATTTGCACAAGTATCATTCTTACCAACTCAAAATGGACGATAATGCTAAAAGTTGGTGGTTTCAACATCTAAGAATATCTCTAAGTATTGATTAGTAAATATTAAAAATTGGTATTTAGAAAATTCACATCAATACTAATCGAACAACATAATCCTATGATATCATATATGTTTATAAAATATGGTAAAAAATACTCTATCCGTTTCTTTTTGTTTGTCCTACTTTTCATTTTTGTCCGTTTCTTTTTGTTTGTCCTACTTTTTCATCTTTCTTTATATGGAAAAATAATATTACTCATTTACCCCTACTTTATCTCTTTTTGGTCCCACATGTACCTGACAATCTTCTCTCACCTACTTTAATCACCAATTTGCTATAAAATAAGTGAACTTTTTAGTTGTTGTCCCCACCCAAATGCTTATGACATCACTCTCCTTGGCATTTGGAGTTACAGTAAATGGGAAAAACAAAAAGAAACGGAGGGAATAGTATTTAGATGGCATAAAATCTCTAATAACGTTACATATACGACGAAACAACCACAAAGATAATATTTCTCCCGTCCCGCATTACTTGATACACTTCTCATATTCGTCCGTCCTATATTACTTGATATACTTTTAAAAATAGCATGATCTTACACTAAAAATATAAAGTATATTTTTATTATGGGATGGGTCCATATTTTTCCTATTGCGTTCTCTCTCTTTAGTTTTCTATTTTACTTTTACAATACACCCATGACGCACATTTGTCCTACATTGTACTTTATGGACTTAAATAATACCAACAACTAACTACTCACAATAAAATAAACAAGTTAAATAACGCTTGTAAAACTTTATGTCGGTCAAAATGTATTTAGTAATATGGGATGGAGGGAGTATTTCAAAAGCTATTGTGAAATTCGTTTTACAAAAAACATGATCATACTACAAAACTATATATAATTCCTCCGTTTCACAATACTCGCAACGTTTCTTGTATGCACACTATCCAATGCATTACTTTGAACCTTAATATCTCTAATTATTGATAAGTAAAAATTATAAAGAGTTGATATTATGATAGTATGCATTAAGACGAATCAAATAAAATCCCACTTTGATCGTTTCGAAAAAAATAAAATAAAATCCCACTTGGCTATATTTTGTCTTATACATTTGAGAAAAAATATAACATAAGATTGGCAAATGAATAGTAGTTACTATGCTAATGTTGCAAGTATTGAGAAGCGGAGGAAGTATAAGCAACGTGTAACAATATGAAAGTTCATATTGAAGTTTGATCTTATAGCTCATATTACACTGACACCTCCCACACACTTGTCTACTCCTCAGTCCTTGCGAAGAATGCAAAGATACGTGCAACAAATAAACCTTTCAAGAATTTTTAAGTACAAAACCAACACTTTTAATCAAATAGCGCACTCAATTGCTTGATAGCACTACATTACTTGCTACTGATAGTAATAATAATTAAAGCATACTAAAGATGAGTTCACAGGAGGCTAAGCTTGATACACAAGCACATAAAAACCACAAAGAAAAGCAGGAGACACAACATGAAATAAGATCAGGTGATGATATAAAGATGGTGCAACAACCACCTCCACATGATGCTCATGGTTTACAATCAAACGATGGGAAAAATCATGAATTGGTGGACTGTACATGTGAAGGATATGAGGATGGTTCCGGTGACGCGACGGCGACCACCGGTAAATGTTATGGTATGACCCAACAAGCACACCATTTCAGATGTTTAAATTAAGTTATCAAGTAGAGCTATGGATGATAACATACTTTCCAAGGAAAATAGAAGTAGATTATTTTCAGCAGGGTACGTAGTTTAGAAAATCTTGAATAAGAGGGGAGCTTGTATAAACAATTATGTACTATTTGTACCAGGCGGCAATTGGCATGTTTCTATATTTTCTTCATACGTATCCATATCAACGGTTTAAAAAGATAATTTTGATAATTTTGCCCCCCCACAAAACATTTATGAAATCTTACAAATTTTAATGACACCGGTTGAACCTATAATAAATGCACTTATTCTTTTTTTTTTTTTTTTTTTGGGCAATGGTCAAGGCAATTTATATTAATAATAATAAGAACCCCTCTCGAGTGGTCATAGTCATAGACCAATATGAGGGTAAACTTACATACATTACAAATTGACAAAACAAATAACAATAAGATTAACATTAACATTAATATTAAGATAAGCAGACTTGGAGAGGCGATGATACCGAGCTTGGTCACACAAACTTCCGGTTGTTGATTAAACTTCCGACTAAGCGCTGCACAGATGCTCACATACCCTACTGAGACGATGGAGAGAACGAGTTGTGACAATCCTCGAACATGGACTGCCTTACTAACCATGGCGAATTTGAAGAAATCGCCTTCAAATGAGACCCAGGGTTTTGAATTGGTGAGACCATCCTGGGATCGTAGGATAAAGTCGAGAGCCACTTTTCTTTGTGGCTCGTCAATGGAGGATCTTGCTTTTCCCAATTCTTCCTTTGATTGGGGGTCCTCCTTCAAGATATTGGATTTGAAAATAGTGACAACCAATGTCTCCTTGACAGGGGGGACGGAGCACTTTCTGTGTGCTTCTTTTCCATCCCTTCTAAGCTCTCCTTCTTCCATCAACTTGAACCATGGGAAGTTGTTACAACATGAACTTCCCTCAACTTCACACTTTCTGCTCTTACTACCCTCAAATCTGCCTCCTAGAATTAGTGTAGGAAATGGGGCCAGATTTGAGGGACATAAATTTCGCACAGAACCAAGCAACAAGCGACTTTTCACCTCCAAACCAAGTGAGCAAGACACACCTAAACCAGACCAACTGACTCGACGGACTAACAGACACCCCCCGAACTCATTGGAACAATAAACCATACCCATGGTAAGCAAACTCGCCCTATTCAATTCCAAGAACCCAACCATTTCAAAAACAAACTCAAACCCAAAGTCCAAACCCGTCCCCTACCCCAACCCCAACCCGACCCCAAACCCCAAACCCCAACCCAACCCGAATCCCAAACTAAAACTAACACTAACTAATAGTGATTGAAAATTGAGACAACATAACCAAACCCATAAAGTGGCAAACACTACTCTCATAAAACAATCCGGTGAGTACACAGGAGCACCTACGTCCAACAATAACGACCTCATCGTTGAACCCAAACCCAAATGAGAAAAACCCAGACAGAATTAAACAAACCAACTAGAAAGTAAACATAAACAGCTAAATGACGTAAAGGGGAAGCAAAGAGAGCTCACAAGAAGGTACACAAGGTGCGCCGGAGTTCGAACGACCCACCACACCAAAGAAACGCACCATGACACGCGAGAACCCACCCATTTAAAAAGAGAAGACTACCACTAAACAGATCGGAGGCTCGCCGACGGATAGCCGTGGGCGGTGAGCCTCACGGGTGGCCGACGAGCCTCACGCGGTGGGGGAGTTAGGAAGAAAGTAGTTGGGAGTTGATGGTGGAGTTACGTAAAGAGGAGTTAATGCACTTATTCTCGATGCGTTCTCTTTTTTTGGATATCTTTTTCCGAGAGTTCATATAGGAATCTATTTAAAATCTTGTTAGATTTATATTTTATGTGTTATATCAATATGGTAGAAGTTAATTTATTGCAACTAAATACTCCATATGACTATCACACATTCACACTGAGCAATACCTATGATTATTACACTCGTGTGAGGCAGTGCACAGGGTTTGAGATTCCAACTATGACAATTCTACTCAAGTAATCCAACCTACAACATTTCTAGAATAATCCAAACTTTTAGGAGGTAAATTTACAATATATTCCAAACTCTTAAATTGAAACACTCGGATTATTTTCAGCGAAACAGTCAAAATAACCTTGCATGCTATTGGAACCACCGACCACCTTATTTTGTACTTGTTTATCCGATGCATTTCCTAAGAAGATATAGAAAGCATGAAGTAAACAATTTGAAAATCAAGTTGTTCGCAAAATCAGATTGGATAAATTGATCCTCCAATAAATCATTAATGCCTCAATGCTTCACTAAGTAAAATATTACATGGCTCATATAACAAAAATAAGCCCGTATAATGCACTACTCTGCAATTCAATTATCACTTTATCAACAATAAACTACCTTCTGCAACTGTACTCCCGCGTTATACAATTACAACTATACATAAGAGCCAAGCTTTTTTTCCAACTCTTCCGGAGCGTATGGAGGATCAAAAGGAAAATAACAATTAGCAGACAGAGAAACTCAAAAGAGTTCTGTTAAACTGTCTCAAAGGCCGAGGGAATGCACAAACACAAGGCAAAAATGTCATCATCCAATAAATGTATCCGTGTTTTTATGGATGGTTGTGTATGGAGCAAACAAGACGATACGTCTGGGGACAAGACTCTGAACAACTTGATAGAGCAGTGTACATAAATCACTGTGGTAATAGCGAGCTAAGTTGCCTCTTGAAAAGTTCACCGAGTGCCCCACGAACATCCATCTGAAACAAGAACATTAGTTAGAATTTGCAAATGACCCCAAGGTAAAGGTTCATCAAATCAGTAATAAAAGCATGTTATGACTTTGTGGTGGAGTGATAGAGCCAAAGGACACAGCTAGCATCAGGTGGACTGCAATTAACAATGTTGGCTTATACTCAGATTCCAGTAACAAGACAAATGAATAATAAGTCTAAGGTAGTTCTGGTGTGCTTCATTCTTACAAATAACAATCAATATCCTAAAGGAAAGGGGGGAAGATATCAGATGCTCATTGGACAATCAAGTATCAGCAATTTCTCCTGATTGAAGAACACTGATGTTCTATCCTTAAGTTCACCAATGACTACCAAACATATGAAAAAGCTCAGTTCTTTCGCACTGCAAGAGCTCCTCAGTTCTCATATGTGAAGTGATAAGCCTCTTCATTGTTTTTTTCTCGGTGCTAGTGGCTCTCAAGGGCAGGTAATGAGAATCGATCCTAGGATCACCTGAAATCGGGAGGAATGCTCTAACCAACTAAGCTATCAAGAAATCGGGAGGAATGCTCCAACCTACGGATATCAAGAAATCGAAAAGGCACCTGCATTAAAAAAGAAAGTGAAAGTGGGCTGAAGATTCTTTTCATGACCATCTTGCTTGTGGCATAGAGTGTGAAGAAAGGTGGCTGACCAGAACTCAGAAGTTCGGTGGAAGACAAACGTAATGGATACAGTCTAGAATAAGAAATGCATCAACAGGCACAACCTACCATTAATAGCTATCGTAGGAGTAATATAATCTTTCTCTGCCTGCCAAACAAAGGAACATACTTCACATATAACAACCAGTGACCTAACCTCCCAACCAGGAAAGTCGTTAATGTCATTAACTGCCCTTCAAACCATAAGATCCAATACCATCCTCTGTGAAGTAATACACTGATCAGCACCCTGATAGTGGACAACGACCAGACTGTACAGAGAGCGCTAGAGAATGATGGAGAGGAGAGACAGTTACTTCTTCAATTAAGTTACATTTATTTTTCTTGGTACTTTTTACTTAAAAGTCTTGAACCCAAAATAATACTGTGATGCACCTGTTCTTAGAAGAAGCGGTGAACTGGAACGTAACGGCCGTTATGTAACGGATTTTGAACTTGCCGTTACGCGAAATGCCGTTACGTAACCCGCGATGAAATTCACGTCCAACTCGCCGCGTTGTCCGTTACGTAACGGTGACTCGCCGCGTTGTCCGTTACGTAACGGTGACTCGCCGCATTAGAGCGTTTTTTTACCCGTTACATCCGTTACTATAATACTATATGAATATTGGTCAAAAAAAAGAAAGGGAATATACGCAAGTAGCACAAAAACTATAGGGTCACACCAACGAAAGGAGAAAAACTTACCATGGGCTTCCAAGTTGAGTAATATATATGATTTAGTATCAGTTTTTATATATAATATGACATAAATCTCATGTTTAAAGTAATCTTTTATTCACCATATGTGTAATCCATCCATATGATTGCTTTGGTCAGATTAAGTTATAAGAATACTTATAAAACTTCAAAAATGCCATTTTGAGGTTAAAATTATAATTGTGTGTATTTTTTCCGCGTCAACCGCGATTTGTCTCTTTTCGACTGTTACAAGCCGTTCCCGCGTCATCGCGACCGTTACCGCGAACGCGACGATATCCGCGATTTTCTTCCCTGATTTGGATAGTGCTCATGCATTCAGCAATATCCGTTGTTTGCAGCTAAATTGATTCAAAAATTTCAAATAGATACTTCAACAGAGAATCCCATACTAAGCAAGATAACCACCTGATCACAGCACACAAGTTTGGTAAGCAATGGGTAGAAGTCTCTGAGATGCTTCCTGAATATATGACTATTCATGGAGGACATTCCGTTTATCACCTGCAAAACAAAGAGAGAAAACTCTCAGTTTTAGCATATACAGTTTACGAGGTAATCACTTTGAATGAGCTAAAAAATTGCGCCAGTTCAGAATTTTTATTAGCTTTTACTCAAATACTCGTAATATCTACAAAGAGATGAAGTGCACCATTTTATCCTTAGGAATGCTTTAAAACTACATAACTCTCAAGATTGGCTGGGGACTTGCTCAGAAGAAAACTGGAACAATCTTACTATCTTTCTGGTATCTCTAAGCATAAAGGCGATAATTGGGATTTGGAAAGACTCAAACGTACAAAAGTTCTTCTCTTCTCAATAAAACCAAAAGGATGAACAAAATAAACAAATGAGGATGGTGGAAAACTATAAGTATAGATACAAACACAACAAGAAAGCACTATCCACAAATATAAGAAACATAACTATTAGTACATAACTACATATACATAAACAAGACACCAATTACAGTTTATAGCAAGAATGATGATGTTTAAGAAACTAACATCAAATTATATTTAACATCCAAGAAATTACTAGTCAAATCACTTCATTGTGGGCAACTAAATCCAACTGTATTTAGGGGACCTATAAAGAACTAAAAGATTATAAAGGACAGGATTCCAAGGCAAATTGGCATCTAATACACATTAAACATGGGAAACAATCCTTTCAGTTTCAAAAAGTGTGACCTAGCACAATCATATATCTTGACTCTTCACAAACGCATGTCCAGCGCTGTACTGCCTCTAATGCATGTCATTTGGTTAAGACTGTTGATCGGGCAGCAACTGCCTCTAATGCATATCAAGCTGCAGGAACAAACTTGCACAAGGGAGGCCAGAAGTGGAATTCACACAAAATGCATTACAGAATTAGTAGTGATGAACTTACCCTCACAATTACAGGAGAACGCAACTCCAATACCCGATGAACTTCCATATCAGTTGTCTCTCCAACAGCAGACTGAAAATCAGATGCCTCTTTCAGCATATGTCCGCAAAATGACACCAGTTTTTCTTCTGCTACCCGGCCTAGCTTCTCGTCTCCAGGAGAAGAGGCCTTTGTACTTTGGTCACTCTCTGCCGGAGACACCTTTGAATCTGGAAATTCGCTTGTTTCAAGATTGTTCTCTTTGCTAGTAATAGTATCAAGTTCTGAGGTGGATTTCTGTAATATGTCCATGTATATACAAGTGCTTGCCAATTCCTGGCGTAGCAGATTTAATGGAGGCCTGCAGTGTCAGCTTGAGTTACTGAATGTATAAATCATCCAAGAAAAGAAAATTAAAAGGCTACAAGTACGCGAGAGAATGTACAACCGATTATCAAAGATGTTATTCCCAAGCCACAGGAAGGCAATGGCAAAAGCAAGCGACAGTCCAAGATGAAAAGGAGATGAAAGCCACTGGATCTTTATTTCTTAATTTCCATGATAAGGAAGTAGAGGCAGGCAGGCAGCACATACATAAATAGTTTATTGAACTTTACTATAAAACTGAATTAGATGACTCCTTCTATTAGGTCAGTACTTTCACATGTCAGCTACATGCCTACATCCCATAAAGGTGCCTGGAACTGTAATTTTTTCTCAAAGCTTGTTTAATGACTTTTGAACAGCCTACATGGGAACAGCTTTCGCAGGGCCGTTCGGAGAAAAGAGACATGTATTTAGCAAGTTAGTTAAGCTGGCATGCCTGCTAATCATTTCCGCTATCATTCAGTAATGTGTACTCTAATTGCACTTGTATTCAGCACCACGACATACTGCTGACAATGATTCTCAAGCAAATGGAGGAAGCAGAAAGGTTAGATTGCCAATACGCACAGCTGGTTCAGTGCATTCTAGAGCTGTGTCAGAAAGAGAAGTAGCAAATTGTTGGGAATTGAATCCAATCGAAAATTTATCATTTAGCAATTTTCAATTGCAGGAATAATGGTCAAATCAGTTTTCTTCAGTTTATGCACAAAGTCATGGCTGCACATGAGTCTGCAGGGCCTATTACAAAAATGAAGGCTTTAAGGCACAGATTACATATGACTAAGAGATCAGGGCAATGGGGATTGGGTCACAAGTGAAGGACACATCAGCTCTCTCCAATTCATTGAGGCACAACAGCATATTAGGGTACCGAGAGTAAAATAAATGAAATTCTTCAAAGCACAGATGAAATATTGCGGTCCTCAGAATATAATAAGAAAAGCAATATCAAATCATGAGGGAACTTGTATCAAAAAGTGGTTACCGTTCCACAGGAATATGGCGCATGCGCAATCGAAGGTTAGGGTATGAATTATATGAAGCAGCAAAATCCAATATGGATAGCAAAATTTCCATGATGGTGATCTTCTGCTGGGCTTTCAACTTGAGCCAATATTTTTTCTGCACACATAGTCAAAACAAAAGCTAAATCCATAAACTATCGGAGCATTAAAAACATGCACATAATAAATGCATGTTTGACAAGATGGACCCATCGCAAAATAATAACAATAGAAATTACAGCTTGTCTCAAACAAGACTTCAAAAACCAGCTTGCAACATGACCAAAGCAAGTGGATAAACACATGATTTGAGGATATCTATATATATTATATCCTATTAAAGTATTTCAAAGAGACGTCGTTAGAGGTTGCCCAGTAACCCAGGAACAGTTATTCGTGTGAATGATAGGATCTAGGTAAGGTATGAATCTTCAAATACATAGTGCACGATCTTAACACAATGCCTGACAAAGAAAACGCAAAATCACAGAGATGTAAATTTGTAGCAAGAGCAATGGGCTACATAAGGCGGGGTCCTTCAGCTGTTCTGGCCAAGCTATAACAGTGTTTAAAAAGGCTCTGCACTAAAGCAAAAGGCTCTGACAGCGCAGGTGAGAGGAGCATGCCTCATTGAAGTTAAAGTTACCCGCAAATTTTGAAATTGAATATTTTGCTTGCACAAACAGGCTGCAGACCTAAGGCTAATGCAGCCACTGCCGGTAAGTCACCTTTTTGCTAGCCACACCTCGTCAAAAGCACCTCACAGGCGCAGTAGCGCCTAGACGTTCCTTTTTAAACACTGATCTACAGGGCCTTCACCAAAAACATCTATGCCTACACTCAATAGTCGATTCTTGCAGCCACCAAGATTTTTTCTTTACCCCATAAGGAATAACAAGACCTTGCACATGTATACACAATTCACGAGCAATTACGGTTGTTCAAAGGAAGTTTCTTAGAGAAAACTATATTCATACCTGAATACTATCTATTGCACCGAGAAGCAACAGCTGAGTGATGCATTTACCCCTAATGGTTGTTAAAAGCAGGCTTTCCACTTCGTCCTTTGTATCAAGCTCCCCAATTTCAGGCAACTTGTGTTGAAACAAATTCAGGCCAAGCACAAGAAATAAGAGTTAACATTGATATGGTAAGAAAATTAATAGTAAAAGACCCATGCAAAAATAATGAAGGCGGAACAACAAATGCAGCATTAAATTGAGAGCAATTTACATTTTCGCAAAAGCATGATCTTTCTTATGGCATGCTAGTGAACCCATGGAATCAAATCATACAATCTAAATAAATGTATCGTCCCATAATAAATTTCCGTAACATATGTTTGAAAATCATACCACAACCTTTTTAAAGACCATGGTGTCTTAGTACCAATTTAGTTACTGAAGACTTACACGTATTGACTTGACACTATTATTAGACAACTCATCCACCAGTTTTAATGCCAACATAGGCCAGATGTAGGGTCTTTTAGGAGACATGTGTGACAGGAGACGGATAGAGAGAGATGGATAAGATGTTCGGGTGATGAGGGAGAGGGAGAGGGAGAGAGAACCAACATGCCATAATGCCAAAGAAGTTATGTTGCACCTATTTTCCAACATCCAACATAGGGAAGTGTAACCAACAAAAAGTGAAGTAAGCTTTCACCTTCCTCTCGAAAAGGAGAAAGCTTTAAACTAAATCTTTTTGTCATTATATATGCTTATAGTGTCTTGTTTCACAAGAGAATGTAAGATAGCGCTAAGATATTATATTTTCAAGCACAAACGCAACTGTTGATCCAAAACACTAGAAATGACGTGATGAAATAAAACTTTTCCCAATTTGTCAATTCAGGGTGCAGCGGCCCTGGAGTGCTATTCTAGACCAACAACATGCCTGCAAAGACCGTTGGCGGAAGTAGGATTTGTAAGTTGGGAATGCACTATTTCAATGACAACGACAACAACAATGAAGCCTTATTCCCAAAATGATTTGGGTCAGCTAACATGAATTTTCATCAGAAATCGTAAAGAGATGGCATCAACAAGCGTGAAAAAATTAAAATAAAGCAAACAAAGTGAAGTACAAACATAATAAAAATAGACAAATAAGGCAATCACACCCCTTGCTCTCATTTATCCCAAGTAAAACCTATATTGCTTTAAATTGTCTTCATCCAAGTCATCTTAGGTCTTCCCCTACTCTTTACAATTTCGTTACTCCTCTAATCTTCAAGTCTTCTAACTTGCGCATAACTTGGTCTCCATCTCACATAACTAACACATCTTAGGCGATTTTCCCTCATCTTTTTCTTCAATAAATGCAACCCGACTCAAAATAAATGCAACCCAACTTTCTCCCGGATTACCTCAATGACAATGAAAAATACAAAAAAAAAAAAGTAAAATAAAAAAAAAGTAAAAAGAAAGAAGAAACTATAGGTTGTGGAGGTTCGAACACTTTACGAAAATTACTCCACTCCTTTTTGCTAAAGCTTCTACCACCAAGCTAAACCATTTTATTCGCTTTCACATTGCATCAAATTTTACTTTTCAAAATTTGGGTAGACACTTGTGTATTTGTCTACGTGAATCCACCTTTCACTGCAACCAAAATTTTTTCTAAAGCAAAAAACCCTCCAAATTGCATAATCAAGGGACTCCCAATTCCCAACAAACATTTTTATTCTTTAAAGCTATTGAGCTACATAATTACCTCTGTTTGAGGTTGCACAGCAACATCAACTTCTTCATATTTCGCCTTGGAGGTGAAGCTTCTGAGAAAACGATTTTCCATCACATTGCCCATTATTCTTTGTCCTAAGCTCTGGTTCCGCTGCAGATCCCCAGAATCAGTGGGCTTTTGAGATGGTGATGGTAATCCTGCACAGCAGCTTTACCTTCTAAGTCCATTGGGGGTTGACTATGTTGCTAATTACAAAAAAAAAAAAAAAGGAAACTAACCTTCAGATACTTCTGAATGCAAGCTATCACTATTAGTGTCACCTTCATTGCCATCAAATTGCCTGCTATGGACAGACTCGTGGCTAGTTGTATTAACAGAAACCCCATCACCAATGTCAGGCTTCAAATTTCCCAGATGCTTGGGTGTATTTGAATGCTTAAAACCTAAATCGTTCAGCAGTTCAAGTGGCTGTGTAGTGTATGATGCATCTCTGTAGGCCGAAGGAAGAAATGTTATAAGGTTATTTAAGCAAAAGGAAGGAGACAGGCAGGTACAAACCTTATGCTTTTCAACAAGGTGTTCCAATCATCATCACTGAACTGATGTCCACCAACTTCGATGAGATGAACAAGTGCACCAAGTGCTATAGACACCACTGATTGGTCGGTCTTCTTTGCACAGTCCAATAATAAGCTGAGCAATGGTGGCAGCATAAAACATACCTCCTAGAATAATAGAAAATTTAATAATTCATTACGAAATAGGCTGAGCATTCAATCAGGATGAATTAATTCCATCAGCATGTAAGCATAAAGTGGGAGAAGCTAGTCAAACAATTGGAAGAGGAAGATGACATAAGGATAAGACATTCTAGAGGCAGAAAGGGGATGAAGATTTAAACTTAAACTAACTGTAGCATGCCAGCCTGTACAAAGACCGAAGAAGAAACACAAGACGTATATTAATCATTTCAAACCTTTTCGGTTTCTCTTACTTCCATTCACATATGTTCTGAGCCTGTGACATAATCATTTACGCCATACGACAGTTTTACTTTTCGGGATCAATGGAGATCATTATTTTAGTAATAATGCGGATTTACGGGAGCAACCGATCAGTGAGGTGTTTTTTCTTAAGACCGTCAAGGGCAATACATTTCGGTTATCTGCATTTCTTCTCCAGCAATTCGTTTCATTTTAGACCATATGACTCAGGGCTAAATGCTCAGACCACTGAAGCTTTATATATCTTTCATCCAGAACTGACTTGCCCTTTGCCTCCACCACACCAATGATAATGCCCTCATTCAAAATTAAAGATAATAATGGGCAGTGAACTATCCAGTTTTAACAGAGAAGATTACTATGCTTAAATTTACAAGCCTGATATATTTCTAAATCAGTGACCGACTTCTTTTCCACCAAGAAATTTATGGTGATTTAAGGGAAAAGAATGGATATGCATTTTCCCCTTTAGCTTATATCACTTATGATGTCTCCACTTACATACTCCATTACGGCCATTGCACCCATGCTATCCTCACTGATGCAACAGGAACATCCCTATCCCCATTTTGCTAAAATAGAACTGTAATCATAGTAACAGTCTAGGAATTTGTTTTAAGCAAAATAATGCATCTAACATATTAAAAAGCAACAATCTAAGACATTTATGAAGTGACAAATCTATGACAAAAACATTTAGACAAATGACAAAAGAACACATGATATACAAAATAATCCACGCCAGGCATGGCTTAACAATCTTTGCACACAAGACAATTTAAAAGAAAAATAAAGGCACTTCATACCTTGTAAAAAGTGTTGAAAAGGTTACACAGCAACTGAAGCGAGTGAATGCAAGTTTCATGGAGCCACTCATCATCAGAAGCGGACTCCTTTCCAGCATGTCTTACTTGATCAAAGATAGGAAAAAGGACTCGGCGGAAAATACTCTCCCAGAAGGATGGAGAGAACTTGCTACCTCTCTCATTCAACAAATCAAATAGCACTTCAAGAGCACAATTTCTGACCTCAGCTCGTGGATCTGAAGTAAGGTCTGATAGACCAGCCAGCATCGGGAACCAGTAATGCTCAGTCACATCAAAGCTTTCATCTTGGTTTACATCAATAGGCTTTAGAGCACCACCGGGTACAAGACCCTGACATTCAACATAACACCAGCAAGTCCATTTAGCTGAACGTAATGGGACACGACAATGATTTATGGATATACATCACTATTTCAAGAGCACAATATAGCTAAAGTAGCAGTACACGCATATCTTACCATTAAAAAGCTCTTGGAAAACAGGGAAAAAGAGAGAATTTATATATATAGTCACATGACTAGAACGGAAAGGATTAGAGATGAAGGAAACCAGATTTATAAATACCGCCTCCGTTTCAGAGAGAAGCACCAAATCGACTTGCGAGTAAAAAAACTGAACCAATAATAACAGTATATACAACAATCACGAATCAATGACCTAAAGTGAGACTGGAGTACTGTACATTTAGAACAGTTGATAGTGAAAGACAAAGATGAACAATCACTTACGAAAACAGTGTGCACAAGTCTAGTATCAATAACCTGAAAAGCCATGTTTAAGAAGATAGGAAAATTGTAAAACTAGATTCTTGACTTGAAACACGGGCCTCTGGATGGGGCGCCTGGGCGGCAGCCGAGGAATTTTTTCTTACCTTAATAAACAAAACCTACGTGGAGCAAATTATGCTAAAAGGTAGTCTTATGACTCCTTTCTTAATAAATTAAACTTGGATACAAAAACATAAGGTTGCATAAAATAAAGGTAGAAGAAGGTAAGTTTATACTTCCTATATGCCTATTCTTTTTAGCGCTCAACCAAAAGTATAACATTAACACCCTCCCACCTAATATTTTGACCGTTCAGAGCCATCTCCCAAAAATTTAAACTCTTCTCTGGTTCTTGCTACAGCTATGAAGAGAAAGAGCTCAGGAACGTGAAGTGACCTCCAATGGCAGCCGACAAATAAGGTGATTGACGCTGAATGGTAGATAAGCCACAAATTTGGCACATTCTTAATTAACAGCAGAAAAAGCATACAACTATACCAAAAACAGATGGTCCAAATTAAACCAATTACTTGGAATCTCCCCAATTAATTAATTCTTGAAAAGCCCATCCGGTTAAGCCCACTACAATGCTGTAAAGTTCTTGTTATATACCACAACAAAACACTGATAAAGAAGCTCTAGAAAAGTTGGTAGTTTCACTCCAGTCACAAGCACCATACAAAGGGCACAAAATTATAAAACCATTAGAAGCTTATTCTCCTTAAACCTGCAAACCTCACCCACTGAATCTGCAACCAATCCAAAACATTCAATGGACAAACACAAGACTCCCCCCCCCTGCAAAGATAACAATCACATTCTTGACTTCTGAAGCATACGATCAGCATAAATCCTACCCAATGCCAACATAGCGCAAAAGCCTTCACCTTAAGAGGAACCTAGCCTTCCAAATGAAGTTTGCTACCAAAAGTGTTCGGTAACAATGGCTGAGGAGGCTGGGTAAGCAGCAAAATAATTAATCATAAGAAAAATAAACCCCAATGAATCCCCATCCACACCCTAGCATCCTCCACTTCAGAAAAAATTAGGGCCACATTCTCAACCATAGAAGTAAGAATTGCTGATATCACTGGTAGCTAATTCACAGAACTCTCTTGATAGCGAATAGAGTACCGGAATGCAATTTGTTAGGTGGGATAATTCGTAACATTAAGGGAGTTTTATTTGGCATGATTTTTGGGAGGATAATTGGTTATAATTATCTATTAGTTCGCTAATCAGATTACTATATAGTTCTAACTTCTAAGTGAATAATGATTTAAAAGAGGTTAACTTTTAATTTTTTATAATAATAACAGAGGTATTAGAAAAGAAGAAGGTACTTTCCAAAAAAAACATGATAAATTTTTCCCTTCCCAAATGGAAGTTGATACTTTGATACTCCCTCCATCCCATATTAAATGATACACTTCCTTTATTAGTCCGTCCCACATTAGTTGATACACTTGTATAAATGGCCTGGGAATACAATAGAAATATTCCTTTTTAATGTTAATGAGTCCCACATATAATTAATTTAAATAACCCCACCCACCCCAAACCCCTATGATATGCCCCACCAACGTGTATTTTAGTACTAACACAAATACCAATCATTAACTACTCTCAATAAAATAAGTTAGTCAAATAACACTCCTAAAACTCTGTGTCAGTCAAACTGTATCATCTAATGGGACGGAGGGAGTAGGTCAAGTATTCAAAAGACAAAAGGAGAGAATGATTCCACAGCTAGCTGCACATCCAACTACCACATAGAAAAGAAAATATTACTTAAAGATGGTCACTTGATTCTAGCTCCCTTCACGGCATCAGGCTCCAAGGGTGAGATATAGTCACGATAAAATCATAGGAGAAACGGGAAAACATACGAACAAGCCTCACACGTGGTAGCTGGAGAAGATCACTGGAAAATTGCACTTCAAGAAAGAATCACACCAAGATGTTTGAATCTCCCTCAAAACAAAAGCCCCAACATGTCAACTAAAACTAGGTAAATGTTGTCTTCAACTAACTAAACTAGGGTTTGTTTCGGTAAACCTAGATCGAATAATCTGTCTCAGGTTATGTCCCACTTTGCATCTAGTCTTGTAATACTTACAGGAAGAAAGCCAATCACTATGGGTTTAGTAAAATTTAGTCATTCCAGCTCGCGCACCATAGTGAATTGGTTTGGGTTTCCACAAGCCAATGAACCGTGAATTTGAACAGGTGCAAGCAGACCAGATTTGTGGGCGGTGGGGGAGCAATATTGGTACAACTGGTAAATAGAGAAAGCAGAAACAGGAGCATTATGTATCTTAAATTAATGGAAGACACATGGAAATCTGCTCTCCTCTCCAAATATCCTCCCAAAAAGAATGTCACAATCAAACGCTAATTTAAAAACTCCCCACTAGGGAGAAAAGTAAAGAGGACACCTCCATTGTTAATCTCTACGGACGATCAAGTATCACTCTAGAGCATCCAATCCATTTTGGACTAACCCCAATGTCCAATATTCTTTAATTCTTTCTTATTTTTTGGATGTACCATAGCTAAAAAAAGAAAAACTTGTTTCCATTCCTATAGTAGGGAAAACCTTGGGGCGATAGGAAAAACTTGTCTCCAGTCCGCGACCAAGGTATCCGTTCAGTTAACCCGTAACCGTGACCGCTCCCGGTCCCGAAACCAAAACCATATTTTCGAAACATGGTGGGGTGGTCCAAAGGGATAGGAAAGAGATATTATAATATTAGTGAACCATACCTAACATAGAAGTGTTCAAATTAATCTAAGACGGGTGAAAAAGGAAAGTGTTTAAATTAATATGGGTAGAGAGAGTATCCCATACATCAATGCAACCCCTTACACATTCATATCTTTTATTCACTGTGAGAAAAATATTAGCAGATGATGTATACAGTACAAAACACTGAAAGAGATAGCCACTAGCACATATAACCATACACATAACATAACTACCAAATGCATGAATGCTGTTGATTGTCTAAAAAGAGCCAACCTCTGCAAGTCGGTCTTCACAAATACGCAATAGAGCAATAGCCTTCAGACTAATGCGATGCGAACTTTTATTGTTGGCAAATCCAATAAGACAATTGACACAGTCCATAAAGCAGTCCCCAACTACTTGATCAAAATGCTCCAGGATCACTGAAAGTCAGGTGGGAGTCAGATAACAATCATATCCTTCTGACATGTCTAGTAAAAACAAGAAATCAAAAGCTATCTCACCCTGCTCCACATTTTCAAATGCACTCTCAACAATGGGTTCTGATTCATCATCTGCAGCAGCAGTAAAAACCATAAAAACACTTCGCCAGCCTGACTTTATGCTTCCCACCTTTGATTTAACCATCTGTAAAATGACAAACACGATATAAATTAGACAGGAGAGGATGATAATCAAAGTAAATGTCATATGTCGACTAATAGCAAGAGAGAAGAAACAAATGTCAACTAAGCAACCTGAACAATGCAATCAACAATTAGCCTTCTCGTGGATTCGCTTCTACTATTTCGCATAAGCACAACAAATGGCTTCAAAATGTCATTTTGGAACGTAAAATTGGCGAGCTCCTCACGTTCTAAATACTTCATACCAAGCTGTCTTAGGGAATCGATAGCATACATAGCCACCTTCTCATCATGATGACTTCCAGCAGAAATAAAGTGATTAGCAAGGACAGACCATATTCTAGCCCACACCTGAAAAAATAATTAAGACATCAATCCCAATCCCATTCATGGATGTTCGTGAGTCAAGAAGCTTGAAGGCTCCTCTTGCTCTATACTAAAGTTCTCATAGACAATCAAAACTCAAAACCAAAAGAGCACCCTCTGAAATGCCCATCAATGAATCATAAAAGAGAACTAAGAGCATGCATTCTGCAGAGGGAATACCATACGTATGCGGGCCATGTTGTAATAGCTTATTTCAACAAGTTTCTGTAGACTAAAAACACGTGCTGGTGTTTGTTTTAGTTCTTCTGCAGAAACACCACAAAGAGCTGTGAAAAACTCGACTACTGCACTGCTGGGCAACCTAACACTGTTCAAAAATACTTGTTCTGTAGGTTTCCCTGCCAACTCTCTCAGAGATTGAAGAAGTCCATCCCTGGAAATTTGATTTGAACCGTGCATCACAGTTGCAGCAATAGCAGGATTTGAGGTGATAAATTCTAGTCGAGAAATGCATTCCAGAACAGCATTCCATGTGTCCTCAAGGGAATCGGTATCAGACTCACATAAAGCTAGCAAAGTACGCAACGCTTCAACATTTTTGCTGCGCATCTCCTTGGGTGCATGCAAGAAAGTGAACCTGTAGAAAACGATCAGCCAAACTATTAAGTATAAGATGATGATATAATTGATGCCTAAAAGCTTCAGAATAAATCCCAAACAAATTCAAAACACAATCCTTCAAACAGACAATAACAGAATTAACAAATGTCACAAAGACATCTTAACAGTATAAATAAACTCTATACGCTATTTTTTCTTCGAGCACTCGAAAGCCACATATTTTCTTAACTCTTAATGATATAAAAGTATCAAGAACTCTCACCAATGAAGAGCAATCACAATTGTCATGTAATCACCTTCAATGATTGAGTTGCATATGTTACCAAGGATTCAAGCCTAAGGTCAACATAAGTTATTGCAAAATGCTCTGATTCTTTCAGGATGAAGAAGAAACAACTCAAAGAGATATTATCCCAGAAAATCAATGATGTAAAATCTAGGAGAATCATGCACTAAAATCTCACACACTTGATTTCAAGTTCAAGAGGAAAAATCTAAAAGAAAGATTGTCCCAGAATATTCATGAACTGCTCACTCCGTCTTTGTTTGATTGCTAGAGATATTCCTTTGGGAAGGTTTTAGGAGATGAAAGATTGGTGTGTTGGGATTCTTGGGAAGTGTAAAAAGAGTGATTAGGCCCACTACTTTGTTGGTAGATGATAAGGTTGATGGAATAGATAGCAAATGTATAGGTAACACAAAAAGTAGGACTAAAAAATGAGAAATTCATGGGGACCACGTGTCAAAAAAGATATGTAACAATTCAAAAGATGCTTCTCTTGAAGTTATATGTAGCAATTAAATTGGAACGGGGGGGAGTAACTTTTTGATATAAAATCCAAAAGTTATTCTTAGACGGTTTTCAAGATCAAGAAGAAACAACTGAAAGCAGCCTTATCATATAAAATCAGCCATTTCGAAGGAAGATTTTCTACCCTCCCTGCTAATGTAGGATGTCAAGTCTAACAAGGGAGAACATTATGGTAAACCCCGCTGCTTTGTCTAGAGCAGTGTACCCAGCCATGAACTAATAATTAGGAGAACCATGTGAAACATTTTCAGAGACTGATTTCATGATTAAGAAGAAACAACTGAAAGCAACATTGACCCAGCAAATCCGGAGAATAACGTTGAGGAGAATCTGCTTAGAACGCGAGTGACTGCAGAATTCGTATTCTAGTGCCGACAATTTACACAAACACGGGGGGAGAAACGCAAAAAAAGAGAAGGTCAGCAGAAAAATGACTGAAATGCAATCAGGAAAAGTCACATTTTTATTTAACCGTAATCCCTTGGTTGGCACTGGAAGTTACCTGACTAATGATGTTAAAAAGGCATAACGCATTGTATCCATTCCTAGAACATGTGTAATGTGAATTCCAGATTTAAATCCCTCCATGCATGCCAAAACTCGTGACTTATTATCTCCTTCCTCCATGATAACCGAAAATGCGGCAAGGAAAGGCCATCCTACTGCTTCCACCATTGGCCTTATGTGTTCAACTTTCTGTGAGGTATAAAAAACCCCCCTTACTGTACCCCGATTTCGGAATATGGCTTGTGTTTGCTTAACAATAGCATCAGTCTCAGACTTTGCGTCTGTTGAAGACCTACTTCTAGGAAGAGCCAAATTAAGGATGCTGACCAGACGCCCTCTTTCTTCAGATTCTGGCTTTTGTCTGCTATTCTTACCAATGCTAGAAGGATCATCTTTCATTTTTATTTCTTCTTTTACAATAGAATCATAAATCTCTTCTAAAAGCTCCTTAGGTGCAGTCTCTTCTGCATCAGTCATCGTATTCATACGTACAAAATCAGCTTTCGACATTCTAGTGGACACCACAGGATTATGAGCATCTGTATTCAGCATAATGACTGCATAGGCAAGTACATAAGCTGTATCTGCATTCTTAAATAAAGCTGGATTGTCTGCACAATAGCTGCAAAAGACAGAATACAAAGACTAAGTAAACAACCAGAAATACAGAAACGAGGTTAAAAGATTGAATAAAATACTGTTGACAAAAAAGAAGCAAACACTAGCGTCGATGGGCGTATACCCAATGACTCTATACTTTATACAACAATGAAGATAACCCCTCTCACGCAAAGGTTTCATATAGCATCCCTCCATCCACACAAAAACTATGATTATAATTAAAAAAATGTTCCTCTTTCAAGAAAAGGGAAGTTTATATTGGGAAAAGAAAATAGAAACAACAAAATTTATTTTGGGAGGGAATATCACAGGGAAAGAAGGGCCTTCAACAAGAGGTGGTAGTTCAAAGTATCGATTCCTACATATCTTTTCTAATAATCCCTCCATTCCCGATTATTATTCCACTTAGCTAACTTCCTTATTCCATGATCGCCACTTAAGTTACCAATGCACTTTTGCTTTTCATATAAGATACCAGCGCAGCATGTATTCTTAGTTTGATTACCAATAGAATAACTAACAAGTAATAACTACATAAGTTGCATGCCTAACCTTAAAAACACATTGGGATAGAGAGAGCGGAGGGCTGAGAGGCCATCACAAGTAACATTTACTTGAAGGCTGGGCGAATTTCACAGCAACATATCAAGTATTGTACTTAGGCCTTCAACCCTGAGACAGGAGACTAAGAATACATTAGGATAAGTGAATTTTGAGGGTAAGTGAGGGATTAAATTTTTTGGTACAACATAGGGGAAGAGTGTTGAAAAGATCCATATTCCCTCTCCGCCTAGTAACCCAAATCCTTCCAATGTTAGAATTGGAAGGAAATGCAACCTTCACTCTTCCCTCCCCTTCCTTCCCTACCCTTCCCTCTCTTTCCCTCTCCTTCTTTTCCCTCCATCATTACTATTCAAAAAAATGTGTAAGACCCCAAGAGAAGTAAAAAAGGAGATTGTAGACAGCATGCTTACAAAAAAGTTGAACTTAACAGAATTGTTCTAAGACATAAGGAATCAAAAGTCAACAGTCATTTGAATGGATTCAATCCTTTTTTCCAAAAAAAGAAAAAGAAAAGACAATCAGAACCACGTATCATATCTCGCATCCACCAATGTAAAAACATTTTTAGATTTATGGAGGATGATATACAGCTACAAATACCCACCGTTCAGCAAACTTTTCCATAATGCGGTCAATCTTTTGAGCTTCTCCAGGAAGTCTGAACCCACTAAGAAACTCTCTTATAGCAGCACCAAAAGTCATTCCCGAAAAATTAATGGAATCAACGTAAGCATGCATAACAGACAAAGGGAAATCTTCATGTTGGCCTAAGTAATCACCAATCATAGCCTACACAACAGAGAGCATTACAAAACATTACATAATTTCATAAGGGACAGAAACTCCACAAGCACATGCTAACAATTTTACCTTGTTTAAATTGGTTGTATTCTTCAAAAATTCTGCAACAGAAGCAGGTGTATTTTCCACCAGCTTATTTGATATTAGATACTCCACACCCTTGCTTGGCTGCCTATTGAACTGTGGCACACAAAGCAGTCAGACATATATGATAAATCCTAGATTTCTACCAATCGACAATTGCAACAAGACAAATTGTTGATGGGCTTTGAATTTTTCTCTTTTCCCATTTGCGAGGACTATCTTTGTTTATTATGCATCACTAGCAAATTCCACTGACAGTACTTTCTTTTTCACATAATTTGCTCACTAACAAACGTTCTTGCCCTAACAAGATATAGAAAGAATTTATATCAATGCATAATACTTCCTCAGTTCTTTTTTACTCACGACAGTTCACATAATCACATCAATAGAAGTTTACTATTACTCACAACACATCCACCTTTGATAACTTTTCCCTCTTACATACCTACTTTTCACATGGCAATGGGGTCCACTTAGTCTCACATGTCCCAACTTCTCTCCATTTCCTTAATAACCAAGATGTATATAGTGAGTAAAAAAGAACGGAGGAAGTATATAAGAACTTCACTGTGCGCAAATATGAAAAATGAAGCCAAAATCAGGTATAGATCCTAAACACTGAAAACAGCAACTTAGAGACCAATAACCAGTTGTGAGATATTACCATAGCTATTGCTGCTTCAATTGTGGACTTATGAGCCTTTGCCTTCTCAAAATCACTAGAACCATCCTCTCTATTTTCTGCTTTGACTGTGGCAGAAAGCTCATCATCAGGGGAACTCTGCTTTTCAGATTCTTTGAGTGACTTCTCCCAGTCAACCAATGATTTAACCACATTTACAAGGCACTGAAATTTAAGTGTTAGGGTGTGAGATTTCAAAAATACATACAAGGGGTCAAAAACGAAAGTACTTGTTGGGAAATCCAAGCAATTCATGGAATCAAAACTACATGGTGAAACATGTGTATGATATGGGTTCTACACCTGCCTTACCAATAAAGATGATATGTAACTGTTCAGAACTAGCCACCTTAAGCAGCTTTGAAAAAAATAAGACTATTTCTTTATGAAATAACAGTTCATTGCTTATTTCCAGCACTCGGTAGGTACGACATCGTCATCTTTGGGTATAAAAACTAGTCTAATTTCCAGTTCATTTTTCACTTCAGAGCAACTTCTACATGAATTTAGAAAGAACTAGATATATCCTTTTGTTTAAAAAAACTGTCTTGTTCTCATAGTGAAAAGACAAGAGTTCAAAAGAGTCGCAATAGGCTAACTTTTTAAAAGCAGCATCTCACTAAGTTAATATTCAACACATCTTATTTGTTTAGTGAGACAAATGTATGTCGTCTAGTCTGAAGCAGCCCCTACAAAACTCTAAGCAATGGTTTAGCAATTAGCATCATATCTTGGGCTCTTTAATAATCTAGAAGAGGCACAGGACAGAACCCAATGCAGCCATGCAGGTTCGAACTCATATCATTTTCCATATCTGGTTTGATCAAACACAGACTCTGATCCCAGAAAAAAAAAATTCAGAGATTAACCAATGATGCATGTTCGCCACATAGCATAAAGAATGACTGCTCAAACAAGATGACAGTTAATTAACCCAAAGTTCAAATGAAGGACCCTACCAAGATTTGACTTCAATATCCAATTTTATACTCCCTCCCTATGTTACTCCGACACCTTCATTTACCGCAAAAATCGGGTGTCGTGTCGTGTCCGACACGACACTTTACTTGGATACTTCATTTTAAACTAAAAACTTGACTTTTTTCTACAAAATAGCCGAGTCGGACACTTGGACACCCGTATCCGAGTAGACACTCAATATGTGTCTGAGTAACATAGCTCCCTCCTCTTGTAAATAGATATTCTACCTTGACTTTTGCAATATCTACATACACTGTTTTGAGTCTTTTGAGTCTTTTATCTTTTACTAATATATTAAAAAATGATACTATGTGGTGGTAATATGTTATTTGATTTGCCCCAATATTTCCAAAATACCAACTTTCTATAATTTTTACTAATAGATAGTTGAAGTTATTCATGGTCAAATTGTGCATTGGCAAGCATGAAAGTCAAACCATTTATTTACAAACAGAGGGAGTAGCACTAAACGTGAGCATTCTAAATAATTGGTATATGATACAATCATGGTTCGAAAATACGGGAACGGTTTCGGATACGGGAACGGTTCGGGTTTCGGGGTAACGGAACGGATACGTTAGTCGCGGATAGCGTAACGGTTGTCGAGGCACAAAAATATTATTTTTAATGATTATACCCCAATATTAATATTAGTATAGTGGAAAATTGTATAATGAGAAACTGAATATTTTGTAATATTTAATCTGATATTTAATTCAACATTTAGTTTATTTAAAAATATTAAGATATTGAGAATTTTAAAAGATAAATATGTATAATATCTCACCTTTTTAAAATTTATTCTAAAGGGTTAGGTATTAGCTTGGCACTTACCCAGTTTCAATTTTTTTTATTGGACCCAGTTTCATATTATCATCTAAAAGAAAAGCCCATCCCTTTTTTTATTGTGAAGGAACCGGTGTTATCTCTGCTTAATAAATGCCCTGCCACTTTGACCTACCTACCCCCACTTAGAAAATAAAGTGTCCAGCTGGCCTTTTCCCTTAGTAAACTACTAATAAAAATCAAGCCTTACAGAAAACAGCTGGCCTTTTTACTTCCCTAGGTCTACTGAAGTTCACGCAATAATGAAGCTCGACCTTCTACCGGCCAAAACGGCAAGAAAGCTTCATGAAATCCGGCCATGGCAATGAAAAAGGTTACCGTTTCGGCCGCACCAACTGCTGGACCCGGGCGATACCGGTACGTATCGCTAGAACCGGCCGAACCGCTCCAAAATGCGTTGTTTTTCAAAGACCCGGTACACATCGGGTAATCTCGGTTCGGTGAGCTCAAAAACCGTTCCAACTCGGCCGGTACGTTCCAACTTGGCCGTATTTTCGCACCATGGATACAATGCTTCCAATTTGCAATGAGAAACTCACTTCTAAGTAGCAGAAAAAAATTATCCTCTATAAAAGGAGAACCAAAGAAGCAACACAACATTGCATAGCTTATTACTAAAAGAATAAAGTTGAGCATATCATGAACACAATGAAGTAAAGGAAGGGAATATAAAGCTGCATCAGAAAAAATAAGGCATTACAAAGTTTAGATGGGCTAAAAATTAAACCAATTAAATATCAGTTTACCTGAAGTGATGAACCCTTGATTGATACATTTTGAGAAGCAGCCACAGGGTTTGGATCTGATGCTTGAGTCCCTTGAGCTATTTTTGACAAAGTTGTAACCTTACAAAATTAGAAAATGAGTCAGGAGAAGACAAATGATGTCAATGGCCACTAAACAGAATATAGACCATCGCTAATACCATGCGTTCAAAGAGGTTTGTTGCATCAAGGTCACAGTCATAATTAACATATATGTCCACAAGCATCTGTGGATCCCTGCATACCTTCTCGAGCATCCTACAAAACTCTTCCTTGTGAGACACTATGGAATGAGAACCAATGCCAGCAAGTGAACAATACATTGTCTGATGGATGAAATGCCACAGATAATTCTCAAGTAAAAATCCTTACCTCAGTACACTAAACCTCTGATTAGGTGGAGATTCTGCATTATCCAAGTACCTCAACACTATTAAGGGAAAGAAGATCCCAATCTCGCCCTGGATAAGGATCAGCAAAAGATGAGGTTGAAGATCATGGAATCAAAAACTTCAACCTGAAGTGACAGTAATAGTACCTTAAGGCTCTCTCTAAATCGTAACAATAACACCGCAAATATTCCGGCTGCATGCTATTATAACAAACAAAGGACCGGGTAATTTTACTGAACAGCAATATGATATTCAACAAATCAACAAAGGGTCAAAAAAGGCACATGGATGAACCTGGAAGATTACGGGGGATGATGAGACACATGCCCGCAACAAAGTATAGGAAAGATATGCTTTTACTGAGTCAATGAAATGGAAATTTTTAATAAATGTATGGCTGACACCTTCCAGTAAGCCCTGCAACAAGAATTAATGCTTAAAAGTAGATAAGCGTATAAAAATAAATGTGACAACGAGAGGTTATAACAGAAAAAGATTGAATGATGATTGCAGAGTTCCAATACTCGAACAAACAACACAACTAACACCTAAATCTACCATTAGTGTCCCATAGATACAGTCAATGTACGATTATTTTCACTCATACAAAAAAAACAATGTTGCAGCACATACTTCAACAAAAAGGAAGCATAATATGAAAGGAAATAGCTTCAGCAGGATTTCTGCCAAGTGAAAGAGAAACAATGGGCGTAAAATAGGACAAGCACAACCAGGAGGGAATACTTCAAAAATTCATCGAGTTTTTTGCACTTAATTCTTCACTGAATATGTGAAGATTGTTAGGGTCTACGTAAATTTGAGTCTTCATTTTGTCTCACGACCCACGCCGGACACTCAACACTCCGACAGACGTATGAGATCTTTACCAAAGGCGTCAATCATCAATGGATCAATTAGACACTTCAATTATATCGAGCCACATGTTCCTTTTAAAAGAAGGTAAAAAAGAGGGAAAGAGAAGAATTTTTCTTATAAATACTCGTAAATATGCTTTATCTTAGGATTAGCAAACAAATCAATCTGAAATGTGTATATATGTTTGTTATACTAAAGCTACATGCAAATATTCTAATAAAATCAGAAATACATATCATGAATGTCGTGACACACACCCATGGCAGTTCCACTTCCCCGTGACAGATATTTTGAGCTTTAATGTGTCTGATAAGAATATGAATCCGTGCCTGAACAATACCCGTGTCTGAACATAGGTTAGGGGATCATCACGGATAATCGGTATGTGACAGCTGACTACAAACTAATGTGTAAGTTTTTGATGGCTTCATCTTTCACTAATGGCCTCTCCACTAATCTCAACTGGCTAGGAGCAAAGCAGAGCAAGACCCTAGACCTCTATGGACCCCGCCATGGCATTGGCTTTTTGTTGGTCTATTTTGCCTTCAGCAGGAATAAGGAGAGCAAGATGTCATGGTTATATGCATCTGTAGCAATCTTTTGCTGTCTCCACCAAAGAAATATGCTCAAATCTACTGAAAGGGTCCTCATAAAATGGTTATCAGTTTTATTTTTCGGCAGTGTACTTACTACTTAGCCTTGTTAAGCGCAAGCAGTAAATCCAGGGGTCTACTTAAAGAAGATTTAATAAAGTCATAGACAATTTGTAATAACACTCACTTCTAGAGAACACCTTCTCACAGTTGTATCTCTCCTCTCTTCATCAGAACTTGTTCTTTCACGTAAATGTGAACAGTGTCTGATGAGAAACTAAATATTCTCGTAAGATAAAAATTTAGCATTCGTTTCTAAACTAAATAAGGGACAAAGCCTTCTATAGCTCACGACCTTTAACCTACTTACAAGATTCAAGGCCTATTTCTCAACAAGAACATGAGGCTCCCACCATGTCTTTTACCCAAATGTGAACAGTGTATGATGAGAAACTAAATCATTCTCGTATATGATAGAAATCCTGTTCACATTTTAAATTTTGCAGTATCCGTCTCTACAAATAAGGGACAAAGCCTGCTATAGCTCACTATCTTTAAAACCCACTTACAAAATTCAGGGCCTATTTTTCAACAAGAGCGTGAGGCTCCCACCATGTGTGATCTGAGAAAAGTAAAAATGTACAAAGCAGAAAAAGCTTCTTCCAAAAATCAGATCAAAGAATACCAGTTTACTATAATAGCAAGCATAATGAAATGCTTAATGTTGACATTAAACATGACACAACTTGATCGCCTGTCCTTTATCACTATCAAAGATAATGCTCTCTCTGTCCCAATTCAGGCTTCTCATTTCTCTTTTGTATCCGCAACTATAACCATTAGTATTTCTAATTACGTAATAATAAAAATATAAAATTAGATATTTTGGAAGTAACATCAAAACGAATCTAATACAATCCAACATATTATGTTTAATCTTATATATTGGTAAGAATTTATTGTCTAAGCCAATGTTACCTGGAACGTGGTACGATGCGATTCGGAGGACGGGAACGGGAATGCGTAACGCTGTCTATAGAGAATCAGGAACGATCGGTACGAAAAAAGAATTATATTATATATATATATATATATATATATATATATATATATATATATATATATATACAATATACACGTTGCCTAGTTTCAAGAAAAATAAAAGAATGAAAGTTTCCATAACAATTAATGAGTGATTGGATGGAAAAATAACTTTCGGGAACAAGTTTTTATTTTTGGTATTACAATGGTACAATTTTAATTGTAGCCACTATAATTATTTAAATCTAAACCCTTCATTAGTTGTAGACTCATCTTGACCATTGATCTAAATGATTTAATAAAAAAAAAATTCAAATTTTGTAGAAGTTAATTACATTTAATTGACAAGATGAAATCTATAATAATTAAGGGTTGAGATTGAAAACTTTATTGTAGCCATTGAATAACCTTCCTCATTTTTATATCAAAAAAAATTAAAAATATATGTTGGAAAGGGGAAACAGCTAGCATTCACGTAGTTCTATTTCTCTGAGTAAATGTCAAAAACTTATTATTTCTTCTCTCTCCTCTTCTTCCTCCTCTTCTCTCCTGGCGCCCTCTTTAATACTTCTCCCTCCTCTTCCTCTTCTCCTCCCCCTTCACTTTCCTAGTCTCCTCTATGCCAAAACCCCAGTGAGGAGACGCCGGCTTTCACGAATTGGTTCGCTACCTCAGTTGCGATTGTACCGCGATTCGGGACGAACGATCTGGGTCGACGGTCGGAGGTCCGACCCACGGTGAGGGGATTAAGCTAAAACCACAGTGAGGGGACGCTGACGTTAATGAATTGGTTTGCAACCTGAGTCACGATTGTACCGCGATCCGGGACGAACGATATGGGTCGCCGGTCGTAGGTCCGACCCACGTTCCGGGTAACATTGACCAAAGTTTTTAAAGTTGGACTTTGAAAATAAGAAATAGGATATTTAAATAAGGACGGAGGGAGTATACATATATAATTATACACCGAAGAACAACCTTAACCCTTTGGATTGAAGCGTGCCGTCTAATTTGCTAATCCCCCCCCGGAAATCATGATATGAAACATGTAACTTGGTACAGTGATACATTTTTGGACTAGTATCAGTATATAACACCAAACCAAGGTAGCCAGTTGGATTTCTTTACCCATTCTGCATACCATAACTGAGGTAAGACTAGATTGAATTGACCAAAGTTCAAAGGAGGTCAATGCTTCATATAGCACCACTTTCACCTCTAATGCCCGTAATCAACAAATTTGAAGCCAGTGATGCAAGATGTCAATGGAAGTAAATTTCATACTATATTCAGCCAAAGACATTCCAATAACCTTACCATGAGTATCAACGAGTGAGAGATTAAGAGATAGTATAAATACAAATGAAAATTGATAATAACCTGCAGAAGCTCAAGGGACAAAATACGTGTCTTCGTCGCAATTTCATCAGTGTCTTCCTTCATACCCATCTATAGACAATTATAGATAGTAAATAACCAGGGAACATGGAAAATTAACAACAGTACATTTGTAAATCCCAAACCTTGCAAAGGGTGCGGAATAACAGGAGGGCATCACGGTGCCCAATACTCATGCTCTCAAGATCCATACCACTTTTGCATAGAAAAAAAATGACATTAGATACCATCATAAAACATTAACCAGGTATACAAACTCAACTTCAACGAAAACAAAGCTCAGAACTACATACTGTTTTGTCTTATTTCCATCTTCAAGATGCACTGCCTTGTCAAGCATAGCCTCCAAACCCTGCAAACCGGTGGAGAATCAAATCAACATCCAGAAAGAATGTATAACAACAAAGACCAAGTCCAATACGTTCTTCATTTAACAGAAAATTAGAAGTGTGGGATAAGCTACAGCAAAAACAAACAGCAGCGGTAATACAATGAGTTTCCCGTTACCTTTATATCAGCGCCACCAGCGAGACTCTGTAGTTCCTCTACAGAAACAATAGATGCATCTTTCACCGGGTCCTGAGAAAGTGCATCTCCTAATGTCATGTCTTTCTCATTTTGATCATCTGCAGAGCTGGCTTCTTCGCTTGGTTTTGAACTACTAATGGATTTATCTGTTGTATGCGTATCAGAACCACTTGAACTATGATCCTGAATTTCCTTCGAGACATGAATGCTACTCTGAAATAATGTAGAGAACATAAATATTGTGCTTCAACATTTCCTTTGAGACAAAATTACAACAGCAGATCAATGACAAATACCCATACCGGATCAGACTCCATTCTACGGAAAATGATGTTGATCATTTGCGTCAACATCGCCTTTGATGTTGCTTGATTTACAAGGCTCTTGCTGGTACCACAATAGTTTCATGCCATATGACAATTCAAAGCTAATGTAAGAAATTATGCATGATAAAATTTGTAGCCTACAAATGCTAAGTAACAGAAGTTTAGAAGCTGAGAAAACCAATATTTAAAAGTTTACTAGGAAATAAGGCCTAGGTGACTGTATGGAAAATAAGACTCTACATCCCAAATTGACAAATTTACTTACTTTCATATTTTTTGGCAGGCCAAAGTTCCAAGCGGATGAAGGCTTTTGTTTGGATAGTTAATTAGGGAAAATACATACTTGTGATAATTTCCAATTCTATCACACAAGGCTTGTTTATGCCTTTCTAGTGAAAAGATCATGTTTTGCATTTTCAGGCCGTGATGTTTCCCTGGCAGAGACTGTTTAGATGACCGGTCTTTCTTGGACTAATTCAGTTTAAGAACGCAAGGGGCATAAAATAGAGGCTGCCTCTTTTGCTATTCTGTGGGTGCTTTGGGGTTGGGAGGAATGGTAGGACTTTACGTGGTCAGCAGTTTCTGATAATTTCTTTGAGCGGTCAAATGGTGTATTTAGCTTCTCTTTGTGCACATGTTCATGGAGTGTTCCCTTGCATGTCCCATTCTAATGAAATGCAAGATTGGGATTCTTTGTTTCTTTATTTCCTAGAGTTCTGGTGGATTTCTAATACCAATCCTTTTTCTTTTCCAGTAAAGGATCTGCACTTACCATAAGGTAGTGTGTGCAGGCATAGCCTCCCTGGATAGAGGGCTGCTCTGAAGGGTCTGAGTCATCTAGACACTAGACCTAGAATTCACATAGTTCAACTCATTAAGCATTGCTACAGGTTTACTACTCCTCAGCGTTCTCTTGTTAAAAAAATATACAGCTTCAGGTGTGTGATCTCCTCTATCCTTTCTCGCTAATAAAAAAATTTCATACATAAAATACCTGTAAATGACTATTACCTGTTCAGAGCTATATTGTAACATACTCTTATAACTCCCAACAGAGGTTCCCCGTGCACTGCATTTGAAGCAAGTATCAACAGACAAGGAAAAATCTTCAAGAAGAGAAAGAAAATATCTTTTGCAAAGCGTCCTAGTAAAATGCCTCTCTCATACCTCTGAATTTTGTAGATGCTACTGCTGTCAGGAGCACTTTCAACACTTGCAAAACGGTACTGCATATACAGAGACCGAGTAAAGAGATTATACACAATTTAGAATAAAAATATTACTAGCACGTACATATAGCACATTTTACATGCCTGTCCAAGGAAGAATTATCAACACAACTGCAAACCATGTTAAGAATGTCAGCAAACAGAGGGGCATTTTTTCCACCATCTATACCAGGATCACCCTCCAAATGATCATAAGCAATCAGTTTCTGCACCAATGACTTAAGTAATTAATAATGTTGCCAAATGAAAATGAATACTAAGGGATAATGCTCAAGCCAGAAGCACACGAGCTTTTTTTAAGTAATTGAACTTGGAAGATACATACATGAAGACAATCCAAAGCCAGTTCTACAATTTTTATATTTTTTGTCTCAAATGCAAGGCGAAGTGGGTTTAGAACAAGCTCTGCTTCAGCTCCGTCCAAAGTCTGTCCTGCATTGGACAAGGCTGCTGCAATAGACACATTCGTCCGTGTTGAAGTCCCAGCTTGTTCTGCCCCCTCAGAGGTATGCCCATGAGATTCATCATGCTTCATCTCTTCGTTGTCAACACCCTCATCAGAACTATGTTCACTGCACAGTGATGAACAAAAAATGTACGAAACAATTATTAGCAGTGTGATTGCAACTGAATACTAAACAAAGCATCCAGCATAACTAAATTCTGCAGGAAGTCAATTCTTCAAAGGTTAAAACCAAAAAAAGAATATTTACTTCATCCTAGAAGAAAGTGTCTTCTCCTCCACCCCCCATCTCAATTCTCAAATAGGATATTAGAGACCGAAATTATTTATTTGCCACTAAAGAATAACAGAAACCTGTCCAGGTCAAAGGTATAAAAATACAACTTATTGTTTCACTATCCAATCTCTATTCTATAAGTGAAGAGGAGGGGGACACCAAAAATCACATTTATCTTTTTTTTAATTCCTAATTAAATGGAATAACTGTCTCCATAACTAACTCTTTTCATTTTAAAATTTTGAATAAAGAATACAAAACACCCTAAATAAACTAAATATTATATTTTTATGTAGAATTTCACTAATTTCGCATGCATCGCGTGCATATAAGTCTAGTATTCCAATATGAAAACCAATATTTTACTCAACGTCTATGCAGTCTTTCATTTTTTAGATCGAGCCATAAGATGGTTTAATACAGTCTTCAGACTTTAGGTATGAATTTCCATAGTTGTTCATCACAAGCTTGAACAAATAAGTACAATCAGTTTGCAAAGGAACCAAATGTCCATATACATGCACAAAACTGCTGGACAAGCAAAAGGTGCAAAAAAGACATTGTGAAGTTGCCTCTCTTTATGGCACCAATGAATGCCTACAAGTTTTGTGCATTTAAGAAGCATGGGCACGTCCCTGGTTAGAACTTTAAAGACAATGGGAGTGCCAGATCCTATGCAGTATGAACAGTTTGATTGAGTACAAGGATTCAATAGAAAGTAAATTCACTGTTATCAATTACTTGTTTAAGACTCTAGTCAAACCATATGAATAAAAATAAAAAAGTCCCATTAATGAAAGATCAAACAAGAACATTAAAATCCCAGAATGGATCTAACCTCTTCTGAGCTTCCGCCGGCGCCGTAGCTGGTACTGCTTGAGGCTTCTCCTCCAAATGGGTATGTTGATTTCCCTCTTTAATACCATCTATTAAAACATTAAACCCAACAATCATCATTTACAATGAAACAAAGAAATCAACCAAATACAAAAAAAAAAGTCCAATAATACAAACCTAGATAAGATTGAATTGCGGATTGAAGTGAAGTGAGTTTTTTGGCGGAAGATTCCTTGAGCATGGAGTCGAATGCCCTAGTGACAAACCCACCAGCAGCACCCGCCATTTTCAGCCGAAAATGAGAGATGGGTTGATTGATCCAATATGGGTTTTATCAAATAATTCACCTTGTTTTTTTTGGGGGAATGTACCCAGAAATGAAAAAATGAGGTAAACCCAGTTGAGATCAAGTGATCAGGATGGAGTTCAATGGAAGATCCGGAAAATGTATGAGGATTCAAATAGTGAGAGAGAGACAGGAGCTATATTTTAGATTTACTTGCATAGCAACGTAGCATACAACACATACAGCTTTTTTTTTTCTATTGTTTGAGAAGAACGCATAAAGCCTTCCCAAAGTTCTTACCACGTTACCGGTATGGAATTACAAGCGATGCTTGTGAAAACGGTTAAGATTTTAATTAGTATACCATTTAATTATAATTTTGTATGTGAGTGTCTTTTTGGTATTTAGTATTAGTCACGAGAATGAATAAAGGAGGAGAGTTGCACTAGGTTTGTAGCGACCAGCGTAAAACAAGTCAAATATTATGACATGAATCAAAAGGATTATGTGTACGCATATTCCATTCTGTTGTGAAATGTTTCACTTGAATAGGATTATGTTAAAATTAATTAAGAGAGTTGTGTTTGAAAATGAGAATATTGCATTTTCTTCGGACCCACATGAAGAAGAAAACTTTTGGTAGACTTTTGTTTCTATAGTCAGACATACAAGAAGTAATGGCGTTGTTATGTTTGATTTAATGGAGGAATTGACTGGTGCTAGAATAGTTGTAGATATTATTTATAATGGGGCATGTTAGAAATAGGTGATTAACCACTTTAGGGGAGTTGCTGCAAAATGAGCAATCAGTCAAAGTTGAAAGTTACCGGATCGCAAAAATATCTCTCGTCGGAAAGCCATTTGAAGAAGTTGTTAGATGAATATTTTGAATTTGATTGAATGTCAACATTGCATATCTAGAAAAATCCTTTTGTTAATTCGAAGTAGTAATAGATGTATTCTAGTCAAGTTGTTGACTTTATAAAACAAAAATCTCTTATTGAAGTCAAGTTCAAGGGTGTTTTGTTGTGCCCTTGATGGAGGAGTAATAACCCCATGGGTATTTAGTTGAGAGATGGGAAAAGGAAAATGAATTAAGTAAGGGTTAGATGAGGAAAGGAATTCAACCCCCCAACCTCCCAATACTTATTCGTGTTTGATCAGATGTAGAAAAGAGTTTCAAAAAAGTTTCCTCATCCCTCACTCCTACAATTTGAAGAACTTAGAGCATGTGCACTGGCAGATTTGAGGCTCCCCATTTGCACTCTCTCTCCTCAAATGGGGTTGCTCATGAGTGGGAGAGACTCCCCTTATGTTGAGGCACCTCTTTACATGGGAGGCTTCTCAAATCAAAAAGGAGAGGAAAGAGAGGTTATTTGGGAGAAAAAGTAGGAGAGAGAAAAGATAGTAGAGTGTGAGAAAGTAAGAAATAGTAGGTAAATGGGGAACCCGATGAGTGTAGGAGGAATGCCTAATCAATATCGGATATATGCATATATCTATCGGCTCACTTTTTGGCAGTACATTCCATGAAAATGGCTGTACATTCTATGAAAATGGCAGTACATTTATTGAGAAACGTAGTACATAAAAATCGATATTTTCACAGCTATATAACTGTATAGTTTGTATTTGGCATATAATCTTTCATTAAAAAGTACTACCATATATATTAGAATATACTACCATACATATGAAATGTACTGCCATTTTCAAGGAATGTACTGCCAAAAAAGTGAGGCGATGGATATATGCATATATCCGATATTGATTAGGCAACCCTCTGAGTGTAGGTATGTAATTGTAAAAAAGGGAACGATAGATGGAAAAAATAGTGAGAAGTGATGTGGATGAATGGGGTGAGGAGAGAGAAATTATGGGGAGCCCCATGGATGCAAATGCTCTTAGACCACCAGCATAGTTTCTTTCTCTAACCATCGGCCTCTCCTTCTTCACCACCCTCTCACTCTCTCCAATTGTTGCCTCTATTTTCTGATCGTTGGTTGTGCTCCTGGTTCCCTCTCTCTTGATTGTGTTTGTGGTGCTCTTTCTCCCTCAAATCACCACCCTCACCTTCTCCGTCACCATAATAATAATAATAATAATAAGTAAAATAAATTATACCAATAGTAATAATGATAATATTAAACAAAATGGTTAAATAATGAATGAAGCTTAATTGAACTGAACTTATTGGAGCTAAACTGAACTGGAATGAACTTATATGAGCTGAATTAAACTAAACTAAATTTATTGGAACTGAACTAAACTTATCAAAGCTGAACTGAATTGAAAATAAGCTGAAGAGAACGGGCCTTTAGTATTAAAATTTGGGATTTTGTTATATTTTTGTAGTTTAATAAATTTAACCGTAGAGTGACATTTACGTCTTAGTGATATTTCCGCTAAATTGTTGTATCTATTTTGTACGTTTTATTCCTCATAGTTTTGTTAAATGATGGATTGTTATAGGGGGTGTATTTGGGGATATTAGTAATATTAGTATGTAAATGGCAGAGCGATATTTTCATTACCTAAGTATGTGATGTCATTATATAAATATAGTTGGTACCACGTGCAAATAAATAATTCAGAATCATTTTCGATACTCGTACAAGTGATATATACCATATAAAAATGTAGATCCGAAATAAAGTTGGAGAAAAAGCTAGGGATATCCCAAAAGACCAGAATGAAATTTGGATGGATCTTCAACTTCTTGAGTTAGGATTAGATTTTGTTGGGAATTAGACATTAGATAGGAAGCAGATTGATATACTGATTTCTTATAGAGTTTTTCCCTTGGTTTACAAGCTAGATTGTGCGGTATTGACGCTCTCATGAGCTATTTATGCTAACTATTTCGATATAGTTGTGGTTTGTCTGTTTCATATCGTTTTGCAGGTTTTGGGGAAAAACTCCCTATTTACTTGGCATTTTGATCACCATACTATAGCGGAAGGTTATGAGGCATATAGGCGGTCTCGAGATGGTATTCGAACCCCCTTGCGAAGAAGAATTGTTAAAAGACTTGGCGTCTGAAGCCAAGTATGAAGCAAGCCAGAGATTAGCTCCGCCCGATCGGGTCGGGCAACCACCGCCCATTCGGGTACGATCTTCTGGCCCCAGAACTTGAGGTCCTCTGCCCAATTCGGCAGCCTTGCCCGATCCCATCGGGCGGACCTTTACTTAGCCATTTGCTGTATTTTTGACTACTATGGAGTGAAGCTTCACCCGATGGCATCGGGCAGCATTGCCCGATCGGGTGGTGGTGTTGCGGCCCCAATCGTGTGCTCATCACCCGATCCCATCGGGCGCACACTATTTTCTGCTGCTGAAAGATTGTTCCCAAGCCCGATCGGGCGACCCTGTGCCGCCCGATCGGGTGGCTGACACACTCTTAAAGTTAGTTTTCATTAGTTTCCATTTTAGAGGCGATCGAACCTTGATTCAATTCAATTAAAGTTACTGCTTTCTGTCAAATTGGTAATCTTCTTTCTTATTGCTTTATTATTATCTCTTGATTGATCTAGTTTAATTATTGATTATTCAATTAGTTCATGATGCAATTCTTAGGGTTTCTAATTAGTTTTGTTAATGTCAATTCGATCATGTCTGAGTAGTTCTCTTTCTAGGGTGTTAGATAGGGAAGCCATGTTTATACCATGATTGTTGTTTAGATTCCTATCAATTTCTAGGGCTTGATTAGAGTGATTGTGGGGTGGTTTGTTCTTGATTAGTGATTTATGTTAGTGGCCAATTTCATTGATTACTTGTGGTTAATAGTTGTCTGCACAGATCCGTCTTACGATTAGAGGCCTAGGACACATCAGTAGTTCTGATTACGTTAGCGAACATGCGGCGTATGTTGAACTATGAGCGTTGATACTTAACCATAGCTCAGCACATGCTCTAATCCCTCGACTCTTGACTTAGGGTTTGATAGTAGTTGACCCTATTTGATTGGTATAAGCATGGTGGACAGACCTAATTCCCTAGGCTTTTATTCCATAGTTAAATCCTCAGTTTAATTCTCGTCTTCCTTAGTTTAATTATTAGTTCAGTTAATCTTCTCTGATTTCATCTGAAGTAGTTAGTTGGTTGAATATTAATATAGAAACTCTATCTCCCTGTGGATTCGACCCTGCTTCCATTGACTACCATTGTTAGAGGACTGTAGGAATTATCTTTGAATAGGTGATACGACTTTAGCCTATCACAGATGAAATTAGGTATTGTATTTTTGGTTTCTTCGTACTTTTCTCCTACCTCCTTTTATACATCGGCTGTAAGGTGTCATATCGGCTACAAGGTGGTCTTTGAAACAAGTCCACTAGCATAACCAACTACCAAATAAGCTCATTTTGCAAATATTGCATGTATAAAACCTCTAAGTTATTTGTAAAAGTATTATAAAAGAACTTAAATATCATATTTAAAATTAGCATGACTATAAAATATTACAAACTTATCACTAGGGCAGATTAGTCCCATGTTTCGCCCGCTTCTTCATGAGGTTGTTTCCTACCATATGACTCCTTTACATAAGTCTAGTTAATTCGGATTTCAAACTTTTTTCTCAATCAAGTTTCATTTATGTGGTAGAAATGGATCATATTACTCCAATTAAAAGATTAGCAAAAAAAATGATGCAGACAAAAGAAAAGAAATAACCTGTAACTCTATGATAAAATGCATAAACCTATGAAAAAATTAGCGATATGGATTATGGATGGAACACGAATGAAGAGAGAGATTAAGACAGTAATAATGATGGTTGGGATACTAAGTTTCTTTTGCTTTTCTTTATATTTGTGCGTGTTATTTTTTTGGTTATCTAATATTGTGCTCGTTGGTGATGAAAGGAAAGAGCACGTGGGTGGGGTTGCACTGGTGCGTTGGTGGTTGCAATAAACAAAGGTGGGTGCATGGTGGGAGTGTGTGGCTGTTGTGAGGCGTGTGCAGTGTGCATAAGTTGGTGGTTGCTGAAGAAGGTGGATGTTGAAAAAGAACAATAGAGGGCAGGGGCGGAGCTAGGGGGTGCACTGGGGCGCACCCATCTTTCAAAAAAAAAGTTCGGATATTTTGGGGAAAAAAATAAATTAAATAGTGTACTAATATTAAATTCTCCTCTTTGACTCATAAAAAGGTGATACCATAATTCGTTAGCTTGAATTAAAGTTAATAGTAAGTGTAGGGAGATCATTAGTTCTAATTTCTTGTCATCAATTTTGTTTCTTTTAATAATATCTCCTTCTACTGCTTTTTTTCTTTTTTGTTCTTCATGTAAATTGTTCTTTTCTTTCTCTTTCTCATTCATTTTATTTACTTGTTTTGTCCCTTTTCTTATTTCTTTTTTTTTCCTTTCCTTCGTTTAATCTCAATTATTTTTGTGACTATTTTGTTATTAACTTTTGTTTATATTATTTTTGCATATAATATAATCCTTCCTTATTTTAACATAATTTATTATAATATATTCTTATAGTTCATTATATATAAATCACAAACGATTGAAAAAGCAAGATTCGTGAATAGCGTCAATCAATAAAATATAACGATCTTTGTGAAATGGAGGTAGTACTATATACCAAAAGTTGAGGGTCTTTTGTACAAAACAAGATTGGTCGACAATGAAAAATGTGGAAAACACAAGTGTTACCAATGAGATTATCCCAAAAAAAATTAATAGTAATTCAATTTTGTTGTAGTAAGCATCTTTTGGGTTGTTTTGTCTCCACAGGATTTTCGCTTGAAAGAACAAATTTTTGAAAGGAAACCGTGTAAGCTACATTAAAATAATTCTAATGAAAGCTACACTGAAACAATTCAAATGAAAGGGGGTTTTCAATTGAAAGAACCCACTAGCAAATTTTTGAAAGGAAACTGTGTAAGCTACATTGAAACAATTAAAATGAAGGCTACATTGAAACAATTCAAATGAAGAGAGATACATAGGTATTGACAGATTTAGACATAATAAAAATTATTTGAAGAGGTTGTCTAATTTTATCATAAAATTACACAAAGTAAAGCCCACATTTCATTAACAAGCTCCTGAGCATAATGTTGGGCTTTATCTAAAAAGATGGTTTATTCTCTTTATAATATTTGACTTGAGCCATCGTCTAATTTTAACTTAAAATTAGGCGGTAATTTACAAGACCAACTCCAGAGATAATTGTTTATGAGCCTAGCAATTTTAATATGTGATCTCAATATATGAATATACAACTTGGAGAAAAGGTTAAAAGAACAAATAATATTGTGTTTTTCATTCAATGACAAACATAATAGGATTCTTTTACAAAAAAAAAAACTATCTAAGTGAAAAAGAACGAGTGTCCTAATAACATTCTTACAAAACAAATTGATTTCATACTTTATTTATAACCTTTTATTTAAGGTGAAGAAAATACAAAATTACAAGGACTTACCTAAAAAGTTAAACTAGATTAAACTTTACGTATATGAGGTTCCTATTCCAATCTAGGAGAACACATCAACTTATTAAAAAAAGGTCAATGTCTTAATTAATTAGAAGTAATATAATAATACTGGTAGCATAGAGTAATATTTTACTAATTTTAGTCTCTGCAATCAGTAAAAGTATCTAGGATAAGTTTATATTTAGTCTTTCAAATCAACAGTATAACCTCATTAGTAGATTAGCATTATTAGTAGATCTTCCATGGCGTTAACGTTAAGACGAGGTTGCATAGTTCCATTGCTACTGAAACTAATGGTTGCAACTTCTTTGGTTCTAGCTTCCGCAGAATCTTGTGATCAAGTAAGTTTCTTTATCAATCAGTTTCTATATATTCCTAGCTTGTTCGCAATTGCTCTCATTTGACTCATATAGTCATATCTATATTCTGCAACATCCCAAAATTAGTGAATGTATATAGAGTACTTGTTATTATTAATGATTAAGATGTCTAAAAGTCAGTGTACAAACCAAGAAAATTATGTATACAAAAGCTTTGTTAGTTGTGGAAGTAGAACTACAATTTTGCAATGCTTTATCAGCAGGTTGACTAAAACTTTGCGAATGAAGTAGGACTTTTATTTCTTATGTATGTTCAGTACTTGAATACACTACAGGGTAAATCAACAATCAAGTCTATGTACATACGTATAACGTATCTATGCGACTAGGGGTAGGAGTATTTGACAATCAGTTGTTAGTTGGTTGACTTGGCTTGTTTGATCGGCTATTAGTATTGGTTGTTTATAGAGACTTTTCAAGTTGAATATTTAGAGTCGCTTTTTGTAAGAGATAGCAAAGAAGTCGCGGCATATAAACTTATTAGCTTGAAAATTAGAGTTTAATATAATTGTTCAAACATTCTCATATTACACATCAATTGTAAAAATCGAGCATAACTCGGTTATTATTACCAAAGTATCTTCATAACTTGGTACGTTTATGTTTTCTTCAGAAGCCTAAGTACAAAAGTAATTGGCTGAATCATGGTGGTGACCTTCATAATCGAAGATATGCAGAGCAAGAAACCAAGATAAGTCCCAAAACAGCACCAAATCTGAAGTTGTTGTGGAAATTCGAAGCTGAAAGTTACACAACAGCAACACCAACAATATACAATGGAACCATATATATCTCTAGTTTTGATGGTAACATATATGCTATCAAACAATCAGATGGAAGTCTTGTCTGGAAGCAGAATTTGCACCAAATAACAGGGTTTAATTCAACAGTAATTCTATTTAAAGGGACACTAGTTTTATCAAGAGCAACTCCAACAATAGCTGGTGATTTGGTGATTGTTGGAATGTATGGGCCTTCAGTTGTTCTTGGATTCAGAAGAGATAGTGGTAAGTTTATGTGGATGACTAGGCTTGATGATCATCCTGATAGCGTTATTACCATGTCTGGGACTTACCATAACGGGTACGTCCTTACAACTTCTTTTTATTCTTATCGCCGTCATGAGTCCATACTCGATTATCTGCTTTGAGCTCTGTCTTGTTCTTTTGGTCTGAATTAATGGAAATTAAGATAAGTTCATTTGAGTTCAGTTAGTTTCTCCTTTGGTTTTCCTATATATAATTTCAATTTTATTCACTTTAAAATAACAAGGCCTTAGTCGACCTAGACCAGAATCGTACCTTGATGTGCATGATTTGTAAGACCCATGGTGAAATATAATGTGACTTTTATCTTTTTATCTACATCTATCATAGGACTAATAAGCTAAATTGACAATAAATTAGAATATGACTTGAATGATCATATGACACATTGACCACTATAAGGTCTTGTATCAAAATGATTTGAACCGAATTTGAAATGACTATCTATTTTCCACCTCTACCTTTACTATTTTGAAACGTATTGGATTGTATTATCTTTAGGTTGTCTTATTGATTCTTTGTTGATCTTGTAAGTGAATTTTTTTGTTTACTCATGATATGCCTTTATATCTTATTTGTCTAGAATTAATTATCGTCTCAAATTTTCTTGATAATTATGGATATCATATACTTTCATTGATAAGTATTTGTATATTTTTCATTAATTTAAACATAAGCATATGCGCTTGCCCGAATTTAAGAGAGTTATATGTATATGAATAATAGCATATCATTGAGGCATTTTGTGTAATTTTTATAAAAATTGTGTTATTGAGATTTTCCAACAAAATGGTGCATGTTTTGGATAATTTTCTCTCTTTTTATAAAAATAATCTCAAATGTTATAATGTGAAATACATGATTTAAAATTTTACATATGTATCCCAATAAAAAAATGTATACTTTCTCCAAGCATATCATGAATTTTTTTTTTCTTGAATAATGCTAAACCAACAAGGAAATTTCCCATTACGTTGGAATTAAACATATTACATCATTTGTCTATGTCAGCTACAAGTCGCTACTGTGAGTAGCGACTTTAAGTGAAAAGTTACTGCTCAGAGCAGTGAGTTTGAGTAGTACTTTGGTCTAAGTTCACTTATCACAATATCAACTTCTTCTTTAAACAAGAGTAGCGACTTTGCTATGAAGCACACAAAAAAAAAAAAATATATTCGAGCTTACGTGGACGGTAAGGGTGTAAATAAGATTGATTTCAATGCAAAGGGGGAATTATTTGTTGATCAAGCATTATTCAAGACAAAGATTCATGTATTATATGACCGAAATACAATCTAGCAGGTTCACTTGTTGCACCAAAAAATATAACCAATAACTTAAAATGTGAACTTTTCTTTCATAAGAAGGTCATTTTATAGGGAAGCCTCTAAAGATAATCGCGATCAACGTTTGACAAAATCAACCATGACAGAAAACTATCGAACCAAAGATGCCTACCGACTTCCCATGGCAAGCAATGAGCTAGCACATAAGCGACACAATCAACCTTCCTACTAGCATAAACTCAAGAAAAACTATTAAAAGACTCCAAAACGTAATAAATATTATCTAAAATAAGGTGGAGCTTGCTTCGCCCCTCCTCCTATGCTTGAATTGCTTTCACTATAGACATTAAGACAAATTTAGGATAGAGGAAATACTATTTCTCCCCTACTTTGGCTACTTGTACATGTGGCGATAATCTTAATTTAAACCATTTTAGAAAAATAATTGATAAGGGATTCAAGTTGAACTTAAATAGAATTGCTAACGCTATTATACAACCCCTTTAAAAACCAACTTGCTTGGAGTTTTCATATGACATGAGATCCAATCTTCGTTTCGAGAGTGGCGTGAAAATAAAGGTTTGTATTAGAGAATCAGGCAAACGTTTATAGAAGTACTCCCATAAGATAAGTCCATTATTGGCTTGTTGCTAATGGTTTGACCTTGGGTTTATGAATGTTTTAAAATTTTAGTCAAGTGGCGGATCGGATAGCGAAAAATTTAGTGGGGATCAAATCATAATTACTAATATTTATTGGTCAATTTTCTAAGACAATTTTCAAAATTTAAAATTTTAAAGCAAAATTTCATAATGTTACTATAATTCAAGTGGGGTTGAGTGACCCCACTTTCTATAAGGTGAACCCACCACGATTTAGGCAGGGAGGAAGCATTAAATAACAGGTAATGATATATACAATCATATATAGAAGCATTGAATGAAGAGCGGCAATTTCCCGCTCGCGGAAGCGGATAGGATTTTGGAAGATTTAGCTTGTCTTTGTAGTTAATTTAATGCTTTAGTTTGGTCTCATTTTAAAAATATGGCAATTATGTTGTCCGTTATCTAGCGAAGTCAATACCATATATTCTTATGGACTCGTTAATAATACTAACTTCCCCTCAAAGAAAAATACTATAAGAATTAAATATTTTAGGAAAAATTGCCTAGAATAATGCACCCTTTTGGCGATTCGCAAATAATAATGCAACCTAAAGATTATTCTGGAATAATGCAACCTTTATACCCCATTTATTTTAAACAGGACAAAACCGGATAAAAGTGGATATGACCTGAATAATAGGTTTAGTGGGACACGTGTCAGCTAATAATTGGTTCTAATAAACAAATTTATTATAAAATCTAAAAAAAAATTTAAACAAAAAATAAACTACCCCTCCCCTCCCTCCACTGACCTGTTAACCAAAACCCCCCACCCACCTTCTCCCACCAGATTCCCCGCCCACCGGAAAACACCCAGAAACCGTCGCCCATCGGAAAACACCGCTAACACCACCCAGAAACCCCCGCCCACCACTCCACTCTCTTCGAACATTCCCAACCACCTCCGACGACCACCCACTCCCTTCGAACACCGCCAGTCCCCTCGACCACCACTCCACTCTTTTCGAACATCCCAGCCACCCCGACCACCACACTCCCTTCGAACAACCCAACCCACCCCTTCAAACCCCCTAGCACAACCCAACCCACCCCATTCGAACCCCCCTGGCCACCCCTACCAACCCCTTCGAACCCCCCTAGATTTCCGGCGATGTGGCTGCGAGACTAGAGATGAAAGAAGAGGGAGAATTCCGGCGATGATTAGGCGGTGGGGAGGTTATGGGTATTTTCCGGCGATGGTGTAATTAGATTTCCGGCAAAGGGTGTTTGAAGGGAGGGGGGTAGGGGCTGGTGTGGGGGTAGGGGATGAAGGTAGGGGCTGGCGTGGGGGGGGGGGTAGGGGCTGGGATGGGGTTTAGTTTATTTTTTTTAAGTTTTTTTTTTAATTTTATTATTTTGAATTTAAAGTTTTAATAAAAATTACCTTTCATTCAGGTCACCGGTCATTTGTCCTGTTTAAAATAAATGGGGTATAAAGGTTGCATTATTCCAGAATAATCTTTAGGTTGCATTATTATTTGCGAATCGCCAAAAGGTTGCATTATTCTAGGCAATTTTTCCAATATTTTATCTAAGATGGTATTAAGTTGGAAATGTATGCTTAAAATCACGCATGAAATCATGAATCGGCGTTATTAACGTCTGAAAGTTACTTAAACTTTCTTGTTAGATTCTTATATGCCGTCCTAAGGATTGTATTTATCATTTTTCTAAAATAATAATCACATTATTAAATAATCTCATCGACGAGTTCAAACCATCTATGTACTCTTTGCTCCTAAAAAAACACTAGTTGAACAAAAAAAAATGAGTAAGCGTCAAAAAAACTATAAAAGGAGCTAAAGTCTAGAAGTGATCAAGGGTAACCCAAAGGGAGGGGCTGGACCTAGCCCGAAAAAAAGTCTTTAAAAGTTGACTACTTTTTCTGTAACGAAATAAACGCAACAATTGTATTTTTGACATATGCACAATTTTAACTTTGACCGTAATTTGTGACTTACACATAAAGAAAAATTTAGTCATGTGAGGTCTCGTTGGATTCGTCTCAACTTGTAGTTTTTTACGATCAAATGTTTATATATAGTTTTTACAAATACATAATTAGAGGTATTAATCTTTAGAGTTTTATCTTGATATGCGTGCCCAACCAAATTGTTGCATTTATTTCGTCACGGAAGAAGTACAAAACATGAAAAGCTTCGAAAATTTCATTGTTTGATTTTATATTCTACCGAAAAACTGAAAATTAAAGATACAATATGATAATGACCCGTCTTTAATTTTTTTTCTTCTTATCCTATTCCTACAATGCTAGTTTTGTAAGTCCAAATGCTTTCCACTTACACTCAATAAAAAGTCTCTTTATATTATGTACAACATGCAAAATTGCCCCCAAACAATATAAAAGAATTAAGATAGAGACAGAGAATAATACGCCAAAACAAATTCATTTTTATTTCTATAAAAAACTTTTCAAAAATTTCTTGGCAACAAAAAACCATCAACTCAGTATTATTGAAAGAAGAAACCTTTCGGTGTTAACTTGCCTTTTCCGACATTGACACTAATTTCGAACTTTTTTGCGAAATTTAAATGGAAAAACTCTAAACTAATATGGTAGTAGTTGTTTTGTTGTTGGGTTGACTCTCAATAAATAGTATGTTGCATACAAGCCAGTCCTTTTCTCTATTAAGCAAATTTCCGTATTGTAAGCAACCTTAGAGGGGAGTTAGCAAAGACCAAAGTTTTGGTCTTCAATACAATATTATATATTAAAAGTATCTTTCTCTCTCTTTAAACTAGCTAAAGCCAAGTGTTTGGCCTTTGCAAAATGACTTCATGAAGTCATTTCTTCCTTTGCCTTCCTTTCTCTCTCTTCTTTTCTCTCTCATCACTTTTGTTACTTTTTAATTTTATAATACATTTTCTTTCTTAAAACCTAAACTTTGGTCTTTGCTAACTATGCTCTTAGCTGCATGAATTTACCAATTGAACAAGTTTTCTAACTTTTGTTGGTCAATATTTGCAAAACAAAAAAAAATATGTATAGGGCATTCTATGTAGGAACATCCTCACTAGAGGAGTTAGCCACCATAGAAAAATGCTGCACCTTCCGCGGCAGTTTTGCAAAACTCAACGCTGAAACAGGAAAAATCATATGGCAAACCTATATGCTCCCAGACAACCAAGGCAAGCAAGGAGAATACTCAGGGGCAGCAATATGGGGAAGCAGTCCTTCAGTCGACGTGTCGAGAAACCTTGTTTATATTGCCACAGGAAACCTCTACTCAGCTCCAGAACGAATCGAGGCGTGCCAAGAAAGAGAAAATACTCAAACAACCCCTACACACCCTGAGGAGTGCATAGAGGCAGATAACCATGAAAACTCTATTTTGGCACTAGAAATGGACACTGGCAATATTAGATGGTACCATCAATTAGGAGGGTATGATGTATGGTTTGCCAAGTGTATGAACCTTTCGACACCGAATTGTCCTCCAGGGCCTAACCCAGATGCTGATTTCGGCGAGGCACCAATGTTGTTGAGTGTTGATATAAAAGGATGTCGAAGAGATATTGTTGTTGCTGTGCAAAAGAGTGGGATTGCTTGGGCTTTAGATAGAGATAATGGGGACACCATATGGAGTACGGTATGTTAGTTATTTGATCCTTTTAATTTTTCGTACTTAACATTACCCGTCCTTACCTACTTGTTTAGTTGTTTCCTTGATCCTGGACAATATATTAGACCGGTAATAAAATTCTGGTCATGTATCGGACACAATAAAAGTTGGACATGATCAATTATATTGGGATAAGATGGACTAATTTCTTTGTAACGTTCTCTACTTAAAAAGTCGTTAGACTCAGCTAATTTAAGCGATGTGTTAACTATCGGTTGATAGCTCGATATAGGACTATAGGTTATTTATATTGCATAGCACGCAAGGTTTGAAATATTATCATGTACAACTTTTCTCTGTGTTTTTAACAAACTGATGATCATGTAGGAGGCTGGACCAGGAGGTCTAAAAGGAGGAGGCATATGGGGAGCAGCGACCGACGAAAGAAGAGTGTACACCAACATTGCAAATAGTGATGCCAAGAACTTCACTCTTAAGCCATCAAACATAACCACTAAAGCTGGAGGATGGGTCTCTATGGATGCTCAAAGTGGAGAAATCTTATGGACAACCGCGAATCCTAGCAATGGCGTTAGCTTCGGCCCTGTAACAGTTGCTAATGGTGTTGTATTTGCTGGATCATATGATAAACAAGGTAATATATATGCAATTGATGCCGAGACTGGTGTTGTTTTATGGACTTATGAAACTGGATCAGAAGTGTATGGAGGTGTATCAGTTGGTGATGGATGTATTTATGTTGCTAATGGTTATTGGACTGCTGGAAAGTCTTTGTTTGCATTCTGCATTTGATAGCCTGTAACACTAGAAAGGAAGATGTAATAGTTGTACAATCATAGACTTTGGAGTGACTTGAATACAAAAGTACAAGCTTTGGAGTGACTTGAATCATAGATGTTTGATTAGAGGTTTTTGGAATTGGGCTAACTTACAATTTCACTTTCTGAAAAAAATGTTTAGTATCATAATTATCCTGAATTTGTCTATGTGGTGTTCTGAATGATCAATATAGTAAAATTAAGGTTGTTCAAAAATCGGTTTGGATCTATTAAAATAGACTGGACCCCTAACTTATAAACCGTTATATTTTACATGTGCAATCGGTTCGGTTCGGTCCAATCCATTATATTTTACCGATTCAATTGGTTCGGTCCGGTCGGGATTTGGACCTATTTTGCCGGTCCAATATGGTCCGGTGCTCCAAACTATAACCGATCTGGTCTTTGGTTTTCAAATTTTAATTTTCCGGGTTCTAGTCCGATTCTGGACCCGTGAATACACCTGAGTGTATTAAGACTTCTTTTGTGGTTCAGGTTCGACATTGAGTATTTTTTCGCACCTATTGATTAAAGTTCTGGCGAACAAAAGTAAATACACAATAGTCTAATAGAGATAAAATTAAAGCAATTAGAGTCCTTCATGTCACTTAACATTCATCGATCGAGAATGTTAAGAAAACAAACAACTTAATATGATTAACTAGTTAATGTTCATAATTTAGGGATGACATTATCTTTTTTTTTTAAAAGAACAATTTGATCTTAACTGAGCCAAGCCTTCCAAGCTCTGGCTCGGATATCTAAGGTCCGACTTGGGTTCAAAATTGACTGAGCTCGAACATAGCTTTGACCGAGCCAATCTCGAGGGCTATACGAGTTGGCGTAGCTAGATTAGTAATACCCTTCGTCAAGAGTGATGAGTATGTGATAAATAATTGCGTGTACGAATATAGGGATATAGGGCGCAAATATCTCAAATACGTTTCTGCCCCGCCAATTTGACATCCTAAATAAATTATGCACTTGTAAGAAATGGGATTGTTACGAAAAAACTAACTTAATCCCCTTCCCCCACCCAAAAACAAATATATACTATTCAGTAACCACGCAAGGATGCCAAAATAGACGGGTAGGTGCGGGGACCCCTTCTCGCAGACTCATACTCAAATCCACACATTATTCTCATATCCACCAATCCACCACTGATGGTGGGAATTCCTCCATTGATGTCCTTTAATGAGTCTCTTAACCTAATAAAGTCAGATTTGGATTAATCTATTTTTGGACTGATAATAGATTATTTAAGATTGCTTAAAGGTTGTTGCGTAACATTGGATGGACGGATGTGAAGCGGGTGGATGTCCGGCGGGTATGCCCTCATACGGTCAAACTCACTACCTACTCATTACCCATGACGAATATGAATTTTTATACACATAATCACCCACCATGCCATCACCCAACGAACATACACTCATCCACACACCCAACTGAGACGGGTATAGTTCAAAATCCATCAAATATTACCTATATACTATCTCTTTTTAAAAAAAAAAAAAACTGGAAGGAAAATTCATTGAGAGAAATCGAGTTCCCCAAATTAAAAGCACTTGTAAAAAAACTACTAAAAGTCAATACAATATCATACCGGTTTGGAGGAACCCATCTTGCAATCATAGGAGCTACAGCATACCTGTATACTATCTCTAAAGAGCCTAAAGTTTGTCAAAATTATTTATGAAAAATCACACTAGAAATAAGATTTCAAAATTTGGATTAGATTTGTGAAGTGCGATGATTTGATTACTAGTACCCAAAACTAAGTGAAGAATCAGAGCTAATCAAACAACCCCAACCCCAACCCCAAGGTTTGATTCACTACTACTCTATTCGCTTCATTACTTTCTTTGTCATTAATTTCATCCTACATCAGAAATAAAAAACAAACAAATGAAAGGACACGATCAATCCTTTTATGAACTTGTTTCAATTTTTATTTTGACTGTTTTTATGTTTGATTCATGTCCTATGATACTGCGCTTCAATTGTTTGCTACATATTGTTCTGGATTGAATTATAAGGGGATAATTATATATGAACCCATAAACTAGTTTCTGATTGACATGATTCTTAAAGGAGTAACGATTACTAAGTCTTATCTTGATATGTTATCCTGGATGTTCCTATTGCTAATAAGCTAGGTTGCACCGAGTCGGATACGGGGACAAAAATGGATGCGGGGACGGGGATGGAAAACCGCAAATTTGAAATTTGACATAGAGCGGGTACGGTACTTTACTAGATGAAGAGTATCGTTCCCGATACGGGGTGAATCGGGTAACGGGACGGGTATCAAGTGAAGTACCCGTGCTACATAGCTAATAAGTTTATAAGTTTGGCAAATGTATGGGAAGTTTTTGTGTATTGTCTACAATTCAAACCCAATGGCCATTCTTATGAAGGAGTGTATCGAGGATAAGTCATAAATTGAGCAATCAGCCACTAGCTTAAGCTGATGGATGAGTTAGTTTTCTTACATTCGGGTGTTCCAGTGAAGGGGAGTGGGTTGGAGAAACTATGAGGTGCATATTGAAAATCATGGTAGGAAGGAGGGGGAAGAAACCACAAGACATAACCCCAAATCTTCCTTAAGCTTATGTGAAGAATACTTCTGAGTGTGTGTCCTTACATAACCTTCTTAAGCGGAACTTAGAAGAACTATGGAACTCCTTCTTAGTAGTCTTATCTTATTACTTTATGCTGTACTCACGCGTGATCTTTTATATAAATCATACCCATCTATTGTTTGTGCTATAACTTGTCATGATATGCATTTTTTCTCTTTGACAATTTATACGTAAAAATTTTCAAATATATAAATTATTACATATTTTACCAATAGCTAAGCTTTTTAATATAGAAGGATCTTGCATAAGATTGATATATGATGATTAGTTAGATATACGGTAACTAATATGACGACCTTTGTAGAGATAAGTTCCTTAAATAGGACATGAAAGGGTTAAGGATGACTTTCAGCAATCGTATGGTATACATCCTTTTTATATAAAAAAATTGATGGTATGTGAAGGGATAATTCAGTAAAAGTATTGCTTAATTCATATCTTCCCCAAAGAACCACAATTGAGAATGTTTGGATGGGTTTAGGCCTTTGTGGTACCATTTCAACAAACTTAGGCTCCCTTGCTTATTAGGTAGGTTTTTCAGAACATACTGTGTTCATAGTAATGCTGGTATTAATCTAAATTTCATCCTGCTAATCATGGCTTATCTGAGATGAGCATATTTTGTCATTATTCTCTTCATCTTTTCTTTATCCTCAATGGCCTTTTCACCTTTTGTTCTCAGGATGGCTAAAATAGCAGAAGTGACCAGAAAGTTTTTTGTTGCTTCGATGTTTATGTGGATCTTTCCTTTTGCAATCTTATACGGCTTTCAGCATGATTGGTTCCCTGGTAAGTCTTTTAATCCTTAAGTTACCTGTACATAAGAGACAGTGGCCCAAATAAACTTGCTGTATAGTTGATAGCTATATGATATAACTAATAAACTATCAACTCACACTAGCTGCCTATAATATTGAAAGAAGCTTTCGGTAATTTTATTCCATCTACATTGTTGTTTGGACTATGCCTGCTTGTGCTAGGATCTGGGGGATGCTGCAACAACATATGACACTTTTCTGGGTTCATACCCTTAACGATGTTTAGGCACTTGCAAAAATTTGCAAGCCACTAGAAGATGGTTGATCTGAATCTGTTCTTCGTCTATCTGCATGAGAAAGTTACGACTGATATTTCATACTTCATTGTAATGTTGAAGTTTTGCATTAGAGGCCGCCCAGGCCGGTATGAACCTATTAAGAGTGTAAGTGATTGTGGACCTGTTGGGCATCGTCTCCTGCCCCTCCCTCTCCCTCTCCCTCCCTTGTGGACCTTGTTTTTCATGCTTGCTGAAGCTCACAAGGTTTTCAATGCAATCTAGAAGTCACCTGTAATAGTTTCTTATCTGCATTTAAGGTTAACATGATGGTCAGAAAAGATTATGGGATGATGAAGGTAGTCCAATAGTTAATTATCTCTTTCATGGAGTGCTAGAATTTGTGTCATACTACCCGCCAAAGAGGAGTTGACAACTTGACATGATGGAGTCATTTCATTTGATGATAACCCCTCTCTCTTTGAGAGAAGCCACCAAGTAAGAAGAATTGAGCGACAACTAGAAGCTGATGATGCATCTGACATTAGCTTATAGTATGAGCCAGATATATAAAGTTTGGTGAGCATTGGCTCTCATAGGCACTAGATAAGCACTAAGCAACCTCTTGTTGTCAAAGGATTCATAATTCTTGTCTCATAAAATTGTACATGACCTTAGGTTTTGAAGTTGTTGATTGAGATGTAATTTTGTGGATCATATGTCAGCTAGCCCTCTGCTCATTGAAGTGATCATCCCCATGTACTTGGATCTTTTGGTTGTATGTGGCTCAGCATGTATTTGGTTTTCCTTGTAACATCTGGATATGGAGGACTTATAGCCCCACAGTTGTGAAGAACTCGTACAAGGACATGAATGAATCAACAGCAGAGGTGCTTTAGTGGAAGAGGTTAGGTTGGGGAATTAGTCAACGCCTCTCTACCCTGTTCCATGTTTGATTGTCTGTTTGTATGTTTTTGTCAAGATCGCATCCACTGTAGGGGTTCTCGTCAACTTTAGGGGTTTGTGGAAGAGGTTAGGTTGTAACATGCCTATGTTCTTCATACTTTAGGCTTTTCTCTGTTGTTTAGTTGATGTTAAGAGACCCTACTTCTTTTATTTAGACAACGGTAGTAGTGCATGCCATGATGAGGCTGAGGAAACTGACAGTCACTTAATGCTACTATGCTAGAAAATACCTATATTTTAGTGGAGACTTTAAGTTATAGCTTTAAGTATCCTTCAGCACGCTCTTTACTAATATCTTCTGGTGCGAAAAAATGGGTCACTTGCTCTTAAGTCTTTTCATAAAAAATTCATGTAAAAACTCACCATTGTACTCTGTACTGTTGATTACCTTTGTTGTTGTGGGGGACCGAATTCATAGTTTAGGTACTCCCTTCAACATGCTCTCCATTTATGATCCTCCATATAAAAGAGAATGGATGAATTTGCCCGACTTATTTCAAACTCATGTGTTGGTCCTATAGAACTACAAGTTTACTACAAGAGGGGAGGGGGGAGGTGAATTGTAGTAAAGGTATTTATAGACTATTTTTGCGGAATTAAAAACTTAGAAAGAATTAAAGAGAAACTTAAAACTATGAACACAAGAAATGTTTTTAAACAATATCTTATTCCAATATTCTCTAGGAATAAATCTTGCCCTTTTATTTATAATAGTAATTACACCCTATTATAAACAGCACCTCACTCTGTTACTCTGTTCCTCTAGGAACTGGTTCCCAGTCACCTTGTTCCCCCTGAACACGTGACTTTCTCTCTTGACTTCACTCGAAGTCTTCTCTTTCTTCTCTTTCACTCTTAAAATTAGAAATTTTCTCAAAAAATTTCACTCACCCCAAACTCAGATTTATGGATTACAATAATGAACAGTTGAAGAGAGAAAACGAAGTTAAACTTTCTAAAAAGATTACACAATTAATTTGGAAAATCTTAAGAACTAAAATTGTTGTTCTTCAAAGATTAAATAGCTGTGTTCTTCAACGGTCTTCTTCAACTTAGAGAAGTGGACGCATGAATTCAACCACGTTCTTCCACTTTCATAGCCGTTATGGATCATGCTTAGACCACGATCCATAATCTTCTCTTGCGCGGTTGAATAGGTGTTTAGAATCTCCATGATCTTCTCTAATGTGGTTGAATGGGTCTTTGGAAGTTAGAGTTGTTGGACTTGGATGTGCAGTTAGTTGGACTTGGATGTGCAGTTAGAATCTAGGACCTTGCTGCTATTACTCCAACAACCCACCATTTTAGCCACGTAAAATGCGCCACTCTTCAACTTATTCTTTTCCTGTAATTCAATAACAAACTCAACTAACATTATGGAATCTAATATTCCATAATATTAGATAAATTAAATCCACACAAAGTAGCATATTCAAATATCCTATTTATCCTAAATAACTTAATTTCGGTTCATACTAAACCAATTCTCCATAAGTTATTTTAGGTCTAATAAAATAAATAAATAATAATACTTTGTAAATAATAAAATAAATAAAACTAATTAAAAACTACTTTATGTCATCATCAAAATAACGAATACAACATCATGTGTGAATTGTGACCCTGCTTCTTCTCCCTCTCTTCTGGATCACGCTTTTGGGACAAACAGAAAATTAGGAGGACGTGTACTAAACAATCAATTTCGAATGTTAGTTGATGTATTGCCTAGAGCATGCAGTTTCTTGGGAAGTGGAGTTTATTGCATCTTCTATAATTCTAGGGTATTAACATTGTGGTTAACCGTATGTCAACAAAAAGGAAAATTAACGATATTATTACATTATTTTCATAAATGTTGTTCTCTTTAGTACCTAGAATTACACGCAAAATAAAGCAATGCTATAAATGTTGTTCTCTTTAGTACATTATTTTGGAGTTTACTGCTCTACTTGTCAACTCGAAACTAGTAAGCTCTTGCTTTTACAGCATTTTCTGATTTAGAAGGCAAAGATAACTACATGGGCAATGATACACCTAATCTTGGAAGAGGGTTAAGTTGATGGGAACAATCCCACGGTTGGGCGGTCTGGTCAAAATAGTCACGTCTTACAAAAATCTGCCAATAATCCCACCTTTTGTTGTATGCCTACCCCCCCCCCCCCTTCACACCTTCAAAATCACCACCCACCACCCGAAACAGGCCCCCATCCCCCGATTTCCAACACTTTGATCTTGCTGCTAGGTATGCTGAAATAGGAGATGCAGAATGATTACTTTTCACCAATTCCAGTGAATTCCCAACACTTCTATATTGCTGCATTGGAGCAGAACAAGGAATTCCAGCCTGCAGGCAAGAAGCAAATTTCTTCCTGTGACATATCTGAATCACTGAAAGTTGAATCATGTTCCACTGTTATAATATCAACCTCTTCATTCTGGTTAACCTCTGATTCGTGAACCTGTCACAGATTAATGACAAGCAAATGAAAAAAATGCCACAATGGAAGATCTGATAGCAACTATCAAATTGGACTTCTCAGTTTCTGGCATGATATTGAATTCGCCTTCTCTTTCTATGTATCCTTAAGTTTCTTCAGCTCTTTAGAATCTGGGGCAATTGCACTCCAGTTCTCAGTATAACTTTTAGCCCATATGTAAATCAAGCCAGTCAAGGAAACTGAGACAACAATTGGGTGAACCAGATGCCAACCCAAATCAATCAAAGCTTCTTTTGGATCTTCAAGAGATGTCACAAGATGCCCTGCTAGATCCCATATGTATTTCTTGTGCTCTTCTTTGCTAGTAGAGCCACCAATAACCCACTCACCATCACCACTAAAACCGGGCGTCTTCCGGTGGATTTTGGTTACTACTTTGAATGTTCTGAAACTTTAACGTTGCTGTTTGAATCATAGTTCACTACTTTGTTTTTAAATTTTATTTATATCTGTAAGAAGTAATGCTTAAATTTTCTTATTTAGCTGCATAATTTCGGCTACATTCCGTGAGTGTTATTGAAAGATTTAACTACTATGTCACAGAACCTCCTGTGTAAATCAATACCAAATTCTCTGTTCACCGAGTCGAAACCTATTAGAGCATCTACAATGGTTGTATATAAGGACTAGCTTGCAAATATAAAAATACTTCAAGCTAGTAGCTGATCATTGGACATTGTAGCTTATTTGAGCTAGGTAGCCAAAACAAGCTACTATCACAATTGAGATCAAAGAGGAAAGAACAATAAATGTTCATAACTTAAAGAATAAAAATTGATATTGGTAGGAAACATTTAGCTACATACATTGTTGCTTACCAATGGAGGAAATGATGGCTTAAAAGTAATATAGCTAGAAATCGTGAGGTGACATTGTTAGCAACAAAAAGAGTAGTTAGACCATTGTAGATGCTCTTACTGCCCCTTCATTCTCATTAAGATTTGTAGTTGCTTTTTGAACTGCTTAAACTGTTACATTTTTTTTGTTCCTATTGGGCATGGACTTGGTTTTGATGCATAACTCATGCTTTTGTTTCTCGCCTTTGTTAATGCTTGTTTATGCTTAATTTACAGGTTTCTCACACATATCACCTCATTCTCAGACGCTGCTGAGTGGAATATTTGCTGTTATATCCGTTAATGTGATGCTGGCATTCTACATATACATGGCAATGAAAGAGCCTTCGGGTAAGCATGAGCCAGATCCTGCTTTTGTAGCCCAAGCTAAGGCTAAGGCTAAGGCTAGCCCGAGTAAACCTAGCAGTGGTGATAAACAGGACTAGTATGTCCATGATCCATACAGACTGACCTGGGCTTCAGGTTGCATAGTGGTAACGGAGGAAGACCGGAGCAATCCAAAACTTTGGTATAGGAAAAAAGTAGGAGTTATTAGAATTTGATTGTAACGAGCATTATTTGTTGTACCATTGATGATTCTCATCTGCCAGAATTTTGATTGAATGTTTTTCTTCTGAAGAGATTTCTCTATTTGGTCCAAAGCATTCTGTTTCATAATGCGTAATGCACATCACTTTCTTTTTGTAATATTCGCCCGCATAATCAATTTTAAGTAATTGAGCCAAAATGCTACAACTATCCATTATTATAATTTTCTACATCTTCTCTTTAACAAGGTTCATTACACTAATACAGTCTGGATAAATTGTGCCAATGACAAGACTGTGCTCGTAACAGAGGCTTATCAGGAACCAAAAGCAAAGTAAGGGGTGGGAAGAGTGTAAAAATTATGGAAGTAACATACTTTGGATCGGAAGAGCCTCTCAGAAACAAAAAGTAGAATCGTACATTCTATGAACATGCATAATCTAGATACACTCATATTATTGGTTTAAAAGGGCAAAATAAGATTTATAATTGTTTAACCATTAAATCAATGATAATGGATAATTATGTTATTAATAGCTTTGTTGGTATAATATAATCTAATATATATTCGTTTAGCTTTCGCCTGTTGAAAGAATCGTAAGTAATATAGTAAGACCATATTTGAATCGTGGAATCGTACGATTCTGCAGTAGGATCACAATTCTAACAATATTAGAGAGTTTTGTTCCGGATTGTTTATAACAGTTGGGAACAGGCATTTCTCCAACAGATGAGCTCTTGAGATCTTTTATTTAAGGCTTAAGGATATGATTTAGTTGCATATACTTTTGAAACTCGAAGGGGATTGGTTCTGGTTGGGAAGCACATGACAGAAGCAAAGATTGAAGTCTAAATGAATTCCCAAAAGTTCAGAATTTCTAAGTAAACACATTCTTTTTCAACATACCTGATTCAATCTTCCTAGCTTGCATCATATTCAAAATGATACTATTTGTCAATTGAATGAAGTAACAGTTATATATACAAAAAAGTAACATGCAACACGGACGTTAATCGAATAAAAGAATCATCATAAGCAAAAGTAAAAAGAACCCTATAATATTTGAAGTTCTTTGATTATAGATAACAATATGTATATATACGAGTTTATTCGTCCCACACCTCCCATCCCACATATGGGTTTAGGATCACGCATTTGCTCATTTGGAACTCTCTTGTAGAGTATTGAATCAGTTGAAGTTCTTCAAATGAGCAATGAAAAAATGTCTAAGTAGAGACTATACAGAGCGTACAACAGAAGTTATATACAGATATGTCAACTTTGTGAAATGATGTCCTACAAAAGCAGCTTGTTAAGGCATTCTTAACATTTATTACGAATATCAATTTCAATGAATATCTTACATGTAAACATGTTTACATAGCTGGCTATCTTTGACTCAGCTTACTCGACTTGAACCAACTCATTCATCATTGATATTACAAATTACAAGTAGTTAAAGTTCTGTTTGCGTCCTCCACGTATTCCCTAATCCTATGAACCAATTTTAAAAGAGCATCAAGAAAAGCTTGATTCTCCAGCACAAAGCAATTTCCTAATGATATGAGCACGTAGCAACTCAGTCTTGTCAATCTCAATCGGTTACGTCAAAACAGAGCTTGGCCTCATCCCATGGACCATTAATTTCAAACTTGTATTTCTGAATTCTTGTAAGCCAATAAGGACAGATGAAAGTGATGAAAACCAGCAAACCTAACAGCACACTGAAGAAAAATCCTTGCAATCTATATACTAATGAAAGAGTGAGACTCATCAAGCCCAATGAAAAGCAGAGATACAACGAAAATGAGTATCTCTTAATACAGTACACAATGAAGGGAGCAAAAAGGAAAACCTGCAAGGAAAACAAGACAATAGCAAACACAAGTTGCCTCGATGGAAGCCGGGACGCAATCAAAACTGAAGCAATGATAGAAGTATTTAAAGAGATATTGCTACTTAAACTAGGATTTGAAAGAGAACCTGGAGGCTTTACAGTGCAGCCTGTGTAGTCATGTAAAAAGAGATGGAGGACAATCAGCATAGTCGTCAGAGCCCAGATGGAATCGGAGCTAATAGACCTTGTCAAAGTGTGGTAAATTGGAGACAAGGCATACATCCCAATGGTGAAATACATAATGTTAAGGATATAATGCGCCAAAAGTTTGAGGGAAATCATCCTGGCAGTTAAAAGGAGAACTATGAAGCCGGAAACAAGCAGAATTGTATCAAGAAATATGAGGGATTTAAAACTAATAGTTGAGGCAAGAGTCCACACCCAAACCAAGACTACAAGGGTGACAGTGCAAAGATACTGAGAGATGGCCACTGAATCAAGGATCACCTTACACAAGTCTCGCTTGACAACATTAGCATTTGTGACCATGTCCTCGAGGAAGGAGTCATCAGTATGGTTGTCATCAAACCCCGGTTGCATACCTCCATAGGCTACTTTTCTCCATTTCCATGGAGAGGGAGGAAAATCTTGGTCCATTCTTATTCCTAGAATCAAAATCCTATGTCAATCGTATGTTGAGTACCTCAAGTTCCAGATTCTTTGGAGGGAAATGGCTAAAACTCTGAGGCCCTCAAAATAAAACCTAATTTACGCAAAAGTGAACAATTCTGATCCTCGTATCCATAGCCATATTGTTAAATGTGCCGACTGCCGAAGCCATGGCATCATGGCCCACACATCATAGCTAGAATAAGCTTTTATATTGATCCATTAAAGTACGAAACTCTGCAAGTGAAGGTTTTTGCAGAAAAATCAGAACCAAATAGGTAATTAAACAAGTACATTGATAAATACAAGTGAAGTAGAAAACATATGAATGAATCTCATGTATACCACAGCAACAATCAGAAAAAGGTAATTAAAAAAAGCAGGCTAGAGGAAATCAACAAAGTAGCTATTCTCTTCCATTTTATCCCTCCTACTAGCTATACCGAACCTATACTTTCAATCTCAAATATTTGGGCTTCTATTTGACGTTTCAACAAAAGATTACCAGAGAAATGAGAGAGCACAATTCAAAATCAAATCATTTCTACAATTCTCTGAAACAAACGAGCTTTGCCCAAATCATATCAAATATGAACACTTTTGGTTCATATCACAAAAAATAATACGTTTCGCAAACATTGTTACACTTGCATAGTAAACACTATTCAAAAAGTTTATATTAACCGTCGTTTATGATTTATATATAAGAAAAAGTATTGACACATGACTCATCTTGTTAAATTCCTCTTCAATATATATTTAACTAAAATTGACTTTTTATAATTTTTACAAAATCACAACAAGCCATATTAACGCTCAAAAGGTTTTGCATTGGCATGAGTAAAAATAAGAAATGAAACAATCCTCCGTATATTGAATGGAAATAGTATTATACGGAAACCAAAAATCCGTTAAGAAGAAAAATTGAAACCAAAAACATCATTATCTGAATGTAATTAGTAAACAAAAAATGTTCATATCAGATATGAACCGAGCATTTATCCCGACCAAATTCCTAATTACATTTCACAATTCAGAATCCAATTATCAAATGAAACACAATAATATAAGCACAAGTGCACATCCACAATCACAAATTCAGAATGACAGCCAAAAAAACAACCTAATGCCACGACAATTGAAAGTAAAAAAAACTTACTTTTTTAGATTTTAGAGGTCAATAATCTTCAACACACACACACACCATCGACAGAGTGGGTAGGACTTACGACAAGCTATAAGAGAGATACTGTAAATTTTGTAGATGTTAAAACCAAAATCTAGGATTCAGAATGTAAATGTAGAAAACTAGAAAAGCCAATACAAAAACATGCATATGAAAACATTCAAACTTCAAACACCAAAAACTAACTATACAAAATATCAATTTCAGCAGAAATTTAAAATGCGTATAACTTCCTCGTACGAACTCCAAAACAAACTTTTCTTGAGCCTATCAAGAGTAAAATTGCGATACGAACAGGTTTTGTGAAATACTCCCTCCGTCCCCCAAAGGATTTCCCATTTGCTTTTCTTGAAGTCAAACTTTGTAAACTTTGACCATAAATTATAACTAATATATAATATAAATATTTGTCATAGGTGATCTTGTTAGATTTGTATTAATAGGTATATTCAAAATATCAACATTTTATCATTTTTATTAATAAATATTAGGAGATATAAACGGTCAAAGATGTACATTGCAGACCGTGCAAAAAGCAAATGGGAAATCCTTGGGGGACGGAGGGAGTAGTATTTTTGCTCAAAACGCCCGGAAACTGTTGAAAAACACAATTTACGAAACTAGTCTGTGATTGTTACGAATTACAGCACCATATTCTTTCTTTGAACATTAACAATCTAACTTTTCATATTAATTCAACTAATCCATACACATTCTTAACTCTTCCTACTAACATTTAAGATCAAACCAAACTTCAATTCATCGCAACTTATACTAACAAATTTCCTACTGATGTAAACTAACTATTAAACACATAAATAAACATTATACTGAATCAATTCCACACCCAAACGTTTAAAATCAAAAAACCCAATTCAATTTCAATCTAAAAACCCTAAAATCATAAACTTGAGATAAACTGAAATTAAATTATAAATTCAACTTACCCACAAGAAGTAAGGAAGATCATGGATGAGAAAAAGGTTGAAATTAAAGTGGTAGTTTCTCTTCCCTTCGGTTCTACAGCCGAGCGCAAAACTTCTTCCTTTATCTCTCCCGATCTCCCTGCTCTCTTCTCCCTTAATTTGCTCTCTTTTGTTTTCCTTTTCTCTTCATTTCTTGTTTTTTTTTCACCCCATTAAAAATATAAATTAGAATCCAATCTCTCTTTTTACTATTTTTATTATATAATCAATGTTACTTTTGTTCAAATAGATTTGGGCGTATCTTGAAACCGTGATGCATACTCTCCTCCCTACTGCGGTCTATTTGGTCTAATTACGTTAAACACCTCTTCGCACGTAATAGCATATCTAAGTACATTTATTATCTTTTCAATATACAAATTAAATGTCGGAGAGATATCACGTCAAAATAATAACAATCCTAACTCCTTAAAAGAATTAACTCGAAATCCCAATGTCAAACAAAACTAATTCCCTCTCTAGAAACCTAGAGTTCTCCTCGTCAATGGTGAGTTTTGTTCCTCAATAGCCGTCTTCACTCAACACTCTAACCCTCCATCTTCTCTCTCACACCAAGATACGCAACCTCCCCACCAACCTTATGCTTTTGCTTCCTATCAGAGCTATTTTCGAGCTTAACAACCAACTACTATTGTTGCATGCAAACATTTTAATTGGCAACTGCAAATTCTGAGCAACTCCCGAGGTAAAGAAGCTTCAATCAACTCCTCTCACCCAATCTCAGCGCTTGCCTCAATGCACTCCGCCTACAATCCTACCTACTCAGTTCTAGCTTCACCATTTGGATTGCATGTATTAGAAATCTCCACTGCAGCTTCTACAAGTGTTCCATCCTATACCTCTGGTACGTTTACACTCTTACTTCCTCTATTTAATCAGTTTACCTTTCTGCTCTCAACTCAAGTTTCCTTTCTTCCAACTCTCAGTTTCTTTTCCTAAACTCTCTTAGCATCTGCTCTCCAATCTTCACGGTGTCTTTCACCTTCTCTCCACATTTACTCCCATTTCTCCTCACAGTATGAACCCAATCGACCTAAATAATAATAATTTTAGAATGGGAGCACTTATTGACCCTCCCTCCAATCTTCGGTTTGCGGGCGATATTAATTGGGGATCCACTGTTATTGGAGTTTTCTTTGGCCCCCATCCTCCCCACCAACAGTTAGTTCAAGGACTCATCACTACCCAATGGATTCGTAGAGGTACTATCATTGTACTTCGCACTGGCCCATATTATATTCTTACATGCTCCAACCATGTAGATGTTGAAAGCATCTTACAACTTCACACTGCTATCATTGATGGCTGTATTATTACTTTCCGTCGCGGACATTGGTCCATTGTTCCCCAATCTATCAACTTTAATTATGCTCGCATTTGGGTTCGCATTTCTGGTCTCCCTCTGGGTTACCTTTCTGTTGATTGGGCTAGACAAACGTTATCACATGTAGGTTATGTCGAAACTATTGACCATCAAGGGGATGAACTCCTTAGTGAACCTGAAATTTGTGTTTACATGTTAGTAGATCTCTCTCAACCTTTGATCCCTGGTTGCTTTTTGCCTATTAGAAGATAGAGTAGTTTGGGTTTATTTTCGATACGAAGGTGTCTTTCGCTTTTGTAAGAGATGTGGGTGTGTAGGTCATTACATTTGTTGGTGCCATTGGTCCATCCTTGAAGCAAATCGTAGACTTAGAGCACAAATGCTTCAATGGAACAAAATGGTATTAGAGTTTTGTATGGCCCTCTTAACCTTCCCTTTTACACCAATCTCATTGAAGGCCTACCAGATAGTTTTCGGTTTAGAAATACACAAGCCAACCTCCTCTTACAAGAAGCACCCACTGATACTCCTGCTGATAACCCTGTTCGACATCACTTCAATGACGCAGGACATCCTATCCCAACAAAAATCATAGAACTCGATTCCTCAGACAACGAAAGTGAATACTTTTCAGGCGAAGAAGGATTTGAAATGCCTTCTCAGTTGCATGCACATTATCCTTCACCAAATCCACAACCTTCTCCTCAAACAACTTCCCCTTATCCCTCCAATCAAGTCACTCAATCACCAGTACACATCTTGGTTTATCGTCTTCTGATACCTATGCTCAATTTACTTCTCATCACTCTCCAAGCTCCACCCTACAAAATCCATACTATGAACATGGTGAATCCTCCCATGCACCTCAGCCATCTCATCACCCTCACCAAACTCAACCTATCTTTGAATCTCTTGGTATTTCCCAATGGGCTTCTCAACCGTTCGCCACTGCACAAAGGAATTCAACCACTCATCCAACATCTACTCCTTTAAAATCACAACTTGTTTGATAACATCCTTCACTTTCTTTCTATTCCTCCTCCAACACTACCAATACCTACCTCTGCAGCCTCCACAGACCACTATGGAGTTTACATTCCTATTGCCCTAGACACAGATAATGCACCAAACTCTACTCAACATATCGCCACCACACTCATGCAACCCGCAAACATTATTCACCCTACCCCTATCCTCTCTAGAGCTGGTTTACGACTTAGACGCTTACTTATTCCCACACGCCGTATCAGAGTCCATCCATATGCTCCTTTCAACCATTCCTCTACATCCCCATTCTCAATACACACCTCTCCAATTTCTCCTCCTCAAGATTATCCAGAAACTGACCCACCCAATACCCCCACAATCCCCCCTAATGAATTACCACTACCTAGGGTTACACAATATTCCATTAACACTTCTTGGCCACGTAAGCGATTCCGTCTACCAGAACACTACCGCAGCACTTCCCTAGATATGCAACTTAAGTATGGTACCGACGGTTATATCTCTATAGATTGGACCCTAAAACGTCGACGCATTCGTCTTGAAAGATTAGAAGCCAAAGGTGGCTTTAATATGTGGTGGGTTGACCAAGGTTCTTTGAAACTACACCCTAAAGCACTAACTGACATTGAAATGGCTCGTGATTTGGAGGTAGAAGTGGGAGTAGAGGTCACTTCCAAACTCTCAATGAAAAGACAAGATACCTCTGCTATTGACCATGGCAACTATAATAAACTGAAACTCAAAGAACCTATGATTTCAGACTCCCCTACCAACTCTACTCAATGCTCATCTACTCAAGCTATGGCCTTTCAATTTGAGCTTGTACTATCTCTTTCACCCCCGGGTGAGGTGGATGGCCCTTCACATCCACCCATGTTTCCATGAAGATGATCGCTTTTAATGCAAGGGGAGTTGGTGATGAGTCTTCCCTAGCAATAACCTACTCCAAATGGTTGCTCAAAACTCATCATCCTATGTTTTATTTTATGTCTGAAACTAAAGTCTCTTTAAGAGTTTCTAGTAAGATTTTTAGTTCTTGTAATCCTTCCTTTATAACCGGCTTTGATGACCTAGGCAGTAGTGGTGGTTTGTTAGTTTTAGGTTGGTCTTCTTTACTTATTACCTCTCTAGATGTCTCTCCAAACTATGTACTTTGTAATGTTATCAACCCTTGTGGTAGTAATTGGCAAGTTTGTTTTGTTTACGGGGCACCTGTCTTAGCGGAAAGACCGTTAGTGTGGGCTAAACTTGCTTCCTTTACACAAACCTTCCCTAACTTAATGATGATAGGTGAGTTTAATCAATTGGAATATCATGACGACAAACTAGGAGGATCACCGTTTATAAAAGAATGGCAAGAATTCATAGATTGGCGTCTAGATACCAACCAGTTGGACATTCCCTTTTCGGGTCCCCGTTTCACTTGGTCCAACAAACAACTAAATCATCGTCTTATCCTAGAACATCTTGATCGAGGTTATATGTCCAAAGATCGGGCTAACATCTTCCCAAATAGCCACATTATAAACCAACCTATTTTGGTTTCCGATCATGCCGCAATTATTTTCTACTCAGACCATAACACTACGAAATCCAAAAGACCCTATCAAATTGAAAATTGGTGTTTAACTCACCCCAACACCCTACTCATTATACAAAAATTTTGGCATTTTCAAGTTTTTTCACCTTTATTATTCCAAATCACTAGAAACCTTGCCCTTATCTGAACCGACTTGGGCCCTAAGACATAAGAAGTTCATGGGAATCATTTGGAACTCCATAACAGAACCTCTTTCCTTAGCAAGCACTTTCATTCAAACTCTATCCCAAGCCCGATCCTATTTACAATCAGCTAATTCCATCAATCAATAAATTACGATGGGCTACTCTTGGTGACTGTCCTTCAAAACTAATGTATTCCTTAGTTCAGAATCGGAAATCAACACAAACCATACACTCCATACAAGATGACAAAGGCACCTGGACTTCTGAACCCTCGACCATCTCCCACCTTATGACACAACATATTCAACAACTCATGCGACCACTTCCAGAGTATGATCCCATTTATACCACCTCCCTTCTTAACCAACTGTACCTACCACAAATCTCCCCCACATCTTATCATCACCTCTTGCAACCCTTTTCCCCAACAGAAATCCAACAAGCTATGTTTGCATTGGGTAACAACAAATCTCCGGGCCCTGATGGCCTTACAGCCGAATTTTTTAAAACACATTGGCAGACTCTAGGTGACATCATCATCAAAAGTATTCAACTAGTTTGGCAAAACGGCTATTTCCCCAAAAACTGGAATCACTCACTAATGATCATGATCCCTAAAATTCTCCAACCACAAAATATCACACAGTTCCGACCCATTAGTCTTTGTAATACCCTTTACAAATGCATTGCCAAAATTATGGTCAATAGGATGAAACCTATGTTTCCTCACCTTATTTCCGACTATCAACATGCTTTCACTCAAGGTCGACAACTTCACGATAATACCTTCTTAAGTCATGAACTGCTTCATTTTATTAATCAAAGAAAACACGGTCCCACCACCTATGCCGTAGTCATAATCGAGATGAGTAAAGCATATGATAGAGTCAATTGGGACTTCCTAGTCAAAGTTCTTCATGCCTACGGTTTTCCCCCAAAATGGATCCAACTCATCTACCCCTGTATTTCCACTGCCTCCTATCGCATCTTATTTAATGGCCAATTGCATAAGCCTTTTCACCCTCTTTGTGGTCTACGGCAAGGAGACCTCCTTTCCTCCTATCTTTTCATTTTATGTATGGATGTTTTGTCTCGCCTCCTCACTATCTCGGAAAATATCAAACTTTTCCAAGGAATTAAACTAAGTCGTACTACTCCTTCCATCAGCCATCTTCTTTTTGCTGACGATGTTCTTTTATTTTTTAAAACTTCCACCACTTCATGCCAATCTATCACCAATACTCTCTCTAACTTCTCCAAAGCTTCTGGCCAATGCCTCAACCTAAATAAATCTTTCATCAAATTCAGCCCAAACACCCCCCCTTTCCCAAGACGCCTATAAACACATCTTATCAATGCCACAAAAAACTAACATAGGGTTACACCTGGGTGTACCAGTTGATATTACTGCTACTAAAGCTCAACATTTCACCCCCATCCTAGACAAAATCTCCAAGAAAATTCTCTCCTGGACCTACCTTCACCTCACTATCCCCACTAAAACCATCCTTATCAATATTGTCCTTATCTCCATTATCACACACCTTATGCCTACCTTCCGTCTCCCTATGTGCATCCTTTCTAAACTAGATTCCCTTTTACACTCTTTCCTTTGGTGTACTAACGACAACAAAGGTATCCCCTGGATCAAAAGGTCTACCACCACTCTCCCCAAAGGTTTAGGCAGTTTAGGCATCCGATCCGTTACAATTCTTAATGAATGCAAATTCATGAAACAGGTTTGGCGAATGTCCAAAAACCCCCAACTCCTTGTCTCCCGATTCTTTAGCTCCAAAAGACCCTTTGCACTCCATACTTGCCAACAAAAACCTTACATCTCTCCTTTAACCTCATGGGGAATGAGAAGCCTAATTAATGCTGAAACTACACTCCTACAAGAATGTCACTGGAAAATAGGCAATGGGACCAAAATTTCAGCTTTTTCTCGAAAATGGGTTAATAAAACCATCCCACTAGCTAATACTTCTCTCACTCTACAAAAAGCAGCCAGAGCAAAAGTTAAAGACTACATTTCCACAAATCCTATACAATGGAACTTCTCTAAACTTCTGACCGATTTTGAACGATCTCATGCCCTCTCCATTAGTACCATTGAACTCCCACACACAAATCGTGAAGATACTATGATCTGGAATCACCATCGCTCTGGTGCTTTCACCACCAAAACTGCCTATGCCATTCTCTCTTCCTACACTATTAATCCCCCAACCCAACCACATCCGACTCCACCGAAAACCTATAAAACACTCTGGCACCTCCCAATCCTACCCAAAAGGAAAAATTTCCTATGGCGTTTACTTCATAATAGATTACCTGATAAAGTAAACTTGCATAAACGCCAACTCCTACCCACCTATAACTGTGATCTATGTCCACAACAACCTGAAAACTCAGCTCACCTTTTTCTCACTTGCCCTCTAGCCCAATTAGTGTGGTCCCTTACAACAATCCATCCTATCCCTCATATTCACCCCCAAATTACCTTTCAAACTTGGGTTTCTGATTGTATTCTGCGTTACAAAACTCAAGAGGGCCTTCATAGCCCTAGTCTTATTACCTTTATCTCTACACTTTGGTGCCTTTGGCTGCACCATAATGACATAATATTCATATCCTCAACCCCAAATCATACTGCAATCCTTCACAATATCCAAACCTTGACCACCCTTCAACAAAACTGCCATACACCCCTTTCTCCACCTTTGCGTTTTCTCCACCCCCCCAGAGGTGTCCTCTTCTTCCCCACCAGGTTTATTGCAAATTGATCTAGGACTACTAAAACACACTCCTCCACAACACATAATTCAATGTGATGCGACCTGGAACAAGACCACCTTCATCACAGGTGTAGGATGGTATCTCCAATCAACGAACCACCATACTCCATCTACACTTTTTGGTGGATCTTTCGGCACTTCATCGAGCTCAACACATGCTGAAGCACAAGCCTGTCTAGCAACCATCAACTGGGCGATACAACGAGAGCTATCTAGCATCCTCATATACACAGACTCATTCATCTCCTACAAGATCGACTACTTGACGTCATCATCAAATGGACCATCCAGCAAATCAAACTCAAAGCACTACAACTCCAAGCATGCAGGATTCTTAAAGTCAACCGGCAAAGAGTGCAACAAGCTCACAACCTAGCTAAATATTGCGCCAATTTTCTAATGTCCTCTAACTAGTTTTATGTTTTATGCTCAATCTTCTGTCTAAAAAAAAAAGAATTAACTCTATGTTTCAATAGATAATTCCATTGGAATATTACATTATAATTAATTAGAATAATACTAGCTTTTCAATATTTGTATAATTAAATTCAATTTTCTTTAAATGTATACGAAGATTACTAATATATAATCAAGTTGATAATCATACTTAACTATTCATATTTCACTCCTTAAGATATGGGTACTACAGTAATGTTTGGCTCTTTATATAAATGATAAAATTACTTATAACAATACAACCTTTAAGCGGGTGTTTTCTAATAATCCAATCTACCAAATTTTGGGACACTTAGCGCACGCATATTAGTACTCATAGCTATGTTGTTGAGTTGATTCTGATGGTAAGAGCTTACATTTGACTACATACTGAAACTGCGTAGACTGCAAGGATTTGCACTTGCCTTAGATTCGTATATTATCCAGTCTTTTCTTGTGTGTTAGTTTTTCAATCAATAGCATACTGATCTTGATTTTGACTATGTACTTGTTGCAATTTGACGACATGTTGCATGTGCTATAATAGATGTGTTCTTTTGATTAATTCTTGAGCCTTAGAGATGTTTTTCATGAAATATTTTCCTTCTTATCCCTATTGATTCTAATAATTACGCTTTCAGATTGAATATCATTACAAGTCTAAGCCTCGTATTTTGAACTAACATATCACAAATTTTTTAGTTGAGAAAACAAAGAAAGAAGTGATATGTTAGTCAAAACAATAGAAGAAAAATTGTGAAAAAATAGAAAAAATAGTTGTTCTTTCATATGTTTCATTAACATTGTTTGGAAATATTGTGAAATATGCCGCAAAAACGCCCATTGCGGAAAATTCCCCACTGCTGCCTCCCGTAGGAGTCTGGGCCGTGTCTCAGTCCCAGTGTGGCTGATCATCCTCTCGGACCTTCTTTTTTTGAGGATCGACGAATCAAATGATATTTTTGTTCCAATTTTTGTCTCGGTTAATTCCACAAAAACAAAAAAAAAAGTTGGACTATTAATAATGATTTTTCTTTAGAATTTGGTTACTTGCTCGATCCACTTACTTAAAGGTTCATTGGTTAGTTTTGCGAGTTTCCATTACGGGATGATATTTTGGATTTACCGTTGATTCCCTTGGAGTTGATTGGTCTTGATTTTATTGCTTTGTGCACCCTTTTTCTTGACTTTTCCACCACTTTCTCAAAATGTTTTTCCCACCTTTACCTAAGCGCCTTTATAACCCTGAAAAAGTCTTCTTGAACATGTGTATTGTGTTTGTTGAATTGATATTGAGTCAAATCGTGATATTAAATAGTAAGTTTGTTATCTAAGTGAACCTGGATTAGGAAGAGTGTCATTTATATATTTTCTAAACACATGAGAGTGTGAGTCAGGAAAGAATATCATGATTCTAATAGGCCGGTGAGTGTTTAGAGAAATCTTGCCACATAAATTGTGACAAGTGACACCTTGGATAACACTGTTTCAAGATTTGTATGTTATATAAGTCAAGCATTTGATCAATTGTTGGGGTGATTTGATTGGAGTAATCAGAACAATTGAAGTTGAGATTTGTCTGCTTGAATGATATTAAACATTGAAAATGTTTTGAGCTATTGTTTTCTATTTAAGGGGTGAAGCAATTATATTCATATTTATGTCATGCTTTGCTTGGGGACAAACAAAGGTTTAGCTTGGGGGGTTTGTTATAATAGTTGTATATATGTGTTTATCCCTCTGGTTCCTAGCTAGAATGTGTGTTAGTGGTGCTCTTAATAGCTATTTTATGTAACTATCTCCATCTAATTGTGGTTTTGTATTTTGTGATAATGGTAAGTTTTAGGGAATTATTTGCAATGTTTTATGATTGCCCATAGATGAATGGAGAAGCTTGGAGTCACTTAAAGAGTTCCGAGGGTCCGAGGCTGATTCCCGAGGCAATGGACGAATTTAGCACTGGAGACTTGGCGTGAAAAGTCAAGGAATGCAAGGATTGAAGCCCGCCCAATCGGATCGGGCGAGGCAGCCCAATTGGGCAGATAAATTTATCTATGTTTCGTGCCTGATTATGCGAAAGGCGCCTTATCATAGTTCGTGAAGACCGCCTGATCGGCCGAGTTGACCCGTTGAGAATGGGCGGACTGCCAGTTCTACCAGAAGAGATTTGAAGATAATGTTGAGCGACTGATATCACATATTTATATAGAGTTTTGTCCCTTATTTACAAGCTAATTTGTGCGTCATTGGAGCTCTTGGGAGCTATTTTGTGCTAACTATCGTATATAGTTGTGGTTTTGTATTTTAGTGTTGAATTGCAGGTTTTAGGGAGTTTTCTCCTTATTCCCGAGCCTTTTGGAAGCAACCACGGCTTTACGAGATGTTATGAGGCACGTAGGATGGCTCACGAGCTTTATGGATAGTTTAGGAGGTCCCAAGACCCCTAAACGTGAAGATTAGAGAGCCAAGGAGTCAAAGGAGGTTTCCGTGCACTGATCGGGCAGAAATGGCCCGATCGGGCGAAGTATTTATGATCGGGTATGAAAGTCACGGACCCGATCGGGCAAGTCTTGCCCGATCGCATCGGGCGAGCACATATGCACCAGGCCCGATCGGGTGTTCACCACCCGACCCGATCGGGTGGGCTGCTCATAGCTCTCGTTGAGTTGTTGCTTGCGAGGAGACTGTGTTGGCCCAATTTATCGCCAGACCCGATCGGGTGGTGGCCTCAGGCCCGATCGGGTGGGCCTCAAAATCTCGTCAAACGCTGCGCTGTTGCCATGCTAAAGCCCAAACGCAAGTTGACTGTTTTGCATTTGACCCGATCGGGTACTGTGCTCGGGCCCGATCGGGTCTGGCACCATTTGTCGCAATTTTCGACTTTTGCTTCCTATTTTTTTATTAGACTTGAGGGGTATAATAAATACCGTTTTCCTCATTATTTAGGGACATCATTATTTACATCTTTTATTTTTCATCTTTCATTAGCTTTAGACTAGTTTTATTCTTCATTGTTTTTAGTTCAATTCAAACACTTTAGATTAATTTAGAGGTGATCAAACCTATTTCAATTTCAATAAAGTTCCTGCTTTCCGTCAGTTGGTACTCTTCTCTACTCTTTATCTCTTTAATTACTTTGATTGCTTAGTTTATTTATTTAATTGTTCATGATGCAATTGTTAGGGTTTCATATTAGTTTTGTCGTTATTAATTCGATCATGTCTGAGTAGTCTCTTTCTAGGGTGTTAGATAGGAAAGCCATGTTTATACCATGATTGTGATTTAGACTCATCGATTTATAGGGTTTGATTAGGGTGATTGTGATGTAATTTGTTCTTTATTGAGTAATTAACGTTATTGCGCAGTTTCGTTGGTTGCTTGTGGTTAATAGTTGTTTGCACATATCCGTCTTCCGACTAGAGGCCTAGGACACGTCAGTAGTTCTGATTACGTTAGTGAACATGCGGCGTATGTTGAACTATGAGCGTTGAGTCTTAACCATAGATCAACATAGGCTCTAATCCCCCGACTCTTGACTTAGATTTTGATAGTTGTTGACCTTGTTTGATTGGTATAAGCATGGTGGACCGACCTAATACCCTAGGTTTTTATTCCATAGTTTAATCCTCGATTTATTCCGTCTTCTGTAGTCTGTTCTTTAGTTTAATTATTTCTTCCCTGATTTCATCTGGAGTAGCTGAATCGGTTGAATATTAATCTAGAAACTCTGTCTCCCTGTGGATTCGACCCTGCTTCCACTGACTACCTAGTTAGAGGTCCGTAGGTTTATTTTTGATTAGGTGACACGACTAAAGCCTATCAAATTTTGGCGCCGTTGCCGGGGAGACGGCTAGTTCTCTAAGTTTTTATTTGATTATTTGGTCTACTTCTCTGTACCTCGTTGGAACTTCATTGTTCCAATTGAGGTACGTTTTACTGCTGCTTTTTGTTTCTTTTGTATGCCCAGGTCCCAAAGAAACGGTTCCCCAATTCCAGCGGACCCCGATCTTACTAGGACGATCAGGCGGATCCGAAAGATAAAGCAGAAAGAAAAGCAGTCTGTTCAGCTGAACACCTCTGGAACAGACATCTTGAATTCAGTTATGTCAAAATCACTGAAGTCATATGGGGTGCCCAACCCGGATGGTCTTTCTACTGGACCACCAATGCCCACCATCGCCGCTAACAACTTTGAGATTAAGCCTGGACTCATCAGCATGGTCCAGCAAAATCAGTTTGGTGGGCATCCTACTGAAGATCCGGCAAATCATCTGCAACGGTTTCAACAACTTTGTCGAACCGTTAAACATGTCGGCGTCACTCCAGATCAACTCAAAGTCATGTTGTTCGAGTTTTCACTGAGAGATAGAGCCCAAAAATGGTTGAACGATGTGAAAGAAACCGAGTGGAGTGAGATTTCTGCTGCATTTCTGAGAGAGTATTACCCACCCACTAAAACAGCAGAAATCAGAAATAGACTGGCCACGTTTTCCCAAGTGCCTGATGAAACATTAAGGGAAGCGTGGGCCAGGTTTAGAGATCTACAGAGAGAGTGTCCACACCATAATATGGACAAATGGTTCTTGACGCAGACATTCTACAATGGTCTGCAGCCTCAGACGAAGTGTATTGTTGATTCGTCTGCAAGAGGAGTGTTTTTAGACAAGGCAGTTGATGAGGGTTATGAATTTATATCAAATCTTGCAGCCAATGACCATTCATCATCTAGGAGTTTGACTAAGAAGGTACTTGAAGTTGACGCTATTTCATTGCTTACATCTCAGATGGGGCAACTAACTCAGCAGCTAATGAAGTCTTCTAGTCCGACACCTCCACCCATGAGTATCAATGCTATGTCTGCAGTAGCACCCATTACCTCATCTTACTGCGAGGTATGTGGTGTTCAGGGTCACTTTGGGCATGACTGTCAGTTCAGTCAATTTCAGATGGAGCAGGCAAACGCCTTTCAACAAAGGCCACAAACCTTCCCCCTCCACATAACTACCAAAATCCACAAAACTATCAACCTCCACCTCCACAAAACTATCCTAAACCCTCCTACCATCAAACCCCACAACATTTCCAAAGACCACCACCAGAAAACTTCCATCACCACAATAATTTCCAAACTCCACAAAATTTTTCCACCCCACCTCCACAAAACCATAACCCACAAGAGCCTAGCAATTCTGAACTGATGAAACTGATATTGTCTATGCAAAAGGCAAATGAGGAAACACGGAGGGCCCAAGAGGAAGCACGGAGGGCCCAAGAGAAGCACATCCAACTTCTCGAGGCTCAAGTTGCTCAGTTGGCAGAATCTAATGCACAGAGGCAGCAGGGACAATTGCCAGGGCAACCAGTTCAGAGAGAACATGTGAATGCCATCACTCTTCGTAGTGGCATTGCATATGATGCCCCCTCTAGTGCCCATTGATGAGGTTACCCCAACTGCAGGGAAGAAGAGGGTGGTAGAGGAAGGAAAAAGGAAGAATTCGACGTCTGAAGTCGATTTGTCTGCAGCAGCTGAACAAACAGGGAAGAAAAAGGAGAAGGTTTCTGAAACGCCTTTTACACCAAGGCTACCTTTTCCTCACAGGATGCAACAATCTAAGGTCGATCAGCAATTTGGTAAGTTCTTGGCTATGGTCAAGAACCTTGAGGTAACGATTCCATTTACAGATTTAATTACCCAAGTGCCTGTTTATGCCAAATTTCTGAAAGACATGATCACTAAGAAAAGAGACTTTGGTGGGGTAGAACGTGTCGCTCTTACTAAAGAGTGTAGTGCTTTTATTCAAAATAAAACCCCACCAAAGTTAAAAGATCCTGGTAGTTTTTCTATACCCTGCCATCTTGGACCTATTTTTATTAATAAGGCTTTGTGTGATTTAGGTGCTTCTGTTTCTGTTATGCCATTGTCTGTTTATAAGAAACTGAACATGGGAGCCCTTAAATGCACACAAATCACTTTACAGATGGCGGATCGTTCTATAAAATACCCTCTAGGTGTTTTAGAGGACGTTCCTGTTAGGGTAGGGAAATTCTATATCCCTGTAGATTTTGTGGTGTTAGATATGGATGAGGATGCCCAGATCCCTATTATCTTGGGTAGGCCGTTTTTGTGTACTGCTGGTGCTGTCATTGATGTCAAGTCTGGGTCTTTAACTCTTAGTGTTGGTGATGACAATGTGATGTTTAAACTAACCAATATTGTTAAGGCACCTATGCTTGAACAATCTTTTTGCAGGGATAAGGTTTTAGATGAAGTAGGGGTGGAGAAGGCTCCAATTCCACCTAAGGTTGCCTCACCGTCTGGAGGCATAGTCAAGAACATTTGGAGAAGAAAGATGTTTGATGAAGGTGGCACTCATTGCCAAGCCCCTCCTATTTGAGAGAGGGAGGATTATGGTCGTGCGGGACCTTTATAAACCAGCGCTGTGCGAGAGGCGACTCGTATTTTTCTTTCCCTTTTTCTTTTCTTTTTATTTTCCTTCTTTTTGTGAGCGAGAGTGAGGGTACTAACATTGTTTTTCCTCTTAGCATAGTCCTTATCACCTTCTGGCATTGAGGACACCGCCAAGTTCAGCTTGGGGGAGGAGTTCTGTTTGTATTCCCTATCTCTTTTACTGCTTTCTAGGATAGATTTACTGCTTTCAAAAATACTGAAAAAATCAAAAAAATATGGTTCCCATGACTGGTTTAGTTGCCTCCCTGTGCCCCTTTTTGTGCTCTATTTGAAATTGATTTGACTTTGTTTTCTGGATAGCTGGGCATTTGTGATCTTGAGGCTATGATTTGATGTTTGATTGCTATGATTTCGAGCATTTTTGGATTATATTAGACCACTTTGTGCTGCATACCTGAATTGGTTAGACTGTGAGGCCTCTTTGTAGCCTATTGGATTCATATTATTATCCAGTCTATTCTTGTGTGTTAGTTCCTCTTTAGTGGATTGATCTTGACTTTGACTTCGTACTTGTCTGATTTTAGATGACTTGTAGCATGTGCTGTGATAGAGGCGTTCTTTTGTCTTATTCTTGAGCTTCAGAGTGAGTTTTTGATATACTTTTATCCTCCTTAGCCCCGCTGAGCCTGATGACTTGTTTCGTGTTACTTAAACCCCTATTATGAGCCCAAAGCCTTCACTTGATATTATTCCAAGCCTAGCTTAGGGGAGCTTTTGTATGGGTTGAGTTTGAGATTGGTTTGTTGGTTTAGTTTGGTTTTTGAGGAATCTAAAAGTGTATTTGCTGTGGTTTGAGAGTGAGAAAGAGAAAAGAAAAGCAAGTTTAGAGTTGCGTGAATGAAGTTCAGAAAAATGAAAGAAAAATAAAATGAAAATTCAAAAGAATTCTAGTTCTTTCATTCACGTACGTTCATAAAAGAATATTCGCTCCATTGCTAGAAAATTGGGTTTGTTATGCGCTTTTCATTGATTTATGAGTTGGGTTATTTTACATGGTTTTATGGTGATTGTTGGGAGTTGTGAAGGCCATCTTAGGCTTTGTTTGAATGATTTATGCTCCCCCTTTCTTGGTTTTTCCACCACATTACCCAAAAGTATCCCCTACCTCTCGCCTAAGCCCCATTACAACCCTATAAAGTCCTCTTGAGCTCGTGTCTGCAATGTTCATTTGATTGATTTCGAGTTAGTTTGTCAAAGTTAAAGAGTATTTTTGCTAATTGAGTCGACTTGACTAGGATGAGCGTCATTGAACCTTCTTAAACACATGAGAGTGTGAGTGGGAAGGGTACTTATGGTCGGGTTGGTGAGTGTTCGGGCACATTCTTTGCCTGCCACAAAATTGAGAGGAGTGACACCCTTGTGAGTGCCTTTTCAGGACTTGTATGCTTTGTGGATGCTTGAGTTTGATAAATTGCTTGAATGATTGGTGGTTGGATAGATTTGATGAGCCAAACTTGAATTATGCCTGCTTGAACGATTCTTAGTCTGGAAAATGTTTTGAGCTTTGATTTGTTTTTACCTTTGGGGTGAGGTAATCTATTCCATGTTCATGTGCTGTTTGCTTGAGGACAAGCAAAGGTTTAGCTTGGGGGAGTTTGATATCACGTATTTATATAGAGTTTTCTCCCTTATTTACAAGCTAATTTGTGCGTCATTGGAGCTCTTGGGAGCTATTTTGTGCTAACTTTCGTATGTAGTTGTGGTTTCGTGTTTTAGTATTGAATTGCAGGTTTTATGGAGTTTTCTCTTTATTCCCGAGCCTTTTGGAAGCAACCACGGCTTTACGAGATGTTATGAGGCACGTAGGATGGCTCACGAGCTTTATGGATAGTTTAGGAGGTCCCAAGACCCCTAAACGTGAAGATTAGAGAGCCAAGGAGTCAAAGGAGGTTTCCGTGCACTGATTGGGCAGAAATGGCCCGATCGGGCGAAGTATTTATGATCGGGTATGAAAGTCACGGACCCGATCGGGCAAGTCTTGCCCGATCGCATCGGGCGAGCACATATGCACCAGGCCCGATCGGGTGTTCACCACCCGACCCGATCGGGTGGGCTGCTCATAGCTCTCGTTGAGTTGCTGCTTGCGAGGAGACCGTGTTGGCCCAATTTGTCGCCAGACCCGATCGGGTGGTGGCCTCAGGCCCGATCGGGTGGGCTCAAAATCTCGTCAAACGCTGCGCTGCTGCCATGCTATAGCCCAAACGCAAGTTGACTGTTTTGCATTTGACCCGATCGGGTACTGTGCTCGGGCCCGATCGGGTCTGGCACCATTTGTCGCAATTTTCGACTTTTGCTTCCTATTTTTTTATTAGACTTGAGGGGTATAATAAATACCGTTTTCCTCATTATTTAGGGACATCATTATTTACATCTTTTATTTTTCATCTTTCATTAGCTTTAGACTAGTTTTATTCTTCATTGTTCTTAGTTCAATTCAAACACTTTAGATTAATTTAGAGGTGATCAAACCTATTTCAATTTCAATAAAGTTCCTGCTTTCCGTCAGTTGGTACTCTTCTCTACTCTTTATCTCTTTAATTACTTTGATTGCTTAGTTTATTTATTTAATTGTTCATGATGCAATTGTTAGGGTTTCATATTAGTTTTGTCGTTATTAATTCGATCATGTCTGAGTAGTCTCTTTCTAGGGTGTTAGATAGGAAAGCCATGTTTATACCATGATTGTGATTTAGACTCTTATCGATTTATAGGGTTTGATTAGGGTGATTGTGATGTGATTTGTTCTTTATTGAGTAATTAACGTTATTGCGCAGTTTCGTTGGTTGCTTGTGGTTAATAGTTGTTTGCACAGATCCGTCTTCCGACTAGAGGCCTAGGACACTTCAGTAGTTCTGATTACGTTAGTGAACATGCGGCGTATGTTGAACTATGAGCGTTGAGTCTTAACCATAGATCAACATAGGCTCTAATCCCCCGACTCTTGACTTAGGTTTTGATAGTTGTTGACCTTGTTTGATTGGTATAAGCATGGTGGACCGACCTAATACCCTAGGTTTTTATTCCATAGTTTAATCCTCGATTTATTCCGTCTTCTGTAGTCTGTTCTTTAGTTTAATTATTTCTTCCCTGATTTCATCTGGAGTAGCTGAATCGGTTGAATATTAATCTAGAAACTCTGTCTCCCTGTGGATTCGACCCTGCTTCCACTGACTACCTAGTTAGAGGTCCGTAGGTTTATTTTTGATTAGGTGACACGACTAAAGCCTATCAGCGACCGATCGGGCGCAGGCTCTAGAGGATAAATCTTGTATGTTTCGTACTATGTTTATTTATTTCTTCTACTTATGTTAGGTTTATGTATAAATGGGACTACTTAGAATATTTTCGGGACATTTTTCCATTCATTAGTTTTGTCTTAGGTTTACAAACTATCTTCGTGCCTTTCTCTCTAGATCTAGACCTCATACTCCGATTATTTATCACTTTCAATAAAAGTTTATATTTTTAGACTTTCAATATGGACCCATGGTAATTTTATTTTCTTTACCTGTGTCGTTCTTTCTTATATTGCTTATAATTATTGTTCTATTGGTCCAAAAGCATGAGTTTTAGATGTAACATGTCATGCCATTACTTATGGTGTAACAAGGATTAGTTTCAGCGATTTTCACTAATATCATGATTCATAAGTTATGGTGTAACAAGGATTAGTTTCATTGATTTTTCAACAAATTTGTATAATTTTCAATCAAGTTTTATCGTTTTTCAACAACTTTTCATCATTTTTCAGTAGTTGTATAGCATTTTTCAATAAATGTGTATTGTTTTCCTATTTATCTATCATTTTCAACAATTTCATATCAATTATTATCCATATATTGGCTTCTCCTTGCACAAACTGATATTTCCTCCATTCTTCTTCGCGTGCTGCAGCATCAAGCGTTATTAAGGAGGCTATGTGAAGAGGAGTGAGAGAAAAAAGAGAAACTCATGTGATAGCGGGCGAGAGAAAGAGAGAGCATTTAGTGGTTATTTGGTCGACAATAAAAAATAGGGGAAGTGAAAATTCATTGGAGCTGATAAATGGGGGTTGGGTGGCCGTTTGTTTGAGGATAATCATCATACATAAAAAGATAAAGTTTAGTTTTTAACAAAAGTACTAAAAATAATATGTTATAATTCGAAATAGTATGATGTTTATACCGTCGAACTCACTTCGAAAAATATTTCAAAATAAGATCAATGTTTATATACCTACACAACGTATAAAATACAAGCCCTAACCCTAACAACTGCATATGTTTGTTCTGGCATAAATATAAACTAATTATGTAGAGTCTATATTTAATCAATACACATAATTAGATTTTAAGATAATAGAATGATAGAATTTAGTTTTCAATTTAACTAAGAAATATAATTAATTATCATACATTGAATAAAACTCATAATCAATAACACAATAATAAGACTCGCCAAAAACTAATAAAATCAAGATTTTAAATAAAACGGATATTGTAAGAATAGACTAATACTCATGAATGTCTTTTTTTATATTGATTATTATCATAATCATGTTATTTGTTAGGAATTTTCATTAGCCCGTGCAGCACACAGACCTTTAATCCTAGTATGCTTAAAAACCCACAATTCTCCTACCATGATGGGGAATCCAAAATCAAATATTTAATTTTTCAAAATTAGAAAATTTTGATATAGAGATATTCCTGTATTAATATTTCCACCAATTAATCATATTACGTTCCAGCATGCTGCTAGTGGTGAGGATAAAGTTTTAAAGAATAGATACTGGACTAGCAAGAAAGACCCAATGCACTACAAATCAATGGCTACAGCCGCCTGCTCAGCAAAAGATTGACTGATATACACAGTGAAGCTGTATCGTAACGCAGACAGAATTACAGAAATAAAAAATGGAACAGAATTGATCCCTGGGAAAAATAATTACTATCTGAATATTACAACAGTGCCAGAATAAAAGTATTCTCTAGAAAAGGTATTATCATAATTACCCCATGAAAAAATAGAAGAAAAAAGAAACAAAAGATTGTACTAATCATACTTAAAAGAAATAAATAAATAAATTCACTAAATGTTTAAAACAGCTCCTTTCTCACCAACATTTTGAGGTCAAAAAAAGGGGAAAAAGAAGAAAAGAGGCTAAATTCATCTTAAACTTCTAGTGGCAATATGAAACATCCATTTAGTTTTTGGTTGTAGGAGAGCTACAAACACAATTTTCCCCAAAGCTTCATCCCAACACATAGTGAAGAACAGAGCTGCACCTATCTTTTCTTTTTAGCAGCAGCCAAGGCTAAAAATAATAAACAAAAAAGGAATTTGTGGACGGCGGTTATAAATAATCAGAGCTGCGACCTGAAAAAAATGAAGACAAGTATGCTTCCTGGACGAATTCTGTTACAGCAGCTGCAGGTTAAGAGGCACTTTTGGAGTCACAACAAGGCGAATAAGCCACATTCAATTTACTGTTGGTGCTGTGAGGCGAAAACGGCCTTCTGCCCTTTTCAGATATCAACCCCAAAAAAAGTTAACCAAGCAACAATATACCCTCCTCCTGAGCCATCTTTATGCATAATACATGTACAAACTGTTTGCTGCGGCACAAGCAATTGAGTTTTCTGATGGGTGCCAAGCTAAGTGAAGTAATTTTGTGGTGAAGTCGAAAGAATTTCCATTTGAATCAACACCTGGACTCTCAGATCCTGCCAAACATATTCCAATTAACTGGGTGAAAATGTTATGGTAAAATAAAATGAAATCAAATCAAATCTCATCTTAAAACTTAAAGAGGATAGCATAATCCCAAATTTGTATCGGGGGAGAAGAAATTAGAGGTAACCTCGTCTAACAACGCGTGTTATGCTGCTCAACGACCTCGAGGGTCTTGACGGGGTTTGTACCTGTCTCCTGCAGTTGCCAAAATCACGTTATAAACTAAATTTTCATTCAATAGTAGACATATTGCTCGTTTCCCTGCTTTATCGTCGAATGTACCTCATGGGATTTTTGCTAGCCTCCAAGGTTGTGGCCTCTGTACTTCCAGGAGCACAACCAAACACACGAAAAAGATTGCTGCAGCACAAAAGTTTTGCTTCAATCAAAGAGAAAATCTAAAACAATGGTATCACAGTGAATTGCATCATATATACACTCACCTATAAGAACCAGTTGCCACTCGCTGCCCATCGCCACTCAGACAACACTCAAATTTATCAAAGATAGAATCATTTTCGTATAGATCACATAGCTGCCACAGTAGAACATACATTATTATATTTGTAAGGCTTTGCAAATATTACATGCTAACAGGTAAGAATTTTGATCTCACCCTTGGTCTCAAATATTCATGGACCTGATAGGTTGCAACAGGACCTGAATCCATATTGATGTCCCATAACTGAAATATCAAGATGAAGTACGTCAGCAGCAAATCACATATGGCATACAAAGAGGTGCTAGAACTCCTCCGAGCCATCACAGCACGCCACTCAACGGCTCATTATACTCTGCTACATGTAATCAAAATAACAAGCAAGTTGCAGTTGAAAAGTAGTTCGCAATACAGTCACCAACCCATCCCAATCTAGAACTGTTAAGCAAAAGATAGCATTTTTAGCACCAACAGGCAGATGTTTACATGCATGATCCAGTATTAAGGCGTAAATATTACTTGAAGTCTTCATTTCCAAGGAAAATGCTCATGGAAAGTACCCATGTCCAACCCCACACCCAGATATGAATTGACACTGACACTTCAATTTAAACAACAGATAAAAACTTCCTACAATTAGTCAGGCTAGCCTTCAAATCCACCCGTATCAAATTTTCGTTCTCAGTGTGGAGAATGTTGAGAGAACAACGTTAGACAGCAAGCCAGGTTCTAGAAACTATATGAGCAGAGATTGAAGTTTTACTTGTTTTCTAAGTACAGGCATCCTCATGAGACAAGTAGTTTCCAATCAACAAAAGCTTTAGAGTTTAAAGTGGAAGGACTTGTACTAGAAGCTGTATTCAGTCATATTGATTCAATCGTCGATGCATACTAATCTTTTACTCTATTATTTGATAAAAATCTTCTCCACAGGCTACTGTGAATAACCAAGACAGGGAGAAGGATCAAAAATGATCACTGTGATTCATGAATATGTCAGTGATGTACCTTCAAGGATTGAAGTAAGAAGTCCCAACCTTAGCATCATCCTATTACAAAGACGTCTACTTTTGTAGTTTCGGGGTGGGCTGGCAAAAACCAGCAAGTTGTCAGTCAACTCTGTATTCTCAGAACACCATCGACGTTACATATGCCACACCATCACCTCCAAACAAAGCTATCATCAACAAATTAATGAGTCCCTAATCTGAAACTCCAAAAGCTTCAATAACCCTCTTTTATTCAGGGTCACAAACCACATTCACAAGTCTGAACCAGTTTATACGGAAAATGGATCCCCTCCCCCAAAAAAAAAAAATTCAAACGAGACCCCAAATGGAGGTGCAAGGGGCACTATTTATGGCCATCGCCTATCAGAATCCACATTCCCCTAACTGCAGCTGAACACGATAAAAACCATCTGAAGACCCATTTTTTTCCCACTAGATGATCCCTGTGAACATTCTGTTATCCACCTCACTTGGACATCTAGGTGGTCTCTTTCAACTTCCAAATCAGATGTGCAGCTTCATGGATCATTAAACCACTAATACTATTGAAAACTATCAGGACATCTGTCACTAGAGCACATTGCTCCGGTCCTGAGTTGCCAATCTTTACACACTGCACAGTGCGCACTAAATCATGACCTTCAAGGCTTTGGGTGAAGTGATCTTAGTGAAGCACAGCTGAGTAGCACCTTTGAGCTCTTGTGATATTGCTAACTATCTGAAACACTTTCTCTAAAGAAATATAGGTAAACTTTCCTACTAATCCTTTTCAAATGCTATGTTATAGATGTAAAAACAGTATAATGATTCAATATACTAAGAAAAACAAAGGTGCTTCCTGAGCTTGCTTATGTTTCTCATTCAACTGCCCAGAATAATCTTTCATATGAATGATCAAAGTTATAGGTGTGGCAGATATTGGTGTAACTTAGCCCAGGCACAAGTCTTCACTTCTCGCCTTGATTTATGAGGCCCAAATAAGCTGCTATTTTAGACCGCCTCAAGCAATTTAGATCACAACTGTGCTTTCTCTCTATCAACCATCTAGCGATTCGATCTATAATCAGATATTTGCAGCACGACTACTATTAGAATCCCTTCTCGAGATTTTGATTAAACAAGAAAATTGTCAACTATATATCCTTTCTGTATTACTGATTGGATGGAAAGCAATGGACAGGCAGTGAAACAATGAAGTGGACCTTAGTGCAAAAAAGCAATACACCTATTAGACCAAATGAAAGATTAAGCACCACAAACCACCCTTCAACACAAATCATTATGTAGCAATACCATGGTTTGAGAACAGATAGGGTGTTAATGAGCCTAACTGACTTGTGACCTATTCGAATTCGCTCAAAATGTTAATGAGCTGAGCATAGCTAAGTTTGACCACAGAAGCTCGTGCCCAAGTTATTAATTTTAACAATTTATATGATATAGTTGGAAATTTATATTAGAAATGAGTACAATACCGAGGAGAGGCTCAAAAGTAGCAGCAAAAACTTGATTATGAAAATTTCAAGACATATTTTTCAAACTCAAGTTGAGTTTTAAGGTATAGGTCGGCTCAAGTTCAGAGTTCCAAGCATCAGGACTCGAGCTGAGCGACCAAGCTCGGTCTAGGCTGACGCGTTAACTCCGTTAACACACCAATCAACTGGAATCAGCAACCAATTTGTTCATAGTTTAAAGGGAGGAACTTCAAGCTAATATGAGCAACCAAACCTTAAGAGTCATGTAGTCACGACTAAGTATATATCTTCCATCTTTTGCAAATTTAATATCTGAAATGGAGGCAATTATCTCTGTAAAGAAGGATCTCGAACCGGGCGCTTCCTGTTCCTCAAATCTGCATGCACATAATATCATTGTTGAAGTTGATGAGAAAGAAAATATTATCCATAACTCAAATATATTCAACGTACTGTCAAGCCTGTCACTACTCATTTGAAACCCATAAAGGCATAAACAATGCAAGTGTTAGTATGTGTCTTCCGAGAGAGAAACATATTCTCCCATTTACAAGAACAGCAAAAAAACCACTCACAATTTTGCATGACTATCGCATAATGCTGATTGTCGCAAATCAATGAGACGGATGGATCCCTTTGAACTACTATAAGCCAACATATTACAATGGGAAGGGTGAAACTCAGCTGATGTGATAACCTCTGCAGAAAACAAACATGAATATATAAAAGGACTGATCCTTATGTGAAAAGAAAAGCCAACAGCGTCACAAGAAAATGTGAGGAAAATAGGTTGCTTGCAAGTTGCAAGTGAGCAAGTGCAGAAGCTAAACAAAAAATTCTTCATCAAAAGTTCCCAAATATGTAAAACTTTTACTGCATACAATTACAACCAATCATAAAGTGCAACCTCAACTTCTAAAGACCCTGATGAACTTGACACACAAGCAGGCTAGCAGAGTAGCATGTGTTTTATAATTTCCAAACAAGTTACACATTCTCATTTCTCAATCTCCAAAATGATAGTAGAAAAGTGTACCATCAAACGAAGTCACAAGTTGAATGTAACATCAATGTTGAAGCAAACATACTCGCATATTGTCAAAAGGCAAGCACAGAAACCGACTTTCAGCAACACTTATAGGGTACACCTTGGAGTTCATAAAAGCTGGAGCTATGTACTCCCAAAACACAATCTCATTATTTCATTATGTTCCCCCTTGCGGGGCCCATCTAAAATATAATAAACAATATAATGAGATTGTGATTAGGAGAACATAGCTCTTTATACTCCATTAGTACTTTATAAATTGCCGACTTCCAGCTAGGTGAAGATGATTTCTACTTCCCCTCAAAAAAAAAATGATGATTTCTACTCATGAACTTCATGAGAAATGCAAATGTAGATGCCTCATTTCCAATGTAAATGTGTTCATAATGAATTTAATTACTAACTTCTATGCAGCTTAAAGAAAGGGCTATTTTTGGAGCAAAAAAGAAGGATAAACAAAAGAAATATTGACAGGATTGGACAGAATGAGTAACTCAATGGTCCACAACCAAAACACAGCTAAGTGTTCAATTAGTCTTGGCATAAATCGCCACACAGTGAAATAATGGTGAAAGGAACGACAGAAAAATCAAATATACCAGTCAGATCCTCCATATTTTGGGGCTTTACATCAACGATATTGAAACTTTGGTTGCTGATCTCCAAGTTCCAAAGATTTATTCGCAAATCATCGGCTGATATAAAAGTCTCGCCATCACTGCAACAGATAAAACTGAATGTCACGGAAACCACAACCAACGCATAGTTACATTTGGTAACAAAATCCGGTTCCATGATCACTTATAGACAGATCGACTAAGTGATCTGTTGACAGTAAGTGAAAAAAACATTCTGGGTGAGCAGGTAACCACAGAGGCCTAATCCTAAACAGTTAACAGTTCCTCTCCTAGCTTTCAGCCCAGCACAATGCACCAAGTTGATGCATAAAGTATAATTAGGGTAGGAAGGGGGGTGGAAGCTCAACAGCCTAGTGTAATCAGAGTTTCCATATAAGACTCCATCATCATAAAGCCTGCAATTAACCACTCACTCTTGTATCTAGTAATAAAAAACATCAGTAGCTAGTTCTTTCCTCCAAATTGCATTAGCAAAGACATAATGACTACATTATGAATGTGGATTGATGATGCCAAGAACCAGAGAAAGATGGGGGGAAAGGGTCATCATTTTCATTGACCATACAAGTATATCAGATCCTACTGCAGCAAGGAAATACAAATAGGTAAGCTTTAGACTTCCCAGCACCTATTACTCACGCAAAGCAATAAAAGATGCAAACATCATGATTTCCACCATCTTGTTAGGAAGTTTAGGACACCAGTCCATAGCTTCAGAGGACCCCAACAATCACTACCAGTCGGTAGCTTCAGACTTCAGAGGACCCCAACAATCAGCACCAGTCATAACTCATAACCGCTAATTGTTACCATGAGGTCAAAGAATTAGCAGATTTAAGGAATCATGGAAGCTAGTGGGCATAAATACATGCACAAGCAACCCCCCCCCCCCCCAACACACACACACACCCCCACACCCCCACACACCTGATATTATGTATGTATATATGCAATAAACATGTGCAACACAACACACAGGCACACATATACATCAATATGTACATAGTACATACTCAAGTCAAACAAAACACAAAAAACTTGCAGAATAAAAAAATGACAGATCAATAGAAATGTGAGATTATACCACATCAGTTTTAGAGAAACTAATACTGCCTATCTGAGGATTATATACCTGTTATTTGATATGGAATTAATGTGATAGTCATGAGCATGAGCATATACTCGTCGACATCTAGCAACAAGGCTAGTCTCATGGCTGGTTACCTGCACATCCAAGTACTTAACATTAGCATCAAAAACACCAATTCAGCAGGTAAACTAGAAGGGGAGAGAAACTATAATCTTATCACCAAACAAATACAAGGATGGCACAGAGAACTCATTTCTGTGGAGTTAATCTGTTTTTGTAGCTTTTCGTGCTAAATAAAAAAGCTATCAACGAAGACTTATCAGATATGTACCAATGCAAAAATCAAACACTAAACCAACATCCACTTATGTAATGCAACAAAAGTGTGTACACAACTCATTTCGGAAAAGTACAACAGATGTTTTAGAAAACCATAGTCCGATATTTATTGCAGCATATCTCTAGTTTAAAACAAAAGAACTCTCTGGAAAAATAAATGCCCAACTCAAGACCTTTCATCTGAAATGAAAGTTAACTCAAATAGCTACATTCAACCCACGGATCAATATAAACTTTGCATATTATCATAAGCATTAGGAGTTAATAAAATCCTACTATCAGACTGAAAATATGAATCCTGAAGGTGAACAACGAGGGGTAAACTAAGGAGATTTCATTCCTTTCTATGACGCATTGGGATACCTAATAGGTGGCATCCCCATACCACACTGCTCAAGGATGGATCAGGACGGCCTATGTTTTTCGGATTTTTTACCTCCAGTTCCCATGTCGACATTCCAACTTGGGTATGAACATTTTCAACACTACATTTTGGGCCATAACCATGAGAGTAATTCATCAAATAGCCGATCCCTACATTTAAGCACATAACCATGCCCGACATGAGGTCCGGAGTCCGAGTAGCCCAGGGGACGGCTGTTGAACCTCAAGCGTGTACCTATTAACCGAGTTTTTTTCTTTAACAAAGAAAGAGTTTAGAAACAGGAATATGTAATCTGAGTTGGACCTAGGCTCAAACTCTTCCTTTGTTTCTTCTCACCAGTGTAGGTCTCTCACTCTCTTATATTCTCTTCTTCTCGCCTGTCTAGATCTCTCACTCTCATATTATCACTGAACTTCGCCCTTTTCTGTCCTCGTCCCTATACCTGATAACGTTTTTGTATCAGACTTGATGCTACTTAGGTTCCTAACATGGGTAAAGGACAAAGTAGCAATAAGCCAATAACTATGGCTACACATTATATAGATCAGAATAACTAGAAGGGTTACAACTACCACTGGCAAACGCAGCGATGAGATCCCTCCTGGAGGGAATGAGAAGTCATTATTCAAGGAACTAGGCAATTTGTCTGGGAATCCTCCATTCACAAGATTTGACTGCGAGCTGCTTGAAACACTTGAACTAGCAACAGAACCATTCCCTGAAGATTTAGAAGGGTCCATATTCATGTCAGTTATCTTCTTGACCTTCTTTTCTTGGACCTGTCAATATTTACAATCAAGAAAAAGGTGATTAATTATAGAAAATTTCTATTTCATAAGGGAAGAGGAGGGGGACAGCACAAGAAAAGGATTTACTATAATAAGACAATCATACACATTCAGACCTGAAAACTCCTTCTAATTCCTGCCTTAAAAAAAAGCGATACAAAATAACTAAATCAAAACAAATATCTTTAAAAAAAAAGATTAAAACGTATACAGTTCACTGTTGTAGATACAATGCCAAATCTCATACCAGTTTTTTTTTTCAACTAAAGTTTCTCCTTCTCCTTTTTATAATTATACTGTAATATGCTTTCGCATGCATCGCGTGCAAATAAGACTAGTGTAGTACAACATTACATCTATATTATTGCTAAAATTTTCAATCACGAAGAAAAGTGATTAATTATAAAAGATATAAAACATGATTACAGCTCCACGATTGCTACAGACTTTCAGCAAAACTTAATCGAAATCATTGCTGAAAGACTGGGGACAATTCAGAATGATTTATATAAAACAGGAGTAAGGCAGTCTCATGAATGATCTGCTCACTGTACATGAAAATAGGTGAACTATACTGAGCAAACAAAGATGTCAAACAAAGGCATGGAAAAATAAACATCAAGTACTTCAACCATGATTGAGCAGTGTAGACGCTACCTAAAATGATTAAGGGCTGCAAGAAAATTAGATTATAAGCAGCAGCTTCTTCATTAAAAACAGAAAACAGGACAGCTCCTCCATCGTTCTTCTGCTTCTTACAGAATAAATGAACATGACGCATAGAAATAAGCCTTAACCAGAGAGTTTCGACAAAAAGCCACTAGCAAATTGACATTCCAAGATGCCTTCCACTAATGCCCACCGCCATTTATGAAATACCAAAAACATTTCTTTGCTTTGCTACTAACCACCCAGGAAAAAAAGAAACTCAAGTCTAGCAAAGACTTACTCTTAAATTAAAAAAAGGGTGTGAAAAAAGACATTCCCCCCCCCTCCTCCTAGAAAAACATGAAATTTCAAAGAGGATTCGACTAGGCAAACAAAAAGAATGACATTTAACAAACTTTATCCAGCCGCTCAAGGAAAAAAGCATGTGAAACAACTGTAACAGCACTGAAAGGTCAAAACAGAAAAGCCTACCTTCCAAAACTTAATGGTCTTATCATTGGTAGACAAAAGAAACAAAGCACTGTTAGCAGTTTGGCACCATCTGATTTTGTTGATTTTCTCCTCTATTTCCAAACTCTTTAGGTAGTCAAACTGATCAACAAGAGAAACAAACTCGTCAGCAATGAACTGTGAAAAAAGCACTACGATATGAGTACAGAAACTAGACAGCTATGCAAATAGTAGTTTAGTGTTACCTCAGGCTCATGACTCTGAAACTCAGTTTTATAACGGAATTCGGGATGCCTACTAATTGGAAAATCCATCCTCTCCAAATCCCTTCTACTAACACCATGCTGCACAATCACACATATCAAGATGGGTCCATGTAACTCGATGTGAATAGTTAGTAGGTAGAGGACTTACATCTTTTGTGTCTGTCCTCTCAAATAAAACCACCCTGCCCCCACGATCACCAGTAGCTAGATGGTCTCCAGTTTTATCAAACTCAATAGCTGAAATGATATCAACTGCAGAAAGATATAAAAAGGCGTGAACACAGTATCGTAATACATGAAGGAACTCACATACTGATCTGATTCTGCGGATATGTAGTATCAACAAAACAAATGGAACTAAAGGGAAATGTTTTATGGTGATAAAAGATCTAACAGTTCACAAGATAAGCAATCACTACAACAAATAATATACGAGACTTCTATATTTGGGTTGCAACTCCATTGTAGCCAATACAACCATATCACTTTAAACAAAGGTAACTACTACCCATGATTAGGAAAGGGCCATTCTCCAAACCTATCTTAAGCAGCAAAAACACAATTACACTTTATTTAAACCATCTTTACCATCTGATAAAAATTTCCTTCCTTTTCCCATGAATAATGCTCATCAGACTAGTCTGTCTTGCAGCTATCCTCAAAAATTAGCATACTGCACACAAATTATCTAACCTATCATAGAGTAACAACAGGTCTAATTTCTGAACCAAGAAGTTAAATAAGTTGCTGAAGTAGCAAAACCAGCTAACTTTAAAACCTGATATCTAACCTATCGTAGGGTAACAAGAGGTCTAATTTCTGAACCAAGAAGTTAAATAAATTGCTGAAGTAGCAAACCCAGCTAACTTTAAAACCTGATATCTTTCTCATGTATAAGTTGATCTGCCACCTAGAATTTGTTCGAAAATTGCATCACATTCTTAACTATGAACCACATTCCAGGCACATCAGCCTGTTCCCAATGCTTTACAAATGTCAGGATTACCATGCAGGTGTCAACAGCCAAAAGTGTTGGCTTGTTACATATACTAAAGGTCAAGCAACAATTTCTATTCAAACAAGATAGTCATCCACAAACAGTTCCTGGTTATTGGCCACATTTACCTTAATCTCTAACTTGAAGCTAAACCATGAATAATCTCACTGGTGCGTGAATGATGTATGTTGGAGAAACAGGGGAGGGGAAGTCAAGGATCTCTTTTCCTTTCATATGAGTTAAGGAGGGGAAGGGGAAGTGAAGGGATGGAATGGGACAGAGCCACGTACTTTCTCATACCAGTAAATCAAAGTCGTTCAACGTTACAAAGATTTGGAAGAATTTTGCAAGCCCACTAATTTCCCTCCGCTCTCTTTTGTTCCCCTTACCTCCCCTCCCATCTCTTCTATGATTGTTAACCAAACACACATTAAGTAACCGCAACAAAGAGTGCCAAATTACTCTGATCCCTTTGCTTTCTTTGGGTAAGGGTCGGGGGGCTCAGGGCTTTGGTCTTCACTCGTGATTGAAAAGCATCGACTACCTCAACTTATTAGTACCCTGTTTCTACAATCTAATAGTGACCTCAATTTTCAGGAGAGAACAATCTAAGAGTTAACTCGTCCAGTCCTTTACAATTCAATTATACCCACTACTACCACTTTCACCTCCATCAAATATAAAAAGACAGCTCACAACATTACCTCCTGTAGAATCCATACATTTAGCAATAACCCACAAAATCAAAAAGTCCTTCCCTTTAGCTCCTTCGAGCTAACTCGTACACTAGGAAGCTAGAGATAACACTACGAAACAACAATAACACACTACACCAAATTCCCAAACACCAATCACTAAACAATTCCTGATCCACTGCATGATTTAATAATAAATATCAAAAATCAACACTTCCTCAATCAACTTCACTTACATAAAAATAAACCCCCAAATTCACTCACTTAAACATCCCTATAACATTACAACAAATTAACCCTAGCCCAATGAAAACAATAAAACAAACATCAGATCGGATTAGCAAACAAAAATCTGAAACCCTAATCTAGCAATCAAAACATAAAGAAATCAAATAGAAAATAATCGGATCTCACCTTCCTGAACTTCTTCACCGGCAGCCCGTTCGCCGAATACCTGAGAGAATTTCCACTCAAGCGGAGACGGCGCTGGACTTCCGCCGGAAACTTCACCACCACCACCACCACCACCTCCGCCACCTCCGCCACCGCTACCACCACCATCGCCGCCGTTCATGTCTATATCAATCCTGTTGTTTCTCTCTCTCTCTCTCTCTCTCCTAGGTCAAAATTATGTGAAGTTACTCCTCCTTCATTAAATTAAGAAAGAGTAATTTGATTATTATTATATGATCGAGTTGAATATGAGGAAGATCAAAAAAATAAACACAGGAAAAAAAAGGGTTAGGGAGATTTCAATGGGAAAATGTCAGCTTTTGATTCCAAACATTCGAACCATCAGATTTCGATTTCTTTCTTTCTCTTTCTCTCTCCTCCACCCTTCCTCTCTTTCTCTCTCTTCTTCTCTGTCTCTGTCTTATTTTCCAGAGGATAGAAATGGGAATTTTGGGATTAATATGAGTTTCTAGCATTTTTTGCAAAATTAAACAAGAGTAGTATTTTTCTCATCTTTTAATTTTTTCATTTTTTAGCATGGAAATATGCTTTTAAATGGAATTTAAGGGGTGCCTTTTTATTTCCTACTTTTCTAATTTTACCTTTTTTTTGCTTCTAAGTAGAGTACACTCTTGTGTTTCTTGTCTTTTTCTTAAACCTTATTCTTCTTTTCTTATGTGTTTTTTTTTTCTTTTTTACCTTAGTTTGTATGTGATTCTTTTCATTTTTGTTTTACTAGTGTTTGTCTATTTATATACCCCATTTGCTTTTCTTTTGCACTTCTATCATTTTCATGGTTCATAACCAATTACTTGAAAGATGAAAATTTTTATTAATGAAAATGATGTTTTGAAAGAGGAAGAGTTACAGGATTCTATCATAGAGCAAAAGTTGTATTTGATAAATTTTATTGATAACAAACTGATTTTTCAGTACTAAAAATGCATCTTTACTTGCATCATGCGATGTATTCTATAGAAAAAAAAGGTTCTTGAACTTTTAATTGGCTAGGTAAATATAGAAACAACATATATCTATGTAGGTATTGACAAACTACCTAGACATTTGTCAACATTGGCAGACAAATATTGTTGTGCTCATAACCCTTCCCCTTGAATACTTGCCTTGACGATTGAATGTACAACTTTATTTTCTTATATGCTTAAATATACATACTCGTTAAAAACCTTATTATCAAAAATCTAATGGGATAAAAACCTGGTCGAAGTGAATGTATGTGTAGTGCGTGTAATACTCCCTTTGGATAGCGGTGACACATTCCAAATTTGTGCACTCATGATTCAAAGTTCTTCAAAACAAGGGATTTGATATACAAATGAGCAAGGTTTTTAAAGGGTTTGATTTTTTGGATGCACATCTTCCATTCTTTTTGCAGATCATGTGTGAAGAAGATATTTTTAGTGATAAATATGTAATTTTATCTCCTTTTAGTACATCTTTCACTTATTTGAGTAATATAAGCACTATTATCTTTTTAATCAAGGTAAGATTCTCTGTAACTTTTTTCCTCTTGCATTCTTCTTGAATATGTCTGATCATTGACCTGAGGCATACACATTCACGTCCAACTCCATAAAGAGCAATCAATTATGCATTAGCCCGGTCCAAAAGAACAAGGCCTAAGAGGTGTAAAACATGAAATCATTCTATATACATTCGAACTACAATTGGTCATAAAGAAGGGATGTAAGGATTTTGTCAAGCCTGCTCATAGGGTACTTATTCAAATCATACATAAGCTACGTAGTTTTCTAATGCCATGGGAATGAGAGCCTGTCGGATTCAGCTAGGACCATAATTTATGACTTTTTAGATCAAGAAGAGGAAGTTTACTAATCACTAACTCACACACACATTCATTGTCAATCCTAATTAACAGAATGTGTAAGTACTTACGGCAGAACCGGCCAATTATTTGGTCTTTACAATAAAGCGATACACAAAAAATTCATGAACGACTTAATAGTAAGTTAATCGATCACTTTGGAATGGCATATATGTCACATACCTTGGTTCAAGTAAAGATTCTGGGTTTTCAGCAAGTCACTACTATATCCCTTTCGTTAAGAACTGAATCAACTATCTTATGTTCCTCATAGTAGCATAATAAGTGTCTTTTCTGCTCCAATATCTCTTTCTTGGAGAATTCTACGTCATAACAAGTTTACTGAAAAAGTTAAATCTGATCCAAGTTTTTGGCAAGATACAAAGAGCCACCAATCACACTTAAATAGGGTAACTGTTGTATTCGTTATGATGACAAATAAAGTAGTTTTTAATTAGTTTTATTTATTTAAGTATTTACAAAGTATTATTACTTATTTATTTTATTAGACCTAAAATAAACTTATGGAGAATTGGTTTAGTATTAACAAAAATTAAGTTATTTAGGATAAATAGAATATTTGAATATATTACTTTGTATGGAGTTAATTATCTAATATTATGGAATATTGGATACCATAATGTTAGTTGAGTTTGTTGATGGATTACAGGAAATAAATGAGTTGGAGAAGTGGCACATTTTACGAGGCTAAAATGGTGGGCTGTTGGAGATATTGTAGCGAGGTCCTAGATTCTAGGGAGCACAACCACGTCTAACATACTGCATATCCAAGTCAGACAAATCCAAATTGCCGAAGACCTATTCAACGCTTTTGAGAAGATCATGGAGGATCTAAAGACTCGTTCAACTGTACAAAAAACGTTTATGGATCGTGGTCTAAGCATGATCCACAACGGCTATGAAAGTGGAAGAAAATGGCTGAAATCATGAGTCCACTACATAGGAGTTGAAGAAGACCGTTGAAGAAACAACACAGTTATATAATCTGAGAAGAACTCGTTTTTAGTTCTTAAGACTTTCCAAATTAATTGTGTAATCTTTTTAGAAAGTTTAACTTCTGTTTTTCTCTTCAACTATTCATTATTGTATTCCATTAATTTGAGTTGGGGTGAGTGAATTTTGTGAGAAAATTTATACATTTAAGAGTGAAAGAGAAGATAGAGAAAGAGAAGACTTCGAATGAAGTCAAGAGAGAAAGTCACGTGTTCAGGGGGAACAAGGTGACTGGGAACCAGTTCCTAGAGGAACAGAGTGAGGTGCTGTTTATAATAGGGTGTAATTACTATTATAAATAAAAGGGCAAGATTTATTCCTAGAGAATATAGGAATAAGATCTTGTTTAAAAGTATTTCTTGTGTTCTTAGTTTTAAGTTCTCTTTAATTCTTTCTAAGTTTATTAATCCCGCAAAAAAAGTCTATAATTGTCTTTACTACAATTCACCCCCCTCTTGTAGTAAACTTGTAAGTTCTATAGGACCAACAATTGGTATCAGAGCTTGTTCGTCCTGAAACAGCTAACATTGAGGAGGCAGATCCTAGAGAACATGAATACAACTAGAGAAAAGCTGGATGAGGGATACTCTACTCAACGTCCTCCAATGTTTAATGGTAAACACTATCCATATTGGAAGAATAGGATGAAAATATTCATCAAGGCAAAAAACTATCAAGTCTGGAGAGTAATTGAGATAGGTGACTTTGAAGTTACTGAAAAAAATGAAGAAGGCGAGCTAGTTCCAAAGCCACTCTCAAAGTATGACAAAAAAGACTTCGAGAAAATGGAGATGAACAACATGGCCAAGAAAATTCTACATTGTGGTCTTGGTCCTCATGAACATAATAGAGTCATGGGATGCAAGAGTGCAAAGCAAATGTGGGAACTCCTTCAAGTCACACATGAAGGAACAAGCGAGGTCAAGAGATCAAAGATAGACATGCTCATGCATAGATATAAGTTATTTCAAATGAAGCCTAAAGAGCCAGTTCATGATATGCTTACAAGATTCTCAACTATCATAAATGAACTTGACTCTCTAGGAAAATCTATTTCTCCAGAGGAACAAGTACGCAAAGTTTTGAGAAGTCTTCCACAAGATAAGAAGTGGATGGCCAAGGTGACAACTCTACAAGAAACCAAGGATTTCACCAAATTCATCATTGAACAACTTCCTGGATCCTTGATGATACATGAGTTGCATTTAAGAACTCATGACTCTGACTCCAGCATATCAAAGTCCCTGGCTCTCAAGTCTGAAGAACAAGATGATTCAGAAACTGATGAAGAGGAAGCTGCCTTGATAGTTAAGAAATTCAAAAAGTTCTTCAACAAGAACTATAAAGGGAAGAGCACAAGGAAAACCTCAAAGTTGAGCTGCCATAAATGAGGAAGTCCAGATCATTTCATAAAGGAATGTCCTTTGTGGGAAAACGATAAAGGAAAAGGCAGATTCAAGGGCAAAGAACAGCAAAAGCCTTTCTCTAAAACTGAAATGAGAAAGGCTATGGTAGCAGCTTGGGGAGAATCAGTAACTATGAGGAACAAGAACAGCCTGAGGATGAAATTGCTCAGTTATGTCTGATGGCAAAATCAGATGGTGAAGAGGACGTATCTAACAATCAGGTAAACTTGTATGTTGTTGAAGAAGAATTATCAAAATTAAATAAGAACCAACTCACTGAATTACTTTTAGAAACTCTTGATAATTACAAGGCAATCTGCATAAGAGAGGAGAATATGGAGAATGCCTTGAAAATTACCAAGGAACACACAAACTGGTTTAAAAAACTAAATTCAGAAATTGAGGAACGGTTCTTTGATATTTTTGATAAATACCGTGGTTTTCAAGAAGCATATGAAAAACTGAAAAATGATTACTACTTCTTGAATATTGCTTTGGCAGAATTGAAACTAGTTGTTCCTGAAGGAACCAGTTCCTCTGACAGTACCAGTAACGATTTTGAAAATTTGAAAATTGAGCATGAATCTGTGCTAAATGAAAATATGGTACTGAAGAGGAAATTGGAATCCGCAACAATCAAGCTTCCTGGTCCAGTCATTTGGATCCAAAAATATAAAAATGAAGGAATGGACTAGGTTTCAATTATAAGAAGAGGAACAAACATAAAAATTATGTTGATCTGCCAAGCAACAGAATCTGTTCCTACTGTGGGGATAGTGGACACTTAGTGTCTGACTGTTCCACCAAAGAGGAACAGATTGAAATGAACACTCGCTTAGTGAAGCAAGAGTGGAAAGTTAAGAGGATCTCACACTCAACAGAGGAACCCAAGTCTAACTGGGTTCCTACCACTGACTAATTACTGTAGGTGCAGACTAAAGTGAGGGGGAACAACTTGTGGTACCTCGATAGCGGTTGTTCCAAGCACATGACAGGAGACAAAACCAGATTTCACTCACTTTCAGTCTACGAAGGAGGAACTGTGACCTTTGTAGACATCATGACAGGTAACATAGTAGGTATAGGTAAAGTTGGGAAATCTCAGTCACATTCCATTAATAATGTATTTTTAGTCGAGGGTTTGAAACATAATTTACTTAGCATTTCTCAATTCTGTGACAAAGGAAACAATGTGAAATTTACTAATGAATGTTGTGTGGTACGTGACACCATTACAGGAACCAAGATACTAGAAGGAACAAGAAAGGGAAACACTTATGTTGTTGACCTGAACCTTGTTCCTAGGAACATTCTAACTTGTCTTAGTATACTAGAAGATGATCAAAACCTTTGGCACAAAAGTTGTGGTCACACAAGCTTTCCACTGCTTCATAAACTAAGTGGTAAGGACTTAGTAGTTGGTTTACCAACTATAAGAGGATCAAGCCATGGAGTTTGTGGAGCTTGTGTAAGAGGGAAGCAAGTCAGATCCTCGTTCAAATCCAAGAAAATGGTAAGCACTCAAAGTCCACTTGAGTTGATCCACATGGATCTTTGTGGCCCTGTGAGAATCCAAAGCAAATCAGGTAAGAGGTATGTATTAGTTATTGTTGATGATTTTTCTAGATTTACATGGGTAATCTTCCTTCATAGAAAAGATGAAACGTTTGATGAATTTATAACGTTTGCCAAGAAAGTTCAAAGGATCCATGGCTTTAAATTAAATCACTTAAGATCTGACCATGGTACGGAGTTTGAAAACTCCAAGTTTAATGACTTTTGCAGCAATGAAGGATTAGATCACAACTTCTCTGCTCCTAGGACACCACAACAGAATGTTGTAGTTGAAAGAAAGACCCGGTCTCTGGAGGATATGGCTAGAACAATGCTTATATCTAGCAATCTTCCAAAGAATTTTTGGGTTGAAGCTGTGAACACTGCATGTTACATCATTAACAAGGTCATGCTTAGACCAATCACCAAAAAAACTCCTTATGAACTGTTTAAAGGAAGAAAACCAAATATCTATTATTTTAGAGTCTTTGGATGTAGATGTTTTGTACACAACAATGGTAAGAACAATTTAGGTAAATTTGATGCTAGAAGTGATGAAGCTGTTTTGATAGGATATGCTTTAAATAGTAAGGCATACAGAGTATATAACAAGAGAACAATGTGCGTAGAGGAAAGTGTCCATATCATCTTTGATGAAACTGACTCACTGCAGGAACCATGTTATGAAAATGATTTTGAAATTGGGTCAACTCATCCTCAAGAGACTGACAATCTTGAGGAGGAACTGACTCCTGCAGGAACAGCTAAGAAACATATTTCTGAAAATGAACTAACGGTTCCTGAGCCTGTTCCTCAAGAGGAACAGGTAAATGAAGGAACAATTAATGCAGGAATACAGGAAGAAGAAATGCACACAGAGAACGAATAAACTACAAGGAGATTTGAACCAAGACCTTGGAAGCACCAGAACTCACATCCCTTAGATTTGATCATTAGCGACATTGAGAAGGGAACTCAAACTAGGTCTCAACTTAGAAACTTTTGTGCTTTCCAAGCGTTCCTATCTATGATAAAGCCTCGAGATCATAATGAAGCAATGCTAGAGTCTGAATGGATAAATGCCATGCAAGAGGAACTGAATGAATTTCAAAGGAACAAGGTATGGCACTTGGAGTCCAAACCCAAGAATCAGAAGGTAATTGGGTTAAAGTGGGTCTTCAGGAACAAGCTAGATGAACATGGCACTGTAATCAGGAACAAGGCCAGACTCGTAGCAAAAGGTTACAACCAACAAGAAGGTAAAAACTTTGATGAAACCTTTGCTCCAATAGCTAGAATAGAAGCAATAAGAATTTTAATAGCATTTGCAGCTTTTATGGGATTTAGGTTGTACCAGATGGACGTTAAATGTGCATTTTTAAATGGATATTTATTGGAAGATGTCTATGTGGAATAACCTCCAAGATTTGAAAATCCTGATCTCCCAAACCAGGTCTATAAGCTAGATAAAGCTCTATATGGGCTGAAACAAGCTCCTAGATCTTGGTATGAAAGACTTTCTAAACTCTTACTTACTCATAATTTTGTTAGAGGCAAAGTTGATAGAACCTTGTTCCTTCAATCAAAAGGAACAAACATTTTAGTAGTACAAATTTATATTGATGATATTATTTTTGGTGCTACTAATGACTCTCTGTGCAAAAGGTTTTGCTAACTTAATGAGCAGTGAATTTGAAATGAGCATGATGGGAGAGTTGAACTTCTTTTTTGGTTTGCAAATCAAGCAAAGTGAAAGAGGAATAATGATCCAGCAAAAATATGTTAAGGAACTGCTAAAGAAATATGGACGGGAACAAGCTAAAACTGAACCACACTCCTATAGGAACAGGAACAAGGTTGGATGAAGATCTAAATGGTAAATCAATAGATCAGAAATTATACAGAGGTATGATTGGATCTCTCCTTTATTTAACAACAAGTAGGCCTGATATTTCCTTTAGTATTGGTCTATGTGCTAGGTTCAAATCAAATCCAAAAGAATCCCACTTGATAGCTGTCATGAGGATCCTTAGGTATTTGAAAGAAAGTGATGGTTTCTGTTTGTTCTATCTTCATAGTGATACATTTGATTTAGTTAGCTACTCTGATGCTGACTATGCTGGAGATTTGGTCAATCGTAAAAGTACCTCTGGAATTGCCCAGTTCCTAGGAACAAGCTTAGTTTCTTGGGGATCCAAGAAACAGCATACAATTGCTTTGTCAACTGCTGAAGCTGAATATGTGGCTGCTGCTGCTTGTTGTTCCGAAGTCTTGTGGATCAAGCAACAGGTACGTGATTTTGGTATTAAGTTTAAATGTGTTCCTATCTTTCGTGATAATACCAGTGCCATATGCATCTCCAAGGACCCAGTACTCTATTCAAGGGTCAAGCACATTCACATTAGGCACCACTTCTTGAAAGACTACGTTGAAAAGGGTTTAGTCAAAGTTGAATTTTGGCCTACAGATTCTTACCAAACCATTATCTAGGGACAAATTTGAAAAGATTCGCTTGGAACTAGGAATGATCAGAATAGTATAAAATGGCCTATATGATTTGAACCCTATGTACTAGTCATTTCTAAGAGTATCATGCAATATTCATGAATTAAATTTCATACACCTAGGGTCATGTCTAAGGACTCACATCTGTCTTTAAATATTATCCTTATTGTCCATGCACATATATAGAGTACGTAAGTTGAAATGCTTGTATTGTTTAAAAGGTCCGTGTACACAAGAGCATATTTGTTTTCTTCACACATTTTTATTCTCTCTCCTCCTATCCGTATGAATTTCCTGATTCATTGTATCAACCATTTTTATTAAGTCAAAAATTAAATTCAGTTTATCTAATTTAAATGAGGGAACGCATTAATTGAAACACATTTACCCAAGCATTACCCACTCAACTCACACCTCTTCACTTTCATTTCTACACGCCTCATCATTACATTTTATACCGAACACATCACTTCACTGACCACTTTCACTGACCTGCTCCAACTTTCACTATTCATCTTCTCTTTCCTCCATCTCTCTTCATCCTTCCTACTCTCTACCATGGCACCTAAAAGATCAACCTCTGGAATTCAAGAAAATTGCCCAGCCGAAAAAACCCCTTCCATGGAAGAGCACAGTGACCAAGAATCCTCCAACCCAAAAGACGATTCCACACATTCTCAAGAACCCATTTCGGAAACTGAAGCGGCATCTCCTAAGCTTGAGGAAGATGACGAGGATCAAGAAAGTAGTCAAGGGACATTCAAATTCCCACAAAAAGGGGTAAGAAATCGAAATCTTCTCAATTTATTGTCGGATTTTGTGTTGATCTTGCATGGTGCAAGAAAGTCAAATGGAATGAGTTCCTGTGTCTTTTAAAGTTTCAAAAATGGTTCAAATTAGTCAGTATAGATAAGGGATGATACGAGGAGGAAATGAGTTCCTTTTGTGAAAACTTCAATAAAACAGAGGGAGTGTGTGTAAGCTTAGTGAATGGGTGTGTGGTGACATTTACAGAAAAGAAATTAAGCGAGTGGTTTGATGTACCTTCAGATGGGTACAAGGAATATGTTAAGGGGAAAGGGAAATTGAACATCAATGGCGTCTCAAATGAAAAAATCCTTCAGTTCTTTCACGGAAACCCTAACTCTATGTCCATTGACCAAAAAGACCTCTCTCCTTTTCACAAGCTTCTGTTTCAGTTTGTATGGCGTTTTGTTTTACCCAGATCTTCCAAGAGAACCCAAGCTAACCTCATGGACCTCTCTATAATGTACTGTTTAGCAAGGAACATCAAGATAAACTTTCCCGCTCTTATGCTCTTTCACCTTTCCTACTACATATCTCACAATACCAAAGTGGGATATGGAAACCTGATCACCACAATCCTAAAGAAAAACAAAGCCAAACTGTCTGACAGCCCTTCCTTTGCTCTTGAACCTGAAAACTATTTGACTAAGGAGACGCTGACAAGACTTAGTTTGAGGGTGGTTGGTGGGAAATTGGAATTTGAGGGAGAGGCTACAGTGACTAAGCCTGAGACCGGGACAAAGAGAAAGTTATTTGAGGAAGCTGCAGGGGGATCTGTAAGGAAGAGTCAGAGACTGGCTGGGGGTAAGTCTCTTAAGGAACAGGATCCAGGTACTGCTGAAATGATTAATCTGGATGAGGATCTAGTTCCTTCAACTACTGAGGGTTTTCCTCTCCTTTCTACCACTAGACTTCATGGAATGTTGAGGGAAATCAAGGAGTCCCTGACACTCATGCACACAATGATCAATGTTCTTGAGAAGTCAGTTTCCACCCTTGACTCACAACAACAAGAGACTTTAGCAGCCACAAGCAGGTAGACACGGGGATCAGGAACAAGGTGGATGCTGTGATCTCAAAGATTGATTATGTGGTCTCTAACATCTTCAAACGCACCAAATCCTAAATTTCCCCCCTCTTTAAACATTTGATTTACTGGATATTTTTTTTGGGTCTGTAATATTTGGTTGAACAATTTCTTTTCTTTCTTTTTCTTTTGCGTGTCTTCTTTTGACACACAACATTCTGAACTTTTCCTTCTTTCTTTCCTTGCTCTTGTGATATGCTCAATCTGATCTTTTTGCTTTGCACATGCTATTTCTTCTCATACTTACTTGTGTTTGGATGGCTAATATGATGAGATGCATGTTTGAGCTACTTTAATTGATGCTTAGACTGTTGACTCTCTAGTGCTGCAGGAACATAACTTAGTTTTGATGATAACAAAAGGGGGAAAAGAATTGGCTGTCTAAAACATTTTCTGGTCTGAGTTAGTTCCTAGAGCCTTTCTGCTTGTCTCTGTTCCTAGAGGATCTAGTTCCTAGTCCTAATTGAGTTAGTGCCTTAGACTTAGACTTAGATTTAGACTTAGACTTAGACTTAGACTTATAATTTTTTTTCCCAACTTATTTGCCATCATCAAAAAGGGGAATATTGTTGTATTCGTTATTTTGATGATGACAAATAAAGTCGTTTTTAATTAGTTTTATTTATTTAATTATTTACGAAGTATTATTACTTATTTATTTTATTAGACCTAAAATAAACTTATGGAGAATTGGTTTAGTATTAACCAAAATTAAGTTATTTAGGATAAATAGAATATTTGAATATATTACTTTGTATGGAGTTAATTATCTAATATTATGGAATATTGGATTCCATAATGTTAGTTGAGTTTGTTGATGGATTACAGGAAATAAATGTGTTGGAGAAGTGGCGCATTTTACGAGGCTAAAATGGTGGGCTGTTGGAGATATTGAAGCGAGGTCGTAGATTCTAGGGAGCACAACCACGTCTAACAAATTGCATATCCAAGTCAGACAAATCCAAACTGCCGAAGACCTATTCAACGCTTTTGAGAAGATCATGGAGGATCTAAAGACTCGTTCAACTGTACAAAAAACGTTTATGGATCGTGGTCTAAGCATGATCCACAACGGCTATGAAAGTGGAAGAAAATGGCTGAAATCATGCGTCCACTACATAGGAGTTGAAGAAGACTGTTGAAGAATCAACACAGTTATATAATCTGAGAAGAACTCGTTTTTAGTTCTTAAGACTTTCCAAATTAATTGTGTAATCTTTTTAGAAAGTTTAACTTCGGTTTTTCTCTTCAACTATTCATTATTGTATTCCATTAATCTGAGTTGGGGTGAGTGAATTTTTTGAGAAAATTTCTACATTTAAGAGTGAAAGAGAAGATAGAGAAAGAGAAGACTTCGAATGAAGTCAAGAGAGAAAGTCACGTGTTCAAGGGGAACAAGGTGACTGGGAACCAGTTCCTAGAGGAACAGAGTGAGGTGCTGTTTATAATAGGGTATAATTACTATTATAAATAAAAGGGCAAGATTTATTCCTAGAGAATATAGGAATAAGATCTTGTTTAAAAGTATTTCTTGTGTTCTTAGTTTTAAGTTCTCTTTAATTCTTTCTAAGTTTTTTAATTCCGCAAAAATAGTCTATAATTGTCTTTACTACAATTCACCCCCCCTCTTGTAGTAAACTTGTAAGTTCTATAGGACCAATAGTACCCTTGGAGCAGGAAGTTTTTTGTCCTTTTTATGAGATCGAAATGGTTGTCTTTCAAATTCAACGATCGAGCTACAATTTAGAAAATTTATTGGATGTACTCTATCCACGTGAAAGATGTTTTAAAATTTCCTAGGATCGCATTTCTCAAATGTCCCTCAGTCCCTTTGTAAGCCAAGGCAAATTTGATCTTACCATTCATTTCAAATTCTCCCATCAAGTATCTTGTAGTTATTTCAGATTCTTACATGGTTCCAATGATATACAAATCATCAACATTAACTGCAGTCACGGAAAATCCCAAGATCGCTTAATAAAATACACAATGATTGGTTTGATTATTCTTAAATCTTTCCTTCATAAGGTATTCACTAAAAATGGTGGTACCCCATTCTTATAGATTGATTGTCATAATTAACCACAAAGTGATCTTTTGAACTATATCAAGAGCATTTTATTTAGATGTATGGTCTTGTAGTAGTTTAGGTCCATCTAGAACTTTCATGCAATTGTGAGTCTCAAGGGGATTTGTAATGACCGTATTCTTAAAGGTTTATTTTATCAACCAAAGTATTTAATTATAGAGTATTTGTATAATTGTATAATATTATATAAATTGAGTTATGTAGTTAACTTTATAATATAATTTATTTTATTGGAATGTATTTCATTGAAATCATATTATATATTTGAATATAGTATGAAAGTTCTTTGAGGATTTTAATACTAAAAGGATTTTGGATTTGATGTCGTAGTTCTAAAAAGGACTATGGGCTTCATGTGTTTGATGTCATTTTCAAGGGTTCTGAAAAGGGTTTTAGAAAGGAAGCTCGTTATGATCATACTATATACTAATAGAAAATCCAAAGTTGACATGGCGTCATGGTCTTAATTCATGGACCACGAGTCAACATGTAACTCCTATTAGTGTCATGTGTCTTCTGGCTAGCGTGTCATTACATCTATAAATTAATCATTTCCCTAGGTCATTTCATTCTCATCTAACCCTAAAATTAAATCTAGCCTCTCACATTTTAACTCTTTTTCTCACAAATAGAAACTATGGCGTCATTCATTCAGTTGCAACAAGAATATTGGAATGGTTTTTGTTGGTAAATTAGTTTGTGTCTCCAAATACGAAGAATATTGGTGAATTCTCCGAACTCGATTGAAGAAAGTTTTGTAATCATCATCATAAAACATCACTATCACTAGTGGAAAAAATGGCAATTGCAACGCGCGAAAATGACTTATTGCAGCGGTTTTGTATCGATGCAACATCCATAGCTGCAAATACTAAAAACTATTTGTAGCGGGCTTGAACCGCTACAAATACTCCAATATTTGCAGCGGGCTTCTAAATGCGCGCTGCAAATGCCTATTTTTTTTGCAGCGGGCATTTAAATAAAAAAAATAAGAAAATCAATCTTCCAACTAATAGATTGAACAGTTAATAAGTGTATGTAACAATGATACGAATAATATTACATTGAAATTACAAGAAACAAATGCTTAAAAATGACGGTGAAATAGATTTGTAACCAAGCAGCAATTTCCACTGGACATACTTCGAACTTGGGAGGCCACGAGGAAAGCATGAAGCACATCCTGCCAGAAAATCAAGAAGATTGTAGAGAATCATACATCCAATAGGTCTATATAACAAGATTGAGAAGGATTGACTAATCAAATATTAGGCAGCTAAACACAAAGCAGAAGCATATACATTAATCCGCACAGAAAAATAATTATACTAACTCCGCATTATGCAATTTCCTCCCCTATTATACATTATACAAAAATTCTATAAAAAACCAAAGAATATGGAAGAGTACCTTAGCCACAACTTGAACAAGTTCATGAGCTGGTATAATAAGCGTTTTGATGGAGCTTTAAGAGCAAAAATCAGAAGTAGCTCATTGCCCCCTCGGAGAGACATCCATTATCAAGCGCGTAATTTTCAAGTAACACCTGCAAATCAAAGCATGCGTCGGAAAAGAGGCTCGATAAGATGTCTACCCAAGAGTCACTTTCGCAGTGCTAATGTACTATATGATAGCTAAAAACAAAAACTATAAATGATCACTTCTATGAAACACACCAAAACATATTGATAGTACACCAAAGTTTCTATAATACATCAACACACTATATTAGTCAATCCCAATATCATATTACAACAATCAGCGCAACAATATATTGATACATGAGTCAAACATAATTATTACGCTTCAACATAACTGTCCCTACCCGTTCTAGCATAGAACAACCAGCGAAAGACAGCAACTATAGAACAGAAAAGCAAGTTTAGAAGCCAACTAAGTAGCCCAAACTCACAACACCTTGATGCAGACTTGAAGCACAGTTTCAAGCCAACCAACCTGAAGCACAGTTTCAAGCCAAACACCTGAAGCTTCTTCCCTGTTCGGCTGCAAGTTTTTAGCTTTTTCCTACATGTTGAACAAGTGAGCTATGCTTCTGTTTCCTTAGGGCACTTGAGCTTCTTCCCTGTTCCATCATTTTCTTGGTTCTTTTTTAATTGCATGTTTGGTTTGGTTGGGTGAAATAGATGGACTATGTGATGTAAGAACCAAGCATAATGTAGTGTTCCTAAATTTTTTTCATAATTATTGTGCACTTCTAGGTGAAACTAGACGATGAAGAATTGAGCTCAAGAGAGTTTTGGAAGAGGAAAATAATTATTGCAAGGAGGCAAAGACGGCGTGCAAGCTGTGGTTTTTACTCTCCTGCTAGGGAAGACAATGAAGTGGATGGGTTTATTAATCAAAAAGGGCAAGTTATGAGGATCTTCGGTCGTAACCAGTGCGATCAGAAAAAGTCTATAAGAAGTATAGTCTTTAACCCACTTAATCTACCCATATCAAAATTAAAGTGAATGAAGATAACAAAATAATCAGAAAACAGAAAAATAAAGGAAGTGCTGAGTAAATAAAGTATAGTCATTTGTCATTTGTCGCCTTATAAAAAGGAATAAAACCAACATTAAAAGTAAGACTATCAAGTTTATACCATATGATACAAGTGATTTCGTGAACATCCAAACAAACACATGCAGACAAGATTACAAACAAGGACTGCCAAGCCAAATCTATCATCAATACACAACCAGTACATGGAAAAAAATTAACAAAACAAATCCTAGTAACTGGTTCTACAACCCAACATTATAAATCATCACCTCATTAGCACATTATCATATCTTTTGACTAAAAGGCATCCTCTTACTCATAATAATAGCCGAACAAAGTTTTAGAAGCTAATTAATGAAACATCATCATGTAACTTTTGACTAGCTAAATTGTTGCACTTCTGATTGACAACAAGTTTACATACCTTGAGAATCTATGCAATTGAAGATCATTACAGCATTTTCACGTAACTTACATGACATACCAATGAGGTGCACTCTATAACTGATACATGAGAATCTTTCTATTATACAACATGCTAAACGATCCATGGGTTTATTATTTTTTTGCCTTCGTTGTGGTGAAGATTTGTGGCTATGGGTTTATTATGTTTGGGTTGGAAACCAATGGTTTTATGTTATGCTCGTATGGTTTGGTTGGGTTTATTACGGCATATGAGAAAACTTTGAAAAGGAAAAAAGGGTCTGATTTCTGTGTGAACTGTGAAACAGAAGGAAACTGTAGTTATTGAAGACAGAGAAATATATTGATTAAGAGAAAGTAGCTAATCTATAGCACAAAACAGAAGAGACTTAAGACCCAGAAAGTAAGAAATATATACTGAATAAGAGAAAGTAAGCTTATCTACCTAATTACTGACATAATTGGTTAAATTGTTAGTTTGGGGGTTTAAATTGTACATAGATTTAACTAAAGTGAAACAGTTATTGTATTGAAGACAGAGAGAAACACTGAACATTGTTTGGCTAAATGGTGTAATTTTTGTAGTGTATTGTCATTATGAGTTATAGGTTAGATAACAATACAACAGTAACATAAATTGACACAGGTATTGAACAGGAAACCACAAGTCAGAAGGAGTGAAGGTTAATAGCAGTCATACCAAAAGAAAGTTGCAAAACCACAGTCGACAGCGGCAGCAGACTAGAGCATTTGTTGAGAAAAGCAAAACACACAAACAGAGGAGATAGGAGGCTGGACTGTTCTGCAGCGTTGCACTGGAGGTCGGACTTCGGACTTGGGAGGTAACGAGGACAGCACGAAGCACATCCTGCCAGAAAGATTGTAGAGACCGTAACCTGCACTTGTAACTCTGTCAGGGTTTGAATTCCAGACTGTGATTTTATCTCCATCCTGCCTTTGTTCTCTTTCTCATCACTACGACTACTATAACCAGTTAACAGAATTTCTAGGGTGCACAGCTTGCTGCAGATTCATGCTGTGCAGACTGATACAACCTCCCTAAGGGCAAAATTACATTGAAAATCAGGTATACCACACAATACTAGGTACATGCTCATCGGTTCATAAGCAACACATATTGCGATCATACAAACATAGATTGCCTCAATTTAACTCTATTAACAATCTTCAACTATGAAATAATATCAGCTAACATTTGCTATCTCTGAGAGACTGAATTCGTCTTTTAAAATTTTAGACTCTCAACTCCAACTTTGATCAAAGTTCAACAATCAATGGTGATCTTAAGTCTCTAAAATGAATTTGAGGGCAACCTATCAGTATTGCGAAACAATTATTTACAATAGGGAGAGTAAGACACCAAATGCACATTAATAACAACATCTTACCCAGTGGCACAAAGGGTGGCTCGATAAACTTGACCCTAATTGCAAATAACAATTCATAAAAGTTGCAACTTTGACTGGCCATAGGTTGCAATTGATGAATCTTGTTTCTATCAAATGATGCCCTAGTTAAGCAGACAATAAAAGTGGAGAAATTTAGAAAATTAATAAACGGAATATAGCAATCGAGATCTAATAAAATGTATACATGTAATTGGGGTGGGGGTGTACTGGGGTTAAAGATAGAGTAGAACCTTGGATTTGGAGCAGGTGGTAATGGAGATTTTGCGTCATCAAATTGATTTCCGGCTTGAACATTCCTAGAGAATTTTGACAAATACCTAGTAAGATAATGACAAAAGGGTCAATAAATCAACATATTTTCAACAGATTCCATGACATGGAATAATCAAAAGACCCCCTTTTCAATGACAATACAACCCAGATATTAAAAGTGGAAATCAATGGGGGAGAATGAAAGAGAAGGAGAAAAACGAACCCTAGAAGAAGAAAGGATGAAAGAGAATGATAAATACCTAGTAATAATGTCAAAGTCAATTTTGGCTCCATGTTAGCGTTATCGAAAATTGATTTCCGGCTGGCGAGAGTTGAGAATCCTTAGTTAACCAGCAAGTACAGAGAGTCTACATCTTGCGTGAGTTTCCTCCAAACTCATGGAGGTTTTTGTGATTATTTCATTGCTGGAAGAAGGAGAGAACTCTACCTCATTGTCTGCAAGACCATATAAAGTAAATGCAGTTATGCTGTAGGGGACCAATCTTTGAATCAAGTAGTTTTATCAATGGAATGATACCACCAGATTGAACTATTCCAGCTTGATTATGTGAATCCTTTAAAGTAAATAAATGTTTTGATTTAGTTCACGAGCATAAACGCCAAATTTAAACTAGCGCCAGAATGATGAGATCCACTTATAGTGGTATAAAGATTGATAAGATTGTTTTGACCACATAAGTGATATTACAAACAGCGCCTAAAGTCGTTATTGGAGAGAAAAGTCTACTAGTATACAAGATAACATATGTTTAGGTACAAGGAAACCAGAAGCACACCTGACCCAATCTTCCACGAGCAAATGTTGACATTTCTCTAAGCTCTGCATCTGGTAATTGAAGCATCTTGATCAAAGGTGGGATGACACCTCTCTGGACGATGGGTACCTGGTGAAAAATTATTAGTGGCTGCACAATAAATATCTTATTCCGAAAAGAAGAAATAACAAGCACCAAACTGATTTAACTCTGCATAAAGTAACCTCTCCAGTTGCGATTAGAGTTGCCAACACACCTTGCAATCTGAATCAGCTGATGCAAACTGCCCAATGATTAAGCTGCCTATCTTTTGGCTTTCAGAGCAGCAGGATGTGCATCACTTAGACAAGATCAAGCAGATAACAAGGTGTTTAGGCAAACAAAAGAGAGATTTTAAACAAAGAACTCCTTGTTATGTGCTTCATGCTAAGAATTGTGAAGGTGGTTTTGCACTGCTTCTACGTCCGCTCAACTGTCAACAAGGTCCTGTTCATGAGCACCATTATTACTGTACTTTCTAATAAATCTAGGCAAAAAAGATTTAAAATTGAAGTTACGAAAACAGGATAAACAAAAAAGGGGAACATCATAAACAAAGAATCCAAGTAGAATAAGTAAAAAAAATGAAAGGAAATTGATTAATCTGGTCACTTTCGCGTTAGTTCATACCGGTCTAAAGAGATCCCATCATCTATAAGGTTAGCCCAAATGGTATCCCCACGCTCAAGTTCTTGACTCTCATCTACACTAGTAGCCAACACCATCAACTCACTATAATCAGGATCATCATCTCCTTTATTTCTTTTCATCTAAGACTTAATTTGATTAACAGAGTCCAAGTTTGATTAGTATAGTATTATCAAGAAACAGTAGATTAGTTGTGAACAATAGCAAATCAGCGATCAAATGCGGAAAAAAGAGAATAGAAGATGAACATAACTGGAAATTTCAAAAACCCTAGGCTTGGCCATTTGACGGCTGATTTGCAGGAAGATACTACGTACATAATCACCTTCAAGTTCAACTAGCTAATTTCATAATCAACGTTCTAAGCAAAGAGGGAGGGAGAATACTAAACTACGCTATTGTTAGCAATAATCAACATTCCACACCAAAAATCAATCAAATTTCAGAATCAAATAAGAACCCTGATGTCAAAAAATGAACAGAGAAAACAGAAGACAAACCAGGAGACAAAATATTACGCAAACACCATGGATGACGAAAGATTCATAAAGGAAGTTTCTGGATCTTTGTGGGTTCGTCTTCTTTGCGCGCAGTAGAAGGGACCACGATTACCTTTGCTTGCGAGTTCTTAGGAGCCAGATAGGTCGTTTCTCTTCCTATTACCTGAGATAGAATGAGAGAGAATGAAAGACGAGGTAGTGGGCATGGAACTGGGAACTCCTTTGCCGCCTCCGCCTTTTCTTTCTCCGCTTTGTTTTCGCAACGGGCAATGCCTTTTGACCTTACTATTAGCCGCGGGCAAATATAAACCCCGCTACAAAATAACTTTCTTCTAGCGGTTTAAATTCTAGCCCGCTACAAAGTTATTGGCCCGCTTTAAATTATTTTAATTGCAACGAGCCATCGATAAACCGCTACTATGATGCCGATGCAATTCAACAATTTTCCACTAGTTGTATGGAGGTTTTGAGTAATTTGAGTGACTATTATCGATCTGTAAATTCTTTTTCTATTTTCTTTTATATCTTCATGTAATGTAATGTAATAATTTAATATTATGAAGAGACACTTTCTATTTATTCGTCTTTTATTTCATCATATAAATTCGTTTTTTATTGTCATTTCATTTCATCCTATTTAAATTCGATTATTTAATTTAGTCTTTTGTCATTTTTGTATGCAATCTATATCCAATAGAACTTTCTCGTGCATTTTTGCACGGGCCTAAAAATCCTAGTTTTATTTAAATAGGAAATAGGCGAAGCAAGATAGAATATTTGTCAATTTTTTTTCCATATGAAGATTAGTAAGTTTCTCTCCTTTTCTCCATACTTCCTAAAGCTTTGAAATTAGATTTATGGTAGTAATTCCTATTAGAAAATAATAAGAACTATATGTTTAGATTCGTGTTTGAATAATAATTATTTTAATATCAATTTTGTTTGGGTTGCAAAAATAAAATTTTGATTTTTTAAAATTTGTGCATGTGTGTGGGAGAGTCGAGTGGATGGAGGGGAAAAGGCTAAACGGTTTTTGCGTCGCCGTTGTTCAACGGCGACCACAACAACCGTAGTTGGCAGTCCACGTCCACCGTGCAGGGCGGATGCTGCTACACGAATCGGGGTTCTACTTTGGATAAGAAGGGCCTCTAGAATCGGATTTTAGAATCGAATCGTAGAATCGTGTAATTTTACAAACACGAATAATCAAGATAGTAGTTTAAACATTCAAATTGTTGACAGTTGGTAATTGATATTATATGTTATTCATAAATATGTTGGTATGATTAAATCTAATAGAAATTTTCTTATAGCAATTTGTTAAGTTTTCGCTAGCTAAAAGGAAGTTATAGAATCGTAAGTAGAATCGTATGGCCATATTTGAATTGTACGATTCTATAGTAGGATCGTGATTCTAACAACAATGGTTGTTGGTCTCAGTATTTTTTTAAAATAATATTTTTATTTTCGAAATTTTGTATTTATGGACCACTGTAAAACTTATTATGGAAATTATTTGAATTGGGGATTTTTATTAGATCTCTTCAAGTTGTTGTCCTTTGTTCGTACTTAATTTCTTAAAGCTTTATGGTGTTCAAAAACCTAATTCTAGGGTTAGATTTGAGGTTTGAATCTTTAAAGTTTGGATTTCTAACTAATTATATTACTGTAAATTAATTAGATCTTTAATTTTATTAGTATCTTTTGAAAGACCTTCTACTAGGGTTATATTAATGAACTTAGAGGGGATTTTTAAAGAAGCTTTTGACGGTCTTCGTTAAGCTTTAGAATTTGCTCATATTTTATTATGAGGATATTTAATTTTTTTAAGGATTCTAAATTATATTATTTTTTGTTTAAAGGAGCTCAATTCATAAAGGGACAATATAAATTTGTTGGAAGCTCCTAATTGTGAGATTATTCTTGGAGAGGTACGTAATATATAGCACCGTGATATTGATTTGGACCTATGTGTGATTGTACGAACTTGGTTATGTTAAACTTAAGTTAGAAATCATGAGAACTTTGGATGGTGTTTGGATTTGTGATTTTTGTTTATGTGAAAGCATATTGATGTCTTTCTTTTGTTAAAAAGTTATTGGATTTGGATTTTTGGATCTACGAATCATTGGAATTGGATATTGAATCTGCGGATTAATGGAATTGGAATTGGATTTGGATATTGGATCCACAAATCACTGGAATTGGAATTTGGATATTAGGGACCATGAGGTATTTTGGATTGAGTGATGGGTTTTACAATACTATCGTAAGTGCACAGTGTCTGTCGTTAGTAAAGACTTTTACAAGTACGGGTCCAATCCACAAGGAGAAGGTTTCCTTGTTTAAGTTTAACTAAATAACTACTTTAGACGAAATCAGGAAGAAACCATTAACTAATGGCTAAACTAAAGAAAGCATATTAAAATCAGAAAATATCAATTAACAAAAACCTAGGGCAATAGTTCGGTCCATCGTGCTTATACCAATCAGAAGGGTTCAAATAACAAACAATACTTAGATCTAGATCGAGTTGAACAATTAGAGTAAGTGTTCATTATAAGGTACGGTCTTAACGATCATAAATCAACCTATGCAGTCCGATCACTCACATCATCAAAATTTCTAATGTGTTCAAAGCCTCTAAAAGTAAAATTGGTCAATACAAAATTAGAAACGTTTATTAGCCATATGCAATTCACAAAACTCCACAACAACATAAATGACAGATTAATAACGAATCACACTATAACTGCTCTAATCACAACCTAAATACTAACAGAAGTCAAAAGAAAAGCATATCATAAACATGCCTACCTCCTTAAAACCCTGGAAAGAATCTACTCACTTAGTGCGATGAAAGTAAAAACAATAAACATTGAAGGATTCATCTTGAGAACAATAATAAAATTACAAAATATTAGTAATTTAGAGAAAGCAAATAAAAGAAATTTGCCGATAAAAGAAAAACTAGGAACTTTTATTTAATGCGGTCGAATACAAAGTCTAGATCTTATGGCAATGTTCGAGAGAAATTGCATGTACCTTAGATAGTTTGACTTATTAGGTAGTTATTATTCATCCTAAATTTCCCAATTGTATGCATAATGATCCAAAGTCCTAGACCTTTATCTATTAATTTATACCCTTGAATTTAGTTATGTCTGTTGTTTAATTTAGTTCTACAAGCCCTGATTTTATTAGTTAGTATAGTAGAATAGTTCAGTATAACTAGTATCGCGTTCTCCCTGCGGATTTGACCCTACTTGTCTTACTACATTAGTAGAGAGACCTATATATTTATTTTTGATAGTATACGACTAACCTGTCAACTATGTGACGACACTCGCTAGGGGCGTACCAAAAGAATAAGATACGAGGGAGCAACGGTAGCGCCCAACACGCCTGCACTTTCCAAGTCTACAACATCCACAACAACAACCCTCAAAACACCATCAGGCTCTAAAACACCACCAACAAAAACCTATCCGAAACCTCAGTGGAAGCCCATAACACCCCGTCAATTCTCTCTTTTATAAAACATATATTTTTCAATTAAACAAATAGAATCATCAAAGTATTATCGCCCGTGTGAAAACATATCGGCTTACTTAGAATTTTGCAGCGGAAACCATTAAATAAATACTTTATTAAAATACTTAAACCATAATAACTGTCAAACCATTATCCAAACCACAAACATGATATAAAACTAACTTAAACAAGTTAAAATAATAATCAGTAGAGTAACTTAGAAACCAAGACATAAATAAAAGAAGCAATGGGAAAGAGAAAGTAATCTCTCATTAACATCTCCCAATTCCCCAATGAGTATGGATACATCCTCTTCAAACCTGTCAGGCAAATACACAATTGATGGACTGCTCGCCATTAAGGGTCATAACACGATCAATAGACGTAGCCATTATCAACACACAAAAGGGCACGTAATCAACAAAGCTGAGTACATACATCACAACATAAATCACGTAAACCTATCATGATACTACTAAGCATTAAAACATGATCCACAATAACATAATAAAACATCAACTCATGAAACTAGAATTCACTACACAAGACTATAAGATAATTCATTTAATAAATTGAATAGCCAATGGATCGAGTTGTCCAACCAAATCCTATCTTCAATTTAGAAGACGAATCTTTAATCTCCATGACCAACGATATCGAGGTACCAATTTAAAAGAAATAGGGTACGTTGATCAATCCGTCCTCAAGAAAAGCCATGGGTTACCACCATGTACTCCAGCTCATACTAGTCCAAAACTTCAGACGTGCACAAGTGTAAAACTATTGGCCAGCTATATATCTATTAATCCCCGGCCTTTGCAAAGTAATAAAGTAAGCATAAGGAAAACAATATAATAATCCATGATCCAACAACTAAATATATCTATTAATCCCTCATATGAATCAATAAATAAACTTCCCTTCCCAAACATGCTTGAATCAAAACATGTAATAAATAAACATTGGCCATTAGCATGCTCAACAACACGTAATTCCATATCTCAAAGCCATGTATGAACCACAAAAGGTTCCCTATACATGATACCTCTCAAAATCCTAACCTTAGGACATGATACTAGTCTAACACATAAGGACATGTACGTACCTTGTATGTAGACAAAATGAGAGATAACTTCAATAACTCTGGAAATCACTCAAGGCAAATTCTCCGCCTAACAAATAATAAAATATACATTAATTAAAAATCTAATTAATTCACAACAATTATAAATATTTTAAAACGCTCTTAAACTAGTTTTAAAATATTTTTTCAACAATAAAGTTTCAAACTTTAATGTCCTTTAATATAATACTACAATACTAGTCTTTAAAATCCTTTAAAATCCTTATTTTAATATTTAAATCTCACTTTAAATGTTAATTAATTAATCTGAATATATAATTAAAATTATTATCATAAAAATCATAATTTAATTTACTAAAACCATAAAGTCACAAACTTTATTTATTAAACATCAAAATCAAAACTTCAATTAACGAAACTAATTTATAAATATAATAGAGGAAAAAGGGATGAGAAATAACTGGACGAAAAGCTAGGAGACCGAAAACAAAGAGGGAGGAGCGCGCGGTGGCACGTGGTTGACTGCGGTGGCGCGTGTAGTAGGCGCACGGGCAGTGAGGGTTGTGTGGCTGTTGTGCGCACGAACCAAAAAGAGAGGAAGAGTGAGTGTGCGGGTGTGCTGGCTGCAGCAACCAAGCGAAAGGATGAGAGGGTGGTACGAGTGGCGGTGGCTGCCGGAAAAAACAAGAGGGAGGGTGTGAGTGAGGTGGCTGTCGGAAAACTCAAAGGAAAAGAGAGACGGGGTGGCCGGTGGTTTAAGGAAGAAAAGAGAGAAGAATAAGAATGAATGTGAAGTGTTGGTTTTTGGGATTTAATGAAGTTTTATAGGTTTGCTAAAACTTATTACAAGTACTCTAGGATTTTTAATTGGTCATCAACTCAAAGGGTGGTTTGGGCTCCTCAACCCAAAATTAAAAGCTAATTAAATTTGACCCAAAACCCAAGTATACATTTAATAAACTTAAAAGTCCAAACCAATAAAATATATATGATTATATAAAACTTTTAAATAATCGATTGACTTTGAAAATAGTCAACTATCGAATATATTATTAATTAAATATAAAAAATATTTATAAATATACTTTAAATATATTTATAAAATTCATAAAATTACGCGGGATGACATATCCCCACATGTGATTTTACACTCATTCACAACTAAGGCACTATGTCCCTCATCCGAATCATGACTCCACGATGGAGGTTGAGAATAATACTTTCCCTACACGAGCATGATCAGGATGACTAGCAAGATAGGGAAGTTGATGTATAAAAAAACGAACCTCACGGTTAACAAAAACTCACGAGTCTCATATCATATAGACGCTAATCTTTTTTCCAATCAAATAACCAACAAAAATACAATGTCGAGAACGGGAGTCAAACTTATCGTTCACATGGAGCCTATGAGCGGCATCACAAAGACAACCAAAGACTAAAAACTCATCATAAAAGTTTGCATATATAGTACACAAACATTTATATGGGGTTTTGCCATGGAGTAAAGGAGTAGGGGTAATGTTATTCAAATGCACAGCGGTAAGCACCAATTCTGCCCACAAATATTAAGGCAACTTAGCCTATAGACATAACGATCTAGCATTATTGAGAACATGCTCATGATTCCATTTAACCCGACCATATTGCTGTGTGGTATCAACACAAGAAGTTCCTTCTTGTAAAGAGACAACGAAGACTAAAAAAACACTGCTGGTTATTATCATTACATACAACTTGTTTTCTCATTAAATTGAGGTTTGGCTTTGGAATAAAACTATTGTAGCAATGTTTTGATTTCATACTTCCATGCATTAAAAACGTCAAACCGCACGTGAACAATCATCAACAATTGTTAGAAAAATCCGATCATCACCAAGGATACCAGATGTCACAACGAATCGAGTCAAAATATCATATGCTTTATTCGAACTAACAGGAAAGTTTCGAGGTTGTTTACCCATAATCTAATTACACTATTTATTGGCCACAGTGCTATACTTTAGATAACTTGTAAATGATTTGCATAGAAGGTTGTTCTAAACTTTATGTCATAACATACTTGCATATGAAACGACCACGAGCATGAACTAACAAAAGACGTAAACCCCATCATATTGGGATCTCACTTTAACCAGGTTCCTCAAATTGTGGTCCTATATATATAAGACGTAGCTTATTAGTGAAATAACATGAAATTGCAGTTTTTCTAATAATTAAGAGACAAATAATAAGTAGTAAGAAAGAAGAAAACAAATAGAACATCGTCTCATACCAAATCGTATGCCGATATCAAATACCGCTTATTTATAGCTAGTGTATACTTAGCATTTGGCAAGCTAACAAGAGAGCAAAGATCACATAACTTTGTGAAGCAATCAAGGTTTCAAGACATATGGTTGGTTGTACCTATGTTAATAATCCAATCATTGCTCGTCGGACAACGTGGGAGTCGTTGTCCTATCTCCATACGTAACATTTTGAGAGCCATCACCATGAATGCTGCCTTTATTGGTAGCAAAACTGCCTCTTCCTTCACGACTACCAACATGGCCTCGTCCACCTCGATCATCACCTCCACGATCACCTCTTCGACCATGAGATAACTCAGGTCACCCTGACATGTTGATGATACCTTTCTTGCTCGTGATCGTAGGGATGAAAAAATAGGCGGGCGGTTGCAAGGATGTAACACCCCGACAATTCTCTCTTTATAAAACATATATTTTTCCCAACTAAAAGAGAGAATTATCAAGGTATTATCGTCCATGTGAAAACGTATCGGCTTACTCAGAGTATTGCAGCGGAAAACATTAAATAAACTTTAATAAATGCTTAAAACATAATAATTGTCAAACCATTATCCAAACCTCGAAAGCAATTCAAAACTAACTTAAAATATTTAAAATAAATCATCCATAGATCAACTTAATTAAAATTAACGTAAAGGTAGGAAGCCATATAAGTAATAAAACGATCTCTCAACAACGCTTCCCAAGTCCCAAATGAATATTAGAGATGATGCATCATGCCTTCAAACCTGTAGGTAAAATACTCAATTGAAAACTGCTCACCAATAAAGGGTCATCACAGGATCAATAGGCACAACCATGATCGACACACAGAAACGCACGTAATCAGCAAAGCTGAGTACATACATAAATAAAATAAAACACGAAACCTAATCATGATACTAATGAACAACCAAACATGACCAATAAAAATACCTCAAGACTCTGACTCATAAAATAAGACTTTACTTTACAAGACACACAACATGATAAATATTAGTAAATTGAATAGACAATGGATCGAGTTGTCCAACTAAAAATTAAACCAGTCTTCAAAATAAAAGACCGAGTTACGGGCGCGACTCCATAACCCCTTGACTAACAATATCGAGGAACCTTTAGAAATAAAAATAGGGTAAGGTGATCAATCCGACCCCAAGAAAATCCATGGGCTACCACCATGTACTACAACTCATACTAGTCCAGAACTTCAGATGTGCACAAGTCTAAAGCTATTGCTATTCACTTCCACTTTAAGTATTAATAAGTTATTCGATGTTGGACTCTAAACAGACAACCAACAAAATAACATGGATACAACAAATATTCCTCTTTCATCTTAGGATTAAATAAGTGATCAAACAATTTCAATTGACCAGGAATTAATCCTCCAAATTTATTTGTTGACTTAAATCAACAATCGAAAGTCCAATGACAATATATATACATTACCCTACAAAGCTCTCGATCTTTGAAAAGTAGTAATATAACCATAACAACTTACTCACAAAGTCCTCGGCTTTTGAGAAGTAATACAAATATCCAATAAGGAAAACAATACAAAAATCCACAATCCAATAATAAAATAATATTAATTCCTCATGTGAATTAATAAATAAACTTACCTTCCCAAACATGCTTGAATCAAACATCCATTCAATCATGTAATAACATATGACAATTAACATGCTCAACAACACGTAATTCCCATTCAATATCCACGTATGAACCATAAAAGGGTTCCCTATACATGATATTATAAATAATCCTAATCCTTAGGACATGATACTAGTCTAACACATAAGGACATGTACATACCTTGTGAGACAAAGTGAGAGGCCACTTTAAAATTCTAGAAGTCGCCTAAAGTAAATTCTCCGCCTACCAAAATAATAATACAACAATGAATTAGTATCCTAATTAATCCACAATAATATAATTTATTTTAAAACGCTTCGAAACTCGTTCTAAAATACTTTAAAAACGTTAAAGTTCCAACCTTTAATAACCTTTAATATAATACTCATAAACCTAGACTTTAAAACCTCAATAATCATTACTTTAATACTTAAAACTCACTTTAAACCATAAACAATAAATCTGAAATTATAATTTATATTCACAATAAAAATCAGAATTTTTAATAATTCGAATAATAAAGTTTTCAACTTTATTACAAAAACATATAAAATTCTTAAAAACCACAACTTAATATTAAAATCATAATTAAACATTAAAGTAGAGGATAAAGGTTAAGAAATAACCTTAGAAACCACGAAAAATCGAAAAAACACGAAGAAACACATGTGGGAGGTGGCGCGTGGCTGCGAGGCGGCCCGTGCACAGACGCGCGACTGCTACTGCGTGGTTGCTGGCAAACGAAGGCAGAAGAGGGAGAGGGACGAGCGTGGCTGCTGGCGGCAGCGCACGAAACGAGAGGAGAGAGGGGCGAGTGGTGTGGGATCCTCGCCGGAAAAAGTGGAGGAGAGGGATGGTGTTTGTGGCGGTGCACGGCCGGAACCAAAGGAGAGAGAAAAATAAAGGGGGGGCGCCGGTTTGTGAGGGAGAGAGGAAAGAAAATAAAAAGTGTACAATTATGGGGTTTGGGGGATATTTATAGGTTTTGCCTAAAAACCTTTAGGTTAGGCTTATGTTTGGGCTCAAGTTGATCATCAAACTTAAACAAATGGTTAGGGCTCCTCAACCCAACATTAAAAATTATTTTAAACACGACCCAAAACCTTTAAATAACATATTCAATACTTATATCCAACCCAAAAAATATAATTGACTATTTAAAACGTTTAAACAATCATTTGACTTTGAAAATAGTCAATATTTAAATAATTAAATGAAATAAATATGAAAATGATTATAAATATACTTTAAATATATTTATAAAATTCATAAAATTACGGGAGATTACAAGGGACCCCCTCCCCAATATACATACCCATAGAAGTCTCATACCAACACATCTGCCCACGTGGGCGTGTCCATGAAACCATGCCCATCCCTACTACCCAACTAGGTATAACTATAGGTGGCAATCAGGTCGTTCGGGTTGGGTCTAGGTCAGGTCAGTTCGTGTAGGGTCGATTTTGGGTCAGCTTCATTTCTGGTTGTTCGGGTCTATTTCGGGTCGGGTCCATTTCGGGTATATCATTTCGAGTCGTGTCGGGTTTCGGGTATGTCGCTTTCGGTTTTGGGTCGGGTCAATTTTCGGATCGGGTCAAATTTCGAGTCGTTGCCCCAAGCCCCCAAAAACGATTCAAAGTTCTTGCTCGTTGATCGAAGAATTGGCCGTATTAGGCTTAAGGGAGAATTGTTGAATTGATATCAGAGTACCACTTTTATATTGGCTTTACTTGAAAGTATGTCGAGGATTTACTTGGAATTAAAAAATTATTCGGGTCGGGTATGGGTCGGGTTATTTCGGGTCTTGGGTTGGTTACGGGTCGGGTCATTCGGGTTGGCTCGTTCGGGTCAGGTTAGCTTTGCCAGGTTTAGGTATAACCACCCGTCCATACCTACCCGTATCCGCTTATACCCACTTGTCTAATATCTTTCAAATAATAAGTTCTGTTAATCAAACCATGAAAAATAACTTCCTACTACTTGATTGAAGTCGAAATTTTTCCATTGATGTCTTTAATAAACCCATGAACCCAATGGACTAATAACATAGGCTCAGATTAATATGTCTTTGGACTAATAATAGAACAAGAGATATGGGGTGGGTATGCTCTCATAAACACCACTTATCTACTACCCATGGTGAGTATGACTTTTTACACCCATACCCACCCAATACCCACAATCCTATACCCATCCCCCACTCAAATTGGGGCGTGTTGCGGAACCCACTGAAATCTACCCGTTTGTCCTCCTTGGACGCATCACATCCATCCCGCCAATAACTAGTTGTTTACGTTTAATTGGCATACACAACGTCGAGAAAAGGTAGAAGATTTTGCCAGATAAGACCCTAAACCACCATACCGAACTTCTTTGAATCAAAATCAAGAGAAAACTAATAACATGTTCAAGATCAAAGAGTCTAACATATTCAATAGCAGCAGAAAACATGCAACTTGCAAGCACTAGACAACTCATCTTGCAAATAACACAATTCACCCAAAAAGAACGAATAGTACGCCCCTTTCGACGACACTCACATTAATAATCGAGGTCAATTACTAAGGTAAATCATCCCAAACAATATGACATTATTAAGAAAATGCATGGTAGAACCAACATAATCATCAATAGTATTAATAATTCAAACAACTAATACAAAATTTATTATATCCCATTGCACGTAATCGTAGATTTTTCTGTCGAGTTACTAATCGTACCATCAATGAAGTTGTGTTTGTTTTTGGCACGGAGGTTGCTACAAAGAGACTAAGACCATTGCTTATAGTTGTCACCTTTGAATAGAATAAAGTTGAGGACAATATTGGTTCCTTCACAAGGGTGCAAATAAAACTCAAAGAAACACAACAAGTCCCTGATTTAATGGAAGAACAAACCGGCGAGAGGAGAACAAGGAGATAAAAATCGATTAAGAGGATCAAATACCAAATGAAAAAAGAAAAAAAAAACTCGAATTGAAAAATCGAACCTCGAAGGAAAATAAGATTTTTCCTTAAGCTCTATCATAACATGGTAAGAGAAATAAGCTTTTGTAAATGGATTAAGTTTCCCTTAATGATCACCACCATATGTATACAGCCAAATTAGACTCCTAAATAAACGTTTTCTAAAAAGTTGTCTCGTTTGTTTAAGATTTTTTTTGTTAGAAATTGCCTATTCGAAGATCAAAGTTGTGAAAAATATTGCTTATAATTTTAAATAAACGACCTTTGAAAGCCCAAACTATTGCAAAACTATTGAGTTTATGGGGTTTGACCTTGTTTTCAACAATGATAGGTCATTTTTCCACGTTTTCTAGTTTTTGGCCTTGAGAACATTTTTTGGGAAATTGGACTCTGTGCACGAGGTGCAAGAAATGAGTCAAAAACGAGTACCAGTTTACCGACTACTTAACTTTCACGACACACATCCTAGACAAAATAAAAGGTGTCTTTGATCTCTAAAAGACGTTTTTGTACAACTGAAAATTGCAAATCGCCTTTCAAAGACATGAAACATGAGAAATCGTTCCAAACAAGTACCAATATGTCTATTTTTCACAGCACGTCCAACTATCAGTTTTCAACGTCAAACACCTTCTTTGCCCGTCTCAAGATAAGCGTCGTGTGAATTTATCATTTTTATACTCATTTCAACCGGTATGGCGGTATCTCTCGATTCATGCATGTTATCTTAAAGAGTCGATCAACGCTGGAAATAAAACATGCTCGGATAACCGTCGATGTTTGAAAATATGGCCAAATAGATAGCCTATGCCGGGAATTTAGGTGAAACCCCCTAAAACCATTCATAAGTAGTATTTTGCAATGATTTTGGTGTTCAAAGATAGCTTTTTAACAATCCAAAAATTATAAGTTTTTGTAACTTTCACCTTTTAAAAGTACTAGGATTAAAGGCTCGTGCAATGCAGAAACTAAAATAATGAAACTTTATAACTATAAAAAATATTTATGATAATAATCAATATCTATGAAAAAAATTATTCTGACATTCATGAGTATCACTGTATTATTATAGATCTGTTTTTATATGAAATTCTAATATTATTAGTTTTTGACGAGTCTTATTGATGGTGTTATTGATCCTAAATTATTTAATGTATGATAATTAACTTTATTTCTTAATTCTATCAAAAAAAAATTATAATTCTTTTTATCTTAAAATCTAATTATGTGTATTGATTAAAAATAGACTCTACGTTCCTTTTTGCTTAAAGTTTTATTTATACTTGAACAAACCTATGTAGTTGTAAGGGCAGAGCCAATAAATGTTTTATACATTATGCAAGTATATAATATATGGAACTTATTTTGAAATATTTTTTAGAGTGAATTCAATGGTATAAACATCGCACTATTTCGAAATATAAAATAAAAATTATTATTAATTTATATATGATGATTGATTGATTGATTGTCTTTAGTACTTTATTTAAAACTAAACGTTATCTTTTTATGTATGATTAGGGCATAGAGGGAGTGTGTGTGTGTGGGGGGGGGTCGCCCCCCAAGGTCCAAAAATTTTAATGTATATGTAAAACTTAATATAGTACAATATCACTAAATAGATTTGGCTTAGTTGGTTTTCATTACAAAAAGAGTAAACAACTCATAAAACCCGAGTTCAAATCTCCATATCAACATTTTCCCCTTTCATACAATTTTATTTCCCAAATTTTCAATTCTAGCACCCTCATCCAAAAATTCCGAGCTCCACAATTGTATGTTGATTATCTTTAGTACTTTATTTAAAACTAAGATCTAGCATTCTCTCTATGTTTTACTCACTAATAATTACTACCTCCGTTTCCTAAAAATTGTTACTTTGACATTTTACACTATTCACATATTTCACTTTGACCATCGTTTGTAATTTATACATAAGAAAAAATAGTCACGTGGGATCTTGTTAGATTGCTCAAAGTTTTACATTGGCATGCGTGAAAAGTACAAGCGTAACAATCTTTGAGAAACGGAGGGAGTATCTAATAGAATATAAAAATCTTATAATCTATCTTTTCATATATGATAATTATCTTAGTACTTTATTTAAAAATAATATAAAAAAACATTTCTTTAAGGAAAAATTGGCAGGTTTAACCTCTTTTTTGAAATAAATACCTAGGTCCTTTTTTATATTAGACAAATACCACACTTGCTTCATTTTTTTGAAATCAATACCAACTAATAATTTTGCCCAAAAACTTAACGGTATTTGCCCTAACTCAACATAGATTCATTTTTAAATTGTTTAGAGGGTTCCACATGTAACACCCCGCCCAAACCAAACCCTTTTTATATTAATAAAACTCGTTTGAAAGGAAATCAACGAGGGTTCGACTCGGATGGAGCGTTACCGCCGCACTCAACTCCTTGGAATTAAGTGCAAGGCTAAGTAACTAAAACATATTCATTCCAAACTTAATTAGAAATCCTTACAACCAAATTAAATTTGTTCGTTAAGTACTAAATACTAGGAGTTTCAGAGTTCCAGCGGAAGCAAAATATTAAACTAGGTGGATGACAACTTCTAGTTGATCTGTCATAATTCCCCTCGATCACCCACCTGCAAATAAACATTGAAAAAGACAAGAGAGACAAGCTCCCAAAAATCAGAAAAACTGAGTAATTCCAACTTCATCCCGTAAAAATACTTAACTTATAGTAGTTGAAAGTAATATATGAGTCAAGTTGAAAAGCATAACACGTATGTACAATTAATAAGCACGTAAGTAACACTAACTTCACATTTCAATATTATCCAATTACTTAAATAGAAGGAAGATAACGATAGTAAGCCGGGACTAGTCCCGTTATCCACTTACTATAAGAACAAACAAGATATGTATGTGTATAGGCCGGGACTCGTCTCGTTATCCACCTATCACGATAACAGAACGTGTGAGTATAGGCCGGGACTCATCCCGTTATTCACCTACCTCAATAACAGAAAGTGTGTGTATAGGCCGGGAATCGTCCCATTATCCACCTACCACAATAACAGAACGAGTGAGTATAGGCCGGGACTCGTCCCATTATCCACCTATCTCAATAACAGAATATGTGTGTATAGGCCAGGACTTGTCCCGTTAACCACCTATCACAATAATGGTCAATCCAACGTCATAACTTTAATTCATACACTGTTTCAACATTCCTTTTGTAATCACAATTATCACTCGGTTCCATTTCTAAAATCCACACCACCACCAACAACAACAAACAAAGAACAATAACAAACAACAACAAACAACAAACAACAAACAACAACAACAACAACAACAACAATAGTAATAATAATAACTTCACTTATAGTATCCTTTAATAATAATAATAGTAATAAAAATAATATTAATAATAATAACAATAACAATAACAATAACAAAGACTTCAACTTTATCGCCAATCATTTAATAATAATAATATCCTTTAATAATATAACATTAATGATAATGTTAATAACATCCATATGGATCATTTTATTGTCGTATTTGTTTATCGTTCATAACTCATAATCCATAATCAATAATCCATAACCCATCATCCATATCACAATCATAATCCGTAAGTATAATTCACAATTATAAATCCAAAACCCATATTCATAATTCATAGTCCATCTTTATAATTCATAACCATAGTTAACCACACATAATCACATAATTAATTCACATAATCTCAAGATTAAATCATTTTATTTATACTACGGGAGCTATGTTGTGGATGAACATTGGTAATTACCTCTTGAAGCGTGCTTGAAAACTAAATTACGAACGAATAAACACTCTTGGAAATCCTCGTCTACGCAATCGGAGTCTATAATTAAACGAGATCTAAAATTAGTTACCTAAATAACCCCTTATAATTTTATAAATGAACAACTTGAGTAATTTAAATAACTTAAATAAAATTTATTAATTACTTCAAAAGAGTTTCATAAATCAAAGTTTATGGTTTCAAATTATTTATAAAAATCATTTTAAGTACTTAGAAATTACTTTAATTTTTTAATTTTCATTAACTTAAACAATTATTACAAATAGAGAAAACTAACTTTATTTTATAAACATAAGAAATATGTTTAAGTCATTAAAGACTAAGTCAAACATCATTAAGCAACAAATTAATTTTAAATAAGTAAAAAACTTTTTTTTTTTAATAAATAAAAACGTGATTAAAAAGGGGGGAGATTACTGATTCAATAGGAATCAGTTTAAGAAAAAGGGAGAAGGGAGAACAGGGGAAGGGGAGAGGAAGAAGCAGGGGGGAAGGAGGAAGAAGGGTGGTGGCTCGCTGGCGGGTTTGGAGTCGCCGGTTCAGGCGAGCTGGCGAGGGCAGCGGCGGCTGGGCGGTTTCAGGCGTGGTTCGTGGAGACAGAGCAGCGAGCAGGGGGTTCTGCTCGTGTGGTTGGGACGAGGGACGCCGCATAGGCTGCTCGGTGGTGCGCAAGAGTGAGGGTGGTTGGGTTGGTTCTGGGCGAGAGGTGGTGGTGCGAGGAGGAGCGCACGACGGTTGGAGGTGGCAGCCATGGTGGGATTAAGTTTTAATTTTTAATTTTTACAACACAAAAATCAGAAATTGAAATAGAAGAGAGAAGTTGAAGCAACCTTAGAATGTACTGGGTTGCTTGAGCAATTGAATGTATAATCAGTATTTATAGAGGAATTGGGTCAGATTTTTGAGTTTGGAGTCAAGCTCCATTAATGGTGAAGATATGAGAGTTGAACTTTGAGATTTGTTTTTTGACTATAGACTGAATCCTTCTGATTTGCTCAGTTTTTAGCTTGATTTTGCAAAGATATTCTGACTATAGTAATTAAGATGGTTGAATTTGACTCCATTGTTGGAGAGTCATGTGATAGGGGAGGAGAGGTAGAAGATGTCTGATTTTCCTTTTTTTTTTTTTGGGTTAAACTATTAAATGGCTAATGGTCTTTTAATTGGGCTTGAGTCTTAAATAGTTGGGCTCAAATATGTACTAGATAGATGGATACAAGATAGCTAATTTTACAAGTAAAATTCGAAAGAAAATAATTAAATTCTATAAGCAAATGTTAATCATAAATATATTAATAAACACATTTATCAAATCCTTCATAAACTCAATTAAATCACCTTTAATAAACATATTTATTCAATAAAACTAATTTTTTGATAAACATATTTAAATGGAAATAATATTACATCAAAATTAACTAGCGTGTTTTAAATAATTGAAATTGAATCGTAATAAAACTCAATACTTAAATAAAACTCAAAATTTTAAATTAACACGTATTTTCGCTAATAATATAATTTGTAACATAATTAATACGTTTTAAAGCTAATAATATACTTTAGAAATTCGGGGTATTACACCACAACATCAACTATATATAACTATCCTTAATCTCCTTCATTTCGAAGGTGAATTAAAAGCAAATTGACTCAAAATTGGAAAATTTAAAGGTAAATCTTCTCCAATTTTTTAATTGTTCATCCTTTTTCGTTGATTAGAGTTTTTTATTTGTGGCTTTAAGGTTTAGGGGAATGGTTTGATTAGCACAGATTTGCATAAATGATTTCGGTTGTTTTGTGTAATTTGAAGACTGTAGGGTTTTCTTTGTAGTAATTGAGTTTGAATTACATTGTGATATGATTAATGCGCTTCTTGTTTCCCATTTGTGCAGCCAAAGTTAGTCATCAAAGTGTGCCTAGATTAAACTAAAAAGTAATTAACACACTCTATTTTGGAAGATTAGAGTGTGTGTGAGAGAGATGAGAGATGGCGGCACTAAAATTCATGGAAAAAAAACGAAAAAATGGAGAGGATGACCAAACACTGAAATGGGTAATTGAGGGAGAAAAGAGAAGTTAGAAGTATATTGTGGAAGGTGATGGTGCAATAAAGAAATTTTAGGTATTTGCTTAGTGGAGGGAAATGTAAAAATAGGTCCCATGAAATGAATCTCCCGTTAAGTTAGGTCAAATTCATTTAAGTTTTTGGTCGAAACCGATAGTTGGTAGTGATTTCAAAAAAAATGAAGTAAGTATGATATTTATATAAAATAAAAGGCAAATGTTATACGTAGCCCTAAGAGTATGTATAAACATTTAATACTTTTCTAAACTAGTAAAAATAAATAATAACTAACACCGATTGACGCGTGATTTGCCAATAAATTTCTAAATTAATACTATTTTGGGTAAAATATTTAATATTTATACATAGCCCAAAGGGTTCAAGTGAAAGCTCTTTTCACCGTGAAAAACCAAGTAAAGGGGATACATATCAACAAAGAGGGGTACACGTGCATTCATTAATGGTAGTATTTTTGTAAATACTGATAACTTTGATGTTAGCAACTCAATTTTGATGTTAGAAGCACGAGTATCCTTAAATCATAATATGTACCCTTCTAAATCTTATATGTACCCTTTTTTTCCAATCAGGACTATTAATTTTTCAGTTTTTAGGAAATTATTTCCTCCGTTTCTTTTTAATTGCAACATTTGCCAAAAATGGAAATATCAAATAAATTGCAACAAATGTTTTATTTCCTTTTTACAAGTCATTTCTCTCTATCTCTCTCCTTATCACATGCCCCACTTTCTCTCTCCATCTCTTTCATACTTACATCAAAATTTTACCTAGGAGTCCACCCATTTAAGTTTGTTGCAATAAAAAAGAAACGGAGGAAGTATTTGTTTTTAGCAGAACCCAACTCACCCTAAAGGTTGTAAATAATAAAACCCAAAATAAAAAAGACCTAAGTATTTATTTCAAAAAAGATGTTAAACCTAAGTATTTGTTGCCAATTTTAACTTTCTTTAATAATCTTTGGAGGGGATTAGTAGTCTCATTTGATTAAGCCCTTTGGCCCTTTAGAGTGTAGAAGCAACAAATTGCATGGGCAGATTAGTTGTCTTGCACCAAAAGAAACATGTGAAATTTTGCTTAATTTTCTCTTTTTCCTAATAAGTAAATTTGCTGGTAGTTGTTCGGCTGAATCACACAATTGCAGCATCAACGTCGCTTCATCTCTAACTAAGGTCTCCATCTCTCGCTCTACTCTATTCCTACAAAATGTTTCACTTGTTTGTAAAGACCTTCGATAATTATACTTTAGAGTTTTGATTCTGTGTAAAACTTTGCTTCCCATAATTTATTTGATTAATAACATGTATAAATGTAAAGGGAGGTTGTAGCGTTTAGGAATAATTATACTTTAGAGTTTTGATTCTGTGTAAAACTTTGCTTCCCATAGTTTATTTGATTAATAACATGTATAAATGTGAAGGGAGGTTGTAGCGTTTAGGAATCTAAGCAATGTAGACTGTAGAGAATTTGACTACAAGAAGTAAGAAGATCTTCTTTTGTATTCATTATGTATGTATAAGAAGCATGAGGATTCAGATCAAGTTTATGCCCATTTCTGGGGTTATATTTCACTTTCAGTTTCTTGCCAAGTAACCCATTTCGGCCAAATTGTATAAATTTATCGCAGGGGTCGATGCTCTAAGAAACACTTTCGTTGTTGGTACTTGGAAGTGGCGGATCCTGAAAAATTATTTAGTGTGGTCAAAACGTAATTTGTTAAATTTTATCGGGTTCATATGGTTAATATTGTAAGATAATTTCCAAAAACAAATAAATTTTTAAAAGGAAAATTTCACAATTTACCAATTCAAGTCGGGTTGAGTGACCCCACTTATTCTAATGTGCATCCGCCACCGGTTGTTTTTCGTAGCTACTGCTCTTAGCTAGATGCAAATTTGCTTATGGCGGTGTTTGGCAAATGGCTTTTGGGTGCTTTTTTATTGGTTTTTAGCTTTTGGTTTTTGATTCTGGTCAAACAACAAAAAAAAAAGTGTTCGATAAAAGCTGCTTTTACCAGCTTTTTTGGATGGCTTTTGGTTTTGCTTCCATTTTGTACTAAACAACCAACAATACCAAACACTTTTTTAATAGCCAATAATTATGCAGTCGGTCAAACAAGCCTCTAAAAACAGTCGTCAAACCAGCAACATATAAAGCCACCAGCCAATTGTCAAACACCCCCCATGTGAAACCATCATTTGAGCTTGTCTAGAAAGATAATCAGACACTTTAGTCCATAAAAGATGTAACTTTGATGGATAAAGTGTGTTAAATCAATACACCCCCTCTGTTCCACTTTAGTTGTCTCGGGCTGATCGAATTTAGTTGTAACAAATCATTTTTAATACTACCTCCGTTTTTTTAGTTGCAATGGTTTCCTAAAACGGAATTTTCTCAAAGGTTGCAATGTTTCTATTTCTTTCCATTTTTAGTAAAAAAAACCAATGAAATTACTATATTACCCTTACTAAATATAATTAACATCACTTATTAATATATAATGATATATTATTAACAATTAATGTTAAATCACCAAACCTAATTACCCAACCCAATTAACCTAACCCCCACCCTCACCCCAACCATTTCTCTACCAGTTCTCTACCTCTCCTCCCCTTCACTCAACCTTCCTCTGTACCACCGGCATCACCACTAATCACCGCCAAGGCCGGACTCACCACCACCCACCAAGGCCGAAAACACCACCACCAAGTCCGAAAACACCACCACCAAGGCCGAAAACACCACCACCAAGAATTGCACACCACCATAAACACCACACAAAGAACGAAAACGGCCAGAAACACCACCGCCGAAGCCGGAAATGGCCGAAATTACTACCACCAAGCCCAGATCTGTTGCGAAATTGTGGTGGTGTGCGAAATTGTGGTTTGTGGTGGTGTGCGAAATTGTGGTGTGCGAAATTGGTTTGTGGTGGTGCGAAATTGCCCAGATCTGTTTGTGCGGAATTGGTGTGGTGGTGGTTTGTGCGATTTTTGGTGTTTTCAGTGGTGTGGTGGTGATGTGGTGGTGTGGTGATGGTTTGTGGTGGTGTGGTGGTGGTTTGTGGTGGTGGTTTGTGCGATTTTTGGTGTTTTCAGTGGTGTAGTGGTGGTCGAAGTAGCGTAGGGTGAGTTTTTGGTGGTCGGTTTGGTGGCGGCGGTGAAGGTGGTGGGTGATGGTTGGTGGTGTTCTGGTGGCAGTGATGGTTGGTGGGTGATGGTATTCTTCACAATTAATTACATAGTAATGGTCCCCACTCCCATTAATTATATACCCAAACATTCACCTAATATCCACTTAAAAAATTTTGCATTAGTTTCCGTTTTTTGAGAAACATTGCAACTAAATAAAAACGGAGGTAGTACTTATTCTCTTTACATGTTCTCTAACATTTGGCCCAATATTTACCCTCTATTACACGGAAACTTGCTTTATCCACATGTTTTAGAGAACGAAACTTTTAGAAATCCCTTTTGGAAACTTATGTTGAGAAGTGAAGGTTGGGTAAATTTGATTTCAAAATTTACATGTAAACTTAACAAATTGTTGATAGGAAAAGGTATAAAAATCTGAAGTTTTTGGTGATGGAAGGAAAACAACTAAAATCATAGAAATCTTGTAAGAAAATGAAATTATATTCAGTACTACATTTTCCGTTTTCTAAAAGTTGCAACACTTTGACTTTTATACTATTCACTACTCTACTTTGACCTATATTTTCTCCTTAATAGTATATAAACTAATGTTATTTGATAAAATGTTATTGAACTTTTCTCGATGTATATGTACAAGGTATAAACATTTTATAACTTTTACTTAATAAATAATTGGAGATATTATTGTCAAAATTACTTTGACAATCGCGCAATAAAACTTTTAGAAAACCGAGGGAGTATTAATCAATAGGAGTATAACTTTGAGTATTGAAGTATGTGGTTTTATGACATGCTTATGTTATACGACTAACCATCAGAATGTGGTGAATTTTATGGCTATCTCTCTTCCTCGAAAAATTTGTTCAACCTGTTTAGAATATTTCGAATGTTACGATGGAAAAACTATTAAATTCTCAATGAAATATAGCAAGAGAAAAACTATGTAAAAATCCATCAAGAGCATTTTGATTTGAAGAAAGTACATTTTAATTCGTTCCATAAGTTAAGATGTCTTGTTACATGATAAATTATACTGTGTATTAAAAAAAATTGTTCCTTGTGGTTATTGACTTAGTGTTGAATTTTGACAACGTATGCACTAGTCGATCAGTTTGGGAGAGGGTGTTGAACCCCATTTTTAATCCCCATTGACCATTGTTGAGCACATTTCAGTATTCCACATTGGAGAACAAGGACATGCCACTTTTATAAGCTTATGAGTCACTCCTTCTATCACCATATGATTTTAGAAATGAGCCTCATTGGGCTTGTAAATAGACTGAAATCTCCTCCTCCATGTTGGATTGTCCAAGCCCAATTTCTAAATAGTCTGGAATGTTAACATGATATCATAGCTTAGGCTGTGGGTCTCGTCTGAGTTGGGTCTTATTAGCAACTGGAAGGGGTTTTGTCTCGATAGGTTTTCCGCCCCTAAGAGAATTGTTTCTAGTTGCCTTTTTCATTAGCTCTGAATTCTAAGGACATTCACATATGAGGGAGAATGTTAAACCCTATTGTTGAGCACATATGAATGTCCTACATTTTGCGAGACCGAGCTCTCCTCCCTGTTTGGTTGCCCGTGCCTAGATTCTGACTAATCAAGGTGGATGGGAAAGCCAATATAGATTTATATTCATGACTTATGACTGATGAGCATTCTCGGTAAAATAAAACAATGCACAACATATGTAAAGCATTACAAGGACCTCAAAAAATCTTCTACCCATTCTGGTAAGTTGTCATTGGAATTGATAGAATGAAGGCTTATCTATTTGATTTTGAACTATATAGTGTCTCAGTCAAAGAACAATGTCCTCAGTGTTTCTTTACCAATTTCATTATTGAGCAACGATTAACTCGTATAGCGAAGGTGCATGAGCTCAACATGGATTTGTTTGCAGATTTATTAAGGCTCTTGAAGTCTGGTGCTTCTAACTAGCTCTACCATTCCTGTGAAAATGCTATGCAAGATTAGACTAGTGTTCCCTTGTTCACGGTACAGAATGGATGAGAAGATCACATTGCTAACTATTCTTCTTATATTATGCAAAAGTTACCACGTACCATTTCGCATTTTTTGGATCGTGGTCTGCTGGAGGGTTTAGTGATCAACTTAATGAAACTGCTCAATGGTGTATAATATAAGATCTAACTTGTGTATCCAGGGAGTCAGACTAATTGCTACACAGTGCTATACTTTCAAGTTTTAGTATCTTCAATCCCGACGTTCTATCTTTATCAAATAGAACATGTTTTATTTTTATTTGTTATACCCAGTTTTCTCGGTAACTTAGGAAAGCTAACCTTTGCAGCGTTCCTCATCATTATGGATTGCTGAAGAGTGAGATTGAAGGTGTCAAGCAGATTGTCAAGACCTGGCGTAGTCTAAGCGTGGAACATTATGGGCTCGCCACTCTGCTCGGATTAGAGTGTTATGTTTGGTCACAGCTCGGCGAGTTTGTTGGAAGTGGATTTACATTAAGTGGTTGAGAACGTTATATGAAGTTTTACGTAGAAGCAGATATGTGAAGTTGTCTAGAATTACAGAACCTACTGACTGATTTAGAAATTCCATCTGATTTTATTTCCAAGTCTTTACCTAAGGGTCACTTGTTGATGAGCAAGCTGGTACTTTCAGTTGCTATTTAGTTTATCCTGTTAATCACATCAGTAGTGCGATTATTGCGGATTTGCATCGATTGCATAGTTTCTTAACCTATTGGAATTGAGGTCACTGTAGAAATGAAGAAAACTTGGCAAACAGTTAGGTAACTCACCCTAACGACTTTGTATAAACCCATACCCTTGAGAACAAAGTTAAAAAAAGATTATTTGTCCATGTATTTGTATATACAATAGATTGGTCATATTAGCCTAAGTAGATTGGATAGAGCAAGATAAGAAAATACAGTGGTGCAGAATTCCTTGGTTGAATTGCGCATATTAATATATGAGATGGGTCATATGACTCTACAAGGACGTATGAAAAAAAATCAAAATTAATAAGATTATGCATATACCTTACTTAGGTTATTCATAGCACCACATAAGGTTGAGCATCAAGTATTAACAATTTGTGCAAAAGATAAGTAGTTAAGACAATACAGTTGTGCAAAATTCCGTGGTTGAATTGTGCATATGAATATATGAGATTGGTCATATGATTCTACAAGGTTGTATGAAAAAAGATCAAAGTTAATAAGATTATGCATACACCCTACTTAGTTTATTCATAGCACCACATAAGGTTGAGTATCAAGTACTAACAATTTATGCAAAATTTAGGTATAAGGATATTAACGTAGTTTAACATTGTTGTTAGGTGGTTAATGATTAGTAGTTATCCAAACTAATAAATCATCAAATTTCTTCTTATCAAGTTGCGATTATGAATCAAACAATTTTCTTCGATTGAAAAAGATAGATTAGTTGGTAGCTACAATTCAGAAAAATAGTAATTATGTCATTGCACTCATTAGAAATATAACACACACTCAAGACGAAATAGTTTCTTTTTTCCTTTTTATTTGATACGATTATTTGTTTATATAAACGGCAACCTTACAAAAGTCAACTCAATCGAACTACACACGCAAGATCTCTTAAAAACAAAGTAAAAAAGACGAGAATTGCATCACTGCATCCAGAATCCCCATCCTAGTCTTCAATCCGCTCGATTTGATCTCACAATTTTTCTGATTGTAAAATACAAACTTTTACGACTTCTCTACGAAATAATTGGTAGATCATGCAATTGTCTTACAGTTAAAATACAAACCAACCAAAACAGATCAAAAGAAGAAATAAGAAACAATATCCAAGGAAGATACAAGTTGGGACTTCTGTCTTGCCCTCTCCAGACAAAAAGATAACCACTTAAGTCTCAGTTTCCCCTTCAATACAAATTCCACAAACCACCAAAATATGTCAAATCCCCCTTATTTACATCTACCTCAATAGCTCAACTACCATGCGCTACTCATTCATGCATATGGCCTCAATTTTGCAACATCCAACAACATACATTATGGCTTCATTATGAATAACAATCCCCAGAATTGCTAACAACAATTAAATACTAACATCCAAAGTCATGAATCAAATTTAAACCCATCCATAATTGCTCACTGTCTATTCATCATTCAACCATAGTTTGGAAATCCTTACTAACTAGACTTCTGGTTTTTATTCGTGGCAGCTCAATTATTCTAATCTAGATATAAATACATACTTCCTCCGTTTTTTAATACTCGCACCATTGAACAAGTTTACGTAATCCAATGCACAATTTAGATGTTAAATATCTTTAATTATACACAATAAAAAATTATGCAAATTAGATTTTAATAATCTATACATTGAGACGAATCTAACAAGATAACACATGACAATATTTTTTCTTACATATAAGTCATAATATTAATTTAAGTGGACATGTGTGAATAGTGTGAAAGATAGAAATGGTACGAGAATTAAAAAATGGAGGAAGTATATAGAAGGAATACAAAGAGAAATTTATGTCATACTTATGTCACACATAGGTTTGAGATAAGAATTTCAACTAGAACGTCAAAATCTAGCTAGGATAGGGTTCATAATTGATATACGATATGTCCATATAACTTGTACTAATAATTGTCATCATTTAGAATGGCAGCTTATTATAGAAGCATTTTGTTCAACTTTGGAAAAATGTCGGTATTTTATAGATTTCCTAAATATCTTTTAGAAAAAATAAGACTTTTTCCCCTAAAAAATACAAAATAGTCCTATCATCATGATATAGACAAGTGATAAATTAGTAGTTTCTCGTCGAATACCGGTAATTCTGCTATAAGCAAGTATAACACTAGATCAGAGAGTACCATAGATCATAAAAAACATGATATGCATTCCATATGAACATAAAGACAGTTTCTGAAAGAAGTGGATATAAATACTTTCATTAAAAAAGAAAAGTATAAGGATTTTATATCAGCATGATAGCAATAGTATATAACACACAGAAATCAAGAGAACATTTACCCCAATTACATATTTAATGACTATGCATGATCCAAAATCCAAATGTTTGTCTTCATATGCCTAAAATAAGATGTCACCTTCTAAAATCAGAAAATTGCAGTTAAACCCACCATACATCATAAACCCAATCTCTCTATTTTAGATGATTAATCAAATCAAACCCCAAAAAACAAGGAAAAATCACCCTTCTTTGATTCTTTCTCTATAAAATTTAAAGAAAACACCATATTTATATTTATATCACTGGAATTTATTAGAACCTGGAGTAGTGTAAATAGCAAGATCAGGCCAACCATTAGTATTACTACCTCCCCAACATGACTGATGATGATGATGATCACCTCCACCCATAAATATCCCCCCTTCTGATGTCTCCAGGCCCGAGTTCTGGCCCGTTCCATTAACCTGACCCAATCTCAACCCATTCTGACCCAAACCCTCTAACAGAAGATTACCAAACTGCCCTTCTGAAGCTAGTCCCAACAGTGATGTAAAGCTCCCTCCTCCTCCTCCTCCTCCTGATAAGCCCAAGCCCGGCCCGATTTCTGAGGGAAGCATAGATATGGGTTTGGGTTTATGCTCTGACTGCGGGCTTTGTCCAGGGCCCGAACCCAGGCCCGGATCAGATAACAGAGATGGGGTTTGATTAGCTGAAGAAGAAGAAGAAGGACGTTTTGAAGAAGAGCGTTTAGTGTTCTTGCGGCTACCACCTCCAACAGGGATGTTCCTGAGGGACCCACCTTTAGTCCAGTAACGCCTGCAACTCTTACAGAAATGGCGTGGTTGAGATAAGTTGTAGTTGTTGTAGTAGCAGAATTTGGTGTTTGTTGAATCACAACGTGGGCATTTTAGCTGCTCTTGTTGTTCTGGGAATTCTGGTGCTTTTAACTGTGCAAATGCTACTGCTGCTGAAGATGATGATAGATCTTGCATTTGTGTTCTGATTTGGTAAATTTACAAAATTATAAGAACCCAAATGAAGTTGTATAAAGGGGGAGCAAAATTGGACAAAAGGGTTGTTTTCTTGCTCAAAAAAGATGGGATTTTTATGTATGTAAAAAAGGGTTTTAGATCATACCAAACAAAGTGACGCTTTTTCTAGTTAAAACCCAATAAAAAGCGTCAGAAAATATATGTATATATTTTATCAGGTGGGTTTATAGGATGATGAGGATGAAGAAAAGAAGATGAGAAGAAAAAGAAGATATTTGGGAGGTGGGGGAAGAATGAAGATGGGTGTGGTTAAGTTATCTTTGAGAGTTCGCGTGAATGTGACCACCAGACTGACAGAGACTAAGAATAGGAGTGTGAACTTATTATAAAGTGAGAAACTGAGATCACAATTCAGAAGTGAGAGGTTTCACAACTATAAACTTGCTTCTTCTTGCTTAATTTGCTTCTTTACTACTGTTTGTTTAAACTAGGTTAATTAAAGTATTATTAGGAATAATTATGAGGTCTTTTTTTTATAATTGTTATTCTAGCTTCAATTGCAAGGTTTGTTTTGTGATTGGAAGGTGTTTCAGGCAGTGGAAAACATGTGTCAAATGCTGTGGAAAGGTGGTGTTTAACTCTTACCTTTGTGATATGGTTTTCTTTAGAAGTAATCCCGATTTGGTTATTAAAATAATTAATTTACTCCATGTGCAATATTTGTGCATGGCATGATTGTTAAGGTTTTAATGGATCGAAATCAAATAAATTGAATTGAATTGACCAAAATAAAAGTAATTTATTTGAAAATAACTGAACTGTAATTATATATAATTAAAAGGAATGGTGAATGTATGAGAGTAAAAGTATTGTACTGAACTGAAAATAAATTGGGAGGAACAAACTCGTTTATTTAAATTGTGTGATAGATTACTTTATAATTTTTGCTTGGTTGATATAAAAATATATGAGAAATAGAAATTTTCGATAGGGGGTTTTCGTGGAATTATTACGTTGCATTCTCTTCACTTTGAAAAATTTATTTTCAACTCCAATAAATTAGATACGTTTAGAGGAGTTTAGCTTTCTTCTATAAAATTTAGATAAGTTCAATAAATCCCACACCTTATAAAATAAACTTCAACAAGTTTAAATAAGTTCCTAAGTTTTATTCTTTTGGATTGAAATTTTGAAAAATTTTGTTTGTTTGTTTGGCTTCAACTTATTAAGAGTTTTATTATAATTAACATTATTGTTTTAGTTAACATTTTTTATTGTAATTAATATTAATATTATTATAACTAATATCATTAATATTATTATTATTATAATAATCAACATATTCTAATTAATATAGATTATATTATTGCTATTGAATTACTGATACAATAATATTGATCTTATTCGTAATATTAATTACTCTTTGAAAGTTTCAAAAGAAGAAAGTGTTGCAACTATTATGAAATGGTATAACGCTCTTTGATTGGAGGTGTCATACTAAATTTAGAAGACAAGAAATTTTTATACATTTGAAGATAATGAGCTCGAAGTCATCAAATTAGAAAGATGTTTCGTAAGAACAACACAAGAATTTTACAACTCGAGAAAAAAATGTATGATACATGTATACTTCCTCGGATTCTTTGTATATGCTATGTTTCTTTTTATTTGTACCATTGTCGCTATTACCATTTCCATTAGCACTATTGTCATCCCCTTTTCTTTCTCCCTCCCGGTAACAGCCCTCTTCTTCTCCTCCTTTCCATTGTGGCAATCTTCCTCACCCCAACAATGGTGTCGAAAACACTAATACCCCCATTTTTCAAACCTTCGAACTCCTCCTTTCCCTTATCTCTCATTCTTCCAATCTTTCTTCCTTTCAAAAAAATACCCTAAAATCCATTTGAAAACTTCAAATTCCTCCCTTTCCTTCTTGCTTTTTCCTCTAATGTCTTCTGTCAAAAAACTATAAGCCTCGTTTTGAACCCTAATCCTCAAAAAGACTAAATTGATGGAGAGAAAAAACGAGGGAAGAAAAAAATCTCGCAAGGAAAGAGGACAAAGAAGAATAAAAAGGAATAAGAAGAAGGGGCAATGAAAAAAATCTCGCAAGTAAATGCTTTGAAATGCGTGTACAAATGTACCTGAATGATCGTAAGAAAGTATTATTTATAGGTAGTACTGATGTGATGTCACCTGGTGAAGGTGACGACATCATGAATGCCTTTTGTCATTGGGCTTGACTGAAAGCTTGTACTTTCTGGCGTGTAAAGCCTTAGGGGCAAAATGGTAATTTTATACCTCAAAGGTATTTTAGTCATTTCACCGGTACGATGGGCTATGACTGGAGTGGGCCCGAACACCTTTGTAAAATTATATTCCTTTTACAAAACAAATAACTAGTGAAAAATAGGATATTAGAACTCCATTACTTCTTCTTTTGATGTGGTTTTTGTAGTGACGGTGTTTTCAACAAAATCATCAAACACCAAACTTATTAAATGGTTGTTTTTACCTTCGTTTTCAAAATTGGCCTCTCGTCTTGCAATCATTGTTGTTCCTTTATTCTCCAATTTGGTTATTATATCATTCAAAATCAACAATTATTAATATTTTGTTGGAGCTTGATCTTGATAACTTTCTATTTTAGATAGTTCCTGGTACATTATTGAGAGAAGGGTTCCTTAAAATTTTCTTTTATTCCATGATATTTACATATATATATATATATTGATGTACCTCGTCATGTCTTTACCATAAGTGACAATCATTGAATCAAGTTATCTTTGGTCACATTAGAATTTTCAAATTTTAACCATTCTTCAAAGTTACTGGGACTAGGGAGGTCAATATTGAACGGCAACCAATAGACCTATTAATTATGGATAATTGAGTTCCTAAGAGGTTATGATTTCATATTTTTTATGTAATGTTCTATTTAGGTTTACAGGTTAGTATTTTATCATGTCCAATCTAGGTTAAGGGTTACAAAATATGTTCTTACCATAATCGTAGGTCCAAGATGATACCGTTTTATTATTATTATTATTATTATTTCCTCGATTCATTAGGAAACACACTTGAGAGAAGCGTTTTCTAAAGCACTCTTTATAATAAAGGACTAGTTTTTAGGCTCGAGCGATGACTCAAACTTTTATTACAAATTTAGGAGTTTAAGACAACTAATGTTAAAGTAAAAAGTAATTCATGTTAATATTGTCCATTTATTGTATTCTAACATATTTGTTACTAGTTTTCAGTGAAAACATGTAATATTGATAGTAGAAGCAACAATGTTAGCGGATCTCCTGTATATACCCGACATGGGCTTCTGGTGTATTTGATACATGTATCTATTAGCTGGGCCCATATGCTTACTGAGGTTACTAGTTTGTATATTAAACGCTTAGTGCATAGGATTTAAATTAAGGAAACACTTAACCTAAATCTGTCATGTTATCAAAGTCGCGCACTTAGTAAATCCAATGCATGAACAGTTGTTATCCTCCATCTTCTCCATTATGGACCTTGAACACCACTAGCGTGAATAAGTTCACGGTCAACCATGGACGCTGAAGAATTGAAGATTGATCCTACTTTGACATACTATCTTGGCACCAGCGATTAGGCAAATAATATCATCACACACGTTACACTTAAAGGTGAGATTTACGTCGTGTAGATTAGGGCTATTACCCTTTCCTTGAAGGCAAGATGAAAAAATTGTCTTCGTAGATGGTATAATCAGAAAACCGATAGAGGCGAGGAAGCTCCTCGATTAGGAGACTATCAACTTGATGTTAGTATCTTGGATACTTCGAAGTATGGACGGAAAACTTGTTGCCTCCATACCCTCATCACGAAGAGGCGAAGCCTTTATAGGATTACCTTAAGAAACTGGTTTGTGTGGCTAACGGACCGAGGTTGCAACAACTTCGAACCGATATTATTCGATGTATACAAACCAATAAAATGACCATTGGTGATTATTTCAATCGGTTGATGAGTTTATACTGTGAACTTAATCGGTTGAAGCCTTTTCACGCCTACACTTGTAGTCAGTTTAGTTGTGATGTTGGCTTGAAGTTCGTGCGAGACCTTGATGAAGAAAAACTCCCATCTGTTTTTTATTGGAGTTGATGATGACCTTTATGCTCTTGTCCATTCTAATCTTCTCTCACAATAAACGCCTTCTACTGATCTAGATAGGGCATGTCAATGTTTGCTTCAAGAAGAAAAATCACGAGATATAGCGAGAGGGAAGGCATATCAAGAGCACATTCATGTTTTTTATCTTCAATCTGAACGGACAAGATGTCGTGTTGATAAAAACCTTGCAAGCAATTTGGATACGACAACGCCTCATGCTACAAATTGCACGGTACCCGGATTGGTGGGAGGGGATAACTCGCGCTCTTACTCGCAGCACTAGCGAGACTGCCACAACCACCACGAGGCGTGGATGTGAGCAGACACACGCCAACGCCGTGACCAAAAATCCATCCACTTGCTGAAATCAACCCGGATCAAGTTAAAACACTCCTAAATATGTTTAACAATGAATATTTCATCTCGGGGTAACGAATTACTAGTGAGTACTCTTCTTTGGGTTTGATAATTGATATTATCGGAGCATTGCATCATGTAACGGGTAACGAACATTGCTTGATTGATACTCGTTTGCTTGACCATATGATGAACATGCCTTTCAATTTTTGGATGTTGAATGAGAAGTTACGTTGTTGGGCCAATAGCAAGCTGTTTCGGGTCACAAGAAACACCCTGAATTTGTAATTCAGGGAAGTCCAATTTCCAGCTAGGGTAGTAACCAAATAAGTCCAAGGTCTTCGAATCCCGGCACCTGCAAAACCGAGCACCGTGAACTACCCCGGGGATGTTCCCGAGATCGGCTCTCCGATGCTTAAGTCAGATCTGATCTCAGAAGTCAGAGAGAATAGTACTAGTAAATGCTCTGCAATATATGGAAAACGTACCTGAATGATCAGATGAGAGTACTATTTATAGGTAGTGTTGAGGTGACGTCATCTGGTGAAGATGTGACGTCATAAAAGCCTTTTTGTCAGTGGGCTTGACTGAATGCCTGTACTTTCTAGCCTGAAAGGTCCTTAGGGGTAAAATGATAATTTTGCCCCTAAGGGTATTTTAGTCATTTCACCGGTTAGGTGGGCCATGACTGGAAGGGGCCCAAACACAAGCTTTGGTACTATTGACTTCACTTCCTAAGGAATACATGCCAATAGTGAGATTTGTTAGTATGGTTGAGATCACTCTTGATCAAGCCTTGGCAGTGTTGAGAGAGAATGATGGGTCCGTGGTAAGGATAAAAGGAGAAGAGAGGGAAACAAAGTATGGGCTTATGGAAGAGAGTTCTCATCGTGGAAGAATGCAAGATAAGAAGAATAATGGGAGACAATGGAAGTCCAAAACTCAAGGGAGACCAGATTATTGCTTATACTGCAGGAAGAAGGGGGCATGTTCAATTCACGTGTAAGGAGATGAAGACCTTGAAGGAAGGCGGAAGACATGATATCCGAGAGAAGGGGGAGGTAGCTTTAGTCTACCATAATATAATTACAATGGTTCACTCATCGTTGAAGGGGGGTGTTTGTGAGGGAGAGTGGATAATGAACTCAAGTTGCTCATTTCATGTGCTCTTTGAGAAAGAGAAATTTGCAAGACTTGAGCTGCGTAATAGTGGCCTTCTAAAGTTGCCTAATGATGAAAAGGTGAAGGTAGACATTGAAGAGGTGGAGATTGTGACACATGATGGTATCAAAAGGAGGCTTGATGATATGAAGTATGTGCCTATGGTTGGAAGGAACTTCATATCCCTTGAAAGATAGAGGAGAAGGGTTGTTCCTTCAAAGCTAGTGATGGGTATTTGAAGTTCATTAGAAGGAGCATGTTGCTCATGAGAGGTGAGAGGAGTAAAAGCAACTTGTATGTGTTGCAAAGTAAAGGTGTCGAAACAGCTTTGAAGATAGTGGTGTGAGGTGTGAGTCACAAACAAAAGGTGAAGTTGGTAGAGGTTGTTAGAAGACCAACACCAAGTGGGTTGGTATATATGTAGGGAGGAGATGGAATTTGGCCTCGAGGGGGAAAATATTGTGCAAGAGCCAAATTCGGTTGTGAGGTGGAGCTCGAACGTGCATGGAAGGCTTGGACGAGAAAATGATGCAAAGACACAAAGAAATTCTCTATATGTGGAGCCCGGACGGGCTAATTAAGGACTGCTCGAATAGACAGTGGTTTTGGTTCGGAATGACATACTATACTCTGGCGGACACATGCAAAAAGCTTGTGAGTGTTCTTTTGTGACTGATTTTTGTCTTTCTTGAAGTCTCTACTATATGCCAAAGATAAGGGAGTATAAAAGACCCCTATTCTTCATGAACCTAGTATGAGTGAATTGAGAGCCTCAAAGAGCATTATAGAGTTTCAAAGAAAGCTAAAAGAGAGGTAATCATCTTTGTTGAGTGTGTGTGTATGAGCTAAACCACAAAAGAGCAATTGAATACTAGAGTGTCTTATTCTCTTTAGTATATCGAATGTAATTGTTGTATTCATTAATATAAGAAGCATTTATTGGTTGAAAATGGGTAACAAAGTTACCCATATTTCTTGTCTGATGTTATTTAGCTACAAATTTGGCTTTGTTCTTAGTTTTGTTTCTCTTCTTCACGCTCTAAATCTTGTTCTTCCCTTTATAACAACAGATAAAATCCAAAAACAATTTCTAATAAGATAAATCTCTTTCCCTTTTTCTTTTGTGGTAGCTGGCCCTAAGACCTTATTTCTTGATATTATTTTTGTTGGCTGCACGAACTTAATATGATAATAATATTATGTTTTGGTAATAAATAATCCTTTTGCTCAAAATTCCAATTAACGCTTAATAAATAATTTAAATATGTTTAAACAAATTATGAGTATATAATATTTGTATTAACCTTCAATTATAATAAACCTTTAGAATCAGTCTAATGTTTACTAATCCTCCTAAAATAATCCATTTAAACTTTAGTAAGATACATTTAGATGCTAAGAAAATATATAAATTAAATTCGAACGTTAAAGGATATTAGTATATTAGACTAGTATTGTCCAAATATGAATTACACAACTACCAAAAGCATCGATTGTGTCAACTAATGCTTTTATATGTTGTTTCGGCTCTCCGGCTATGTTTTTGCAATAAATTTATTGTAGAATATTTACACAACTTTCTTTCACTTACCTACTTGTCAAATAAAAAACTTAGACAACATGAAATTATTTTAAAAGTAGTTTATCCATTCATCAAAGCACAAATTTACCATAATATATTTTAATTTAGAAAGATGAATATATTAAATTGTCGATCAAAGGGGAGTGTATAATAATTTATAACTTGGGGGATATATTTAGTGAAAATTGCACTATAAAGTATCAATAGGAATCTATCTTGCATGCACATAAGCATAGTAGTAGGCCTAGTAGTACAAAAGACTGGTTTTGATTCAGTTCAGTTTTGTTATTTTCGTGAAGATAATATAGTTCTGCTCAGTTAAGTTGAAGCTAGATTATTTCAATTGAATTTAATCCAAAAGATCACAGGGCCCAAATTTGTTTAGCCTAGTTGGTTGATTTTTTGAAATTTTTTCGGTGTTAAGAGGCACAAGAGTGGGTGCTTGGAACTGGGAAGCAAGCTCTGACCAACTGATTTTGCTCTCACTCTCAACCTAATTAGTTGATGATTCACTTTGTAACATTATAGTCATAAGATCAAATCGTACGATTGCGAAGTTTGGAGGTAGGGTCCGTTCTTTTCAACTTTTCTGAACTTATAAGGACTGAAAAGGCCTTGTTAGACCTTATTAGAACTTATTCGACCTCATTCAACCTTATTAGACCTAATTCGGCCTTATTAGATCTTATGAGCCCTTATTAAACCTTATTGGACCTTATTCGACCATATTCGACCTTATTGGACCCTATTCGACCTTATTGGACCTTATCTGAACTTTACTAAACTTAACTAAACTTATCTGAACTTATAACGACTGAAAATAAGTTGAAAAGAACAAACCCGTAGGAATTCCTTTAACTTTCTCCTCTTCTTCCAATTACCTAAGTCATAAATATTGGTCTTAGGAAACCATGAGGATCAAATTTGAAAATGGTCTTATTCTTAAATATAAAAAAAAAGGTGTTGATTGAAGTTTATTTCCCTTGGAAATACAAATTCCAAGGAAATGACAAAATGGGTTTGTATTTGGTTGGAGGAAATTGGAAAACGCATGGAAATTAGAAATTGCAAGGAAATGCAAATTCCCACAAGACATGGGAAATAACTCACCAGGACCCCCCTTTGGTGAATTGAGGCTCCATTTATTTTGATGGAAAATAATTTTCATGGAAAATTACTTTTTATGGAAAATAATTGTCAACGGAAAACATAATTTTAGAAAAAGTTTTCCTTTGTTTATTTGATTGGAGGAAAACCTAGGGAGAAAAGGTAAATGAACTAGAAGAGAAGGAAAGATGGGATGAGAGAATAAAGAGGAGGGAGAGATGTAGAGGAAAATGATTTCGCGTTTTGAACGCTGAGGAACCTCAGAGAAAGAATTTGAGGACTTATAATTTTTATTATACACCTGGGTTTACTAGGAGCATGGTACGTCCAAGACTATTGTTTGCTCAAATAACCTTGGGCATACTATGAGCATGGGACACCCAAGGCTAATTTTTAAAGATTTGGGTGTACCATGCTCATGGTACACACGTGTGTATAGTGTATTCTCTTAGGAAAATGTAGTATATCTTCTTTACATAATGAAATTGGTTTTCTTTTTCTAAGAGCATTTTCTACTTTTAAGGAAATTTTTTCCACCCCTTACCAAAACAAACAAAGGAAAATAGAAAGATGGAGTAAAACTATTTTTTAAGTTTTCCACCAAAACAAACGGAGCCTGAAATTCCTAGGAAATGCAATTTTCTATAGTGTCATACAAACAATTTAGCCTAATTTTTAAGATTGAGAAGAAGAAAAACTTTTCACAAAATATGAATTTCTATAGAAAAGTTATTTTTCATGTGAACGAAAAGAGCTCAAAGTTATATTAAAGTTTGACATCTTAGTATCTTACCACCCCAATTAATCTGGTTTGACTTTAAGAGGAATCTCAAGTCAAATACATGTCCTTAAACCTCAATATGTCTCTCTCCTCTATAGCATAGGTCAAATTTGTCATTTTGTAGCGTACTAATGTAATGTTCGCATTTTCAGAATGAGCCAGCCGAAGTAATTAGTATGTGCTCTTTATTTACAAATCAAACTTCTTATTTTAAAAATATATAACGTATATAACTATGAGATTATAAGAAAATTCTTTACACTCTTTTTGTATAGGGTCTTTACCCTAAATCCCATAACAAGCCAAATTCCCCCTCTAATTTCTCCACTTTCTAAGCAAATACTTGGAGAAAAGAGTTAAATGACGGAGCTAGATCATATTAGCCAAATGGAAAGACTCACCATTTGAGCGAACCCTAATTTCTAGTAAATTTTCACTTGATAGTCCGTTTTTCTCAACTTATTTTCAGTCCTTGTAAGTTCATATAAGCAAAAATAAGAACGGACCCTGGGTAGTATTTCAATGACCTTTTATATTTTATTAAAATTGCACTAATTTGCCTTGTATCTTGTATGTCTAGCTACCAATGCATCTACACTAGGGATGACAATGGATCTTGGATCCGATCCAGATCCTTTTAATACGATATGGATCTTCGTCTTTTGGATTCGGATCCTTGTTTTGCAAACGGATCTGGATCATGCACTTGAGATCCAGATCCAAACCGCAGATTCGTTTTAAATTTTAAAAAATATATATATGATGATAAATAGTGTGTAACAAAGATAACAAAGTAATAATCTTATTGTGTAATGTATAACTTTGCGAATAAATATTAAGTAAACCACTTATAATAAAGTCGTTACTCCCAAACATTCATATTGCGAAATTTTTTGCTTTACCCACGCTAAAATTATATATATATGTATTATTTGTGTAAAAAGTATACATTGACTTTTTCAAAAAATAATAAAAGAGAGGATCCGTTCAAGATCCTTCAAAGATCCGCGGACCCGTTGGATCCGCGAATCTGGATCAGGGTCCTAATTTTTGGAACCAACGGGTCCCAGTCGGATCTGGATCTGGATCTATCTCTAGAGAAACGAATCTGGATCCAGAGATCCGGTCCAAATTTGCCCCATTTCCATCTCTAATCTACACTGACGAACAATTCTTATACTTCATGAGGTATGAATTTAAAAAATTGACCCTACACTCTCAAAGACTATAAGTTACCTTGTGATCGATTTCACAAAATAACTCATTAGTTATGAGCAACTGTGCAACTAGCATTGTGAAAAGCGAAAAAAAGGAATAAAATATAGCACATAACGCGTTTGACACGTTGGCCCAACTGCGGGACACCACATGTCGGTGCATTCGAATGGTAATAATTTTTCAGTCTAAACTTAAAACGACTACATCTCAAAATCTACAAGGTAAAAATAAAAAAATTAATAACATTTATATTTTTTCGAGATCTATAAACAATCATTCATTTTGATATAATATAACACACTTTTGAAAAATTTATTGTCTAATTTATTACTAATTGGGTTTTTTTAGTTTTGTTCAGCTCTATTCATTATTTAAACATTTTAATTGATATTATTATTATATAATTATTGCTATTATTATTGCTAATCTTATTTATACTACTATTATTATTAATATTGATTGGTAAATATTATTATGCTAATTCTAAGAGTATTTTACTACGCGAACTTGGCACGAGCCAACTTATTTACCACCTCCATCTGTAATCAAGAAAATGTTTGAAAAGCATGTATGCGGGTGTTAACGATCTAGTAAGCTCACGAACTATCTGAACTCAACTTAATTTTTTTTAGAGCTAAATGAAGAGGAGTCTCGTGAGCAGGATCGATATCAAAACATGTCTTAATTGTATTATTTTCCAAATAATAGAATTTAAATGATATATTGTAGTATAGTGAAAAACTCAAAGTAGCTTAAACCTAATCATGGTAAATATTTACATAAATCTAAACAAAATTGAGGCTTAATTTATAAAGTTAGAGAATTTAAGCTCAAAAATGCTCGTGATTGGCTCGAGTTCGAGTAAAATTTGTTATGAGCGAAGCCGAGCAACCTCAAGCTCGGTCTCCATTCAACTCATTAACTCCAATCTGCCTTAGATTTTAAAATGAACCAAAATGCATTTGTATCAATTATGGTCAAAGAAAAGCATGTGAATAGTATATGGTGCAATATAAGTATGACACCAATCTCCTAAATCGACAGAAGGAGTCGTTACCTCCTAAACAATAAGATAAGTAACTTCTTTTATTTAAAAGTAGATAAGTAAGGTCCAAATAATGATAGAAGTACACATAGGGTCATCGTGATGATTTGGGGACTCCGGTTCTAATTTGAAAATTGGATCCCTAAATATAGGGGGGTGGAAGGTTGGAGTAATATTGATGGAAAGTTGAAAATTCAAGTATAGATAAGTTCCAATAAGGTAAGTTCAATAAGTTAAAATAGCAAAAATAGGTTTGAGCCTCTCACAAATAAGGTTTGAATAAGTTCCAATAAGTTCTAATAAATTCAAATAAGTTTACAGACACATAAATAAGTTGAAAAGGACAGATCCTAAGGTCTAAGGTCAAAGAAGTTATGTTAAGGTCAAATAAGTTAAATTCAGATAAGTGAAGATAAGTTCGGATAAACAAAATTAAGTTGAAAAGAATAGACCCTAAAGTCTTAGGTCAAATAAGTGAAGTTTAGATAAGTATAGATAAGTTCAAATAAATAACATCTGAAAATTTTCATCTCTTCAGTATTCACTTTTTTCTCTATAGCCGTTAGCTACTTACCCCAATAAATTAAGTTCAACATGCTTTAACCCGCCATTAACCATAGTACTATAATATAATAAAAATCCATTTTCATTAATAAATAATGTTATTTTAAATATCTTTTCTATCACTACCAACAACTTTTGCACATCAGGTGTAAAAAAAACAACTTTTGCACATAAAATTGCTCAATCTCTCCATCTGCCTTCTTAAGTGTCCCTTTTATCATGTTAATTTATAGCATAAGTATAACCAAAATCATGTTCTCGTAACTCTTAAGTAATACAAAAATACATTGGACCGTCTTATTCTACATAAATTCAACAATTGCAAAACAAAAAATACAAAAACTATTCAATAAAATCACAAACCAAATGAATATGATAAACACTTACAAAGTTGCAATTACAAAAAGAAAAGAAAAAAGAGAAAGGAAATCAAAAGGAAAATTTATTATTGGCTCATAGTAATCCAAAAACAATAAAAGGGCTTCGATCCAAAATTAAGTTGAAATATAAATTCATAGATACAACACTGAAGGATGTAGTCCCAAAGGGTATGGTATGACAACTAATTGTAATTGAGTTAAATATACATAACTCGCCTAATTTACGGGAGTGAGTACTCAAAGAGTGAAAGAACAAGTGAATACATAAAAGGGAAAAACCTTCAAATATTAAGACTCGATGCTAACTTAATTTAAATAAATTTAGATGAATAAAAATAAGTTAAAAAGAACAGAGTTTAATGTCCGTTCTTTTCAACTTAATTTTAGTCCTTATAAGTTCAGATAAGTTCAGATAAGTTCAGAAAAAGTCTAATAAAATTTGATCTAATAAAATTGAATAAAGTTGATTAACTTCAGATAAGCAAAAATAAATTGAAAAGTTCACCTATCAAACTTTCAAAATCTATTACACCACTCAAAATTAGTGATGGCAATTCAGTCCGAGTTCAACCCGTATCCGACTCGATCTGAAGGAAAAAGTCCGATCCGAATCCGAAAACATAAAAGTCCGAATGAAATCCAATAGAAGTTGGACTTTAGGTAAGATCCGATCCGAATCCGACTAGAGTCCGATTATTACTTATTACCTCGTCAACTAATAGATTGAAAGTACATTTTAATAGAAATAATAGATTTAGATTATAAGAAATTGAGTAAAACATTAAAAATTTTATATTAAAGATGTGTTTTGGTTATTTAATATGGTAATTTAATCTGAATCCGATCCAAGTCCGAAACAATACGAAAGAAAAAGTCCGAGTCCGAATCCAAAAATATATAGTCCAAATCCTAATAGGTGTGTAAAAATCAAAATCCGATTGAAATGGAGCGGATTTGGAGTTTAGTAAGTCCGATCCAAGCCCGATCTATTATCATTCGGCCCATTCCTACTCAAAATAGAGACTATGATGCGGCGCGTTTGAAAGATAGGAGGGTTTATTAATTGATTAGCTGAAGGGCTGAAGTGTTATTAATAGGGGTGAGTAGTAGTAATTAGGAAAGCATGGAGAAGCTTAGAATCACTGGAAGTGGAAGCCGAGAGCTGCATAAACCGACATGAATAAATAGCGTCAAAATGAAGCAATGAGTTGACAGGTGAGGTGAGTGGGAGCATCATTTGAGATTAGAGTAGCAGTTTTATTTGACCGTTGATTAAGGGGGTGTAAGATAGTGTAATCAGAACCGTGCAAGTGTGTGATGGATGAAAGGGTGGGTTTTGATGTGAGTATAAGATAGTTTTCGTAGCGTTGAGTTGCAGCAACCAACTTAGCCAATGTCACTCCATACGCGTGGCACTACCCCATCACTGCTCCCACTAACACTTTACTGTTACATAGGTATATGCTCTCTAGTCCACTCCCCCCCTGCTATTGCTGCAGCTGCAAAGTTATCTGTTTTGCTTCTTGTTACTCTTATCACTTGTACCCACGTTTTCTCTCCCCCTCTTCTTAATTCTTTTGGATTTGTTTGTCACATTAAATATGGAATAACGGTCTCTTTTTTTAATTTAGGGTCTATTTTTTTAACTTATTTTTAATATTTTCATATAAGTTTAGATAACTATAATTACGTTTAGTTAAGTTTAGTTAAGTACAGTTAAGTTTCAACAAGGTCGAATAAGGTTTCATCTAATAAACTTCAATGAGGTCGAATAAGGTTTAATAAAGTTTTTTCATGCTTTATAAGCTTAGATAAGTTGCGATAAGTTCAGATAAGTTCAAATAAGCAAAAAAAATAGTTGAAAAGAACATACGCTTATTTTTACTTATTTGAACTTATCTGATTTTATTTGAAGTTATCTAATAAAATCACTTTATTAGACCTTATTGAACCTTATTTGACCCTATTAGATGCAACCTTATTAGACCTTATCTGAACTGAAAATAAGTTGAAAAGGCCAGATCCCAACGCCATGTTTTCAGCTTATTTTTGTTTATTCAAACTTAGTTAAACTCATTTTAATTTATTTCAATTTAGCTGAAGTTAATAGATGAAGCTTTATTCAACCTTATTCGATGAAATTTTATCATATAGTATACCTTATTATGGTCCGTTCTTTTCAAATTATTTTCAGTCCTTATCATAAAAAAAATAAGTTTAGCTAAGTTCATATAAGAATTAATAAGGTCTAATAGGTCTAATAAGGTCTAACAAAAGCGTGTGAATCTAACAAATCGTGCATCAATCAGACAAACAATAATAAAGAGCACAAGAATTTAATGAGGTTCACTATCAACGTGATAGCTACGTCCTCCAGACAAGGGATACTCTTTTACTATGAACTGGGACAATTACAAACTACAATAAGCATGAATTATTCACACTTTGGTAGCTAATACTCCCGCTAACAATCCTTTGTTTTCAGTTTAGCCAAATTTAGGGTTTTTTGTTCCTTTTAAGAACAATGTCTTCTTTTTTCATAACTGTATTTCCTAATCTGCACTCTATTTCTTGAACTTGCACTAGATTTTTTTATCTTTTTTTTTGGGTTCTCTTCATTGATTTGTTGAGATCTATTCCAACATCTCTAAGGGTTAGGATTTGTTCTTGATTTCTCATTTTAGCAAGTTTCAAAACAAAAATTTGGGAGGATCTAACGTTACTTCGATTCCAATACTTGTTGCTTTTTTGCTGGCTTAGTCTTGTTGATTTAGTTTGTCGCTAATCTGAGCTTGCCTCGTGCCACCACTTAAGGTATCATTTTTAGATTAAGCTTTTGTTGTTGAGATTGCTTATTGGACGTTGATTGTTGATGTTATTGAATTAGTTATTTTGTTGATGCTAGGGTTTTGGATGTCGATTTTAGGCGTCCTTGAGTGTTGAATGTTTGAATTGGTTATTTTGTTGATGCTAGGGTTCTTATTCTAGAAGATGGAAGGGAAGATTAATTAAAAGACCGGGGGTGAATTTGTCTCGCCAAAGACCGGGCAGGCGGCCAATTGTGGCTTAGGGTTTTCACTCTTTAATCTTCTATTCTCGTCCAAAGAGGTTCGCGTTCATTTCTTGCTTTTTTGAAATTGGGTTCTTTTATCATATATAACTCATAGTTATTATCTATTTTTTATGCTTGTTTTGATGTTTTTGAGTTTAATGCGATCTGGGTGTTTATGATTCAATGCCTATGGGGACAATGGGTCTTTTGATGGTCTTTCTATTAGATGTAATTGAAACTTTTTTCCCCTATGTATAGTGACTGATTATGTATCTATACATACATGTGGCTGATGCAAGTAATGTATTATGTAGCTCCAAATTACTATCTAATTGTTTGTAGGTTTTTTTTATCGTTTAATGGGTAGAAGTATGCTATCGGTTGGCGAATTCTCTCTCAAGATTACTATCTAATCAACCTCCGACCTTTGTAGTTGAGCTATAACTGTACCATTCCTAACAGTAGAGCCACAAAGTTCAGGAAATTACCTTTAGTTTCTAGTTTATTGTTATCAAAGAAGCCTGATCATTTACCTTTCAACTTCATTTGGTCTGAATCTGAGCTTATAACTCTGTCAACAGGTGATGGATGGCTTCTTCTTGCAGAAAATCTTCTTTGGAGTTAGGATAAGTGAAATCAAGTCACCTTGTTGCATTTTGCTTCTCCAATATAGTTGCTTCAGCTCTTTCGGATCGCAGGTTCTTCATAAAGATCCTTCCTTGAAGAAGTGGATATTATCTAGGTAACGAAGGCTTCAGAGCTCAGGATCTTACGAAGTTGCGTCTCAGGTATTAGTGCTTTTCAAGCTATCTTTGAATCTTTTACTGAACAAGTCCAAGAAGTTGTAGAAGATAGTGATGATGAAGGTTCAAATGTATCCATATATGTCGGCAAATCATTTGGTTTTCAGATGGAGATTTTGCTGCAATGGATGTATTTTCTGCTTGTAGACAGCTCTGGTTAAGTAATCTGGGATGCATGGTCAGTTTCTCAGTCACACAAAGGCATGACGATTTCACTTTAGCTTTCATCTTCCTTTCTTGGAGATGTTTTCCCATCTCTTTTCCTGTGTCTGGTTAGTTTCTTCCATCGCCATTTCTTCTTCAGTCTCATTTTCTTACTAATTTCTAGTTTCTTGTACGATTGTAACTCAATATTTTAGGATTATTTTTTTTGCTAATTTTTAGGCGGTTCTAGTTCCACAAAAAGGTCGCTTGTTTTTGCAAAGAGAAACCTACGTTGTTTTCTGTTATGCAAATTCCTTCTAATATCGTAATCTTTTATGGTAAATATAATCATAATCTCATTCTGAAAACAAAACAATTTAATTTAAGTCGTGTTTACAACTCTATGCATGATTTGATACTTCTAACTAATTGATAAGTGCTACAAGATCTCGTACATTGGACCCATGGTTATGGACCTGAATCCTTGAAATGGTTGCACTACGTTTAAGCATGTATTATGTTCTTCTGTTAATTTTGTTTATGTCATTTTCTTTAATTAGGCCATGTTATGTGTGACCGAATTAATGGAAATTTAGTTCAGTTCAGTTAGTTTCCTCTAAATAATTTCAGTTTAGTCTAGTCGAGTCCCAAAAAACACGGTGTTGGTTGAACTGGGTAAATATGCTTCTATCATGAGGCTATTGATTAATGAAAATGCGATTCACACAGAAATCATTCTTACGCACCTGCTTTACAAAGTAGAAAAACATGACCTTAAACTATATTTATGCCGAGAAGAAGAGTATCTGAAATATTAGCTTGCAATCATTCTAAGAAAAATCAAAACGGATAAGGAGGTGCCACATGAATCCTCCAAGATCAGTTGCTAGTTTATATTTACAGTAAAATTGGTGAAGGCTGAAGTTAGAATGATAGTGAGAGAGATTTTGAGGCTGTTTTCTGGATAACTGAACATTGTTGGTGCTGCATACTGCTGTACTTCTGACTCATTTGTGCTTGTGCAGAGAAAAATAACTCCGAAGTGATAATTCAGTAAAACGAATCCCATTGACGCGTGGAAGAGTATCATCCCGCCTTCCTGTGCCTGATCATATACAGAAACCTCCTTATGTCAGCTCTGCTAAATTGCCCGAGCGATCTCAAACAAATATCAGATGGATGATTTTGAAGGTGTTGCTCGTATGAGGGCAGCAGGTGAACTTGTGCACCTTACTTTGTTTATTTAGTTTATTTAGGCAGTTTTCACTTGGCACCGGAATTCGGAGTATTGATTGGTTAAGTTTTCAGATGAAGGGTCTTTGGTAATTGTATTGGATGTCCATTTTGGATATTGTTGATTTATTTAGTAGGCTATGGGTGTTCATAAGGTGTTGCCAGATTCTATTAAGTAGCAGTGGCTGTGTAGTTGCCTACAGCTAGCATATTTTGTTTTTAAAAAAAATCAAATCTTATTTGAGGCGTTTAAGAGGGAAAACGCAGCAAATGGAAGTGTTTATTTAATTGTAAGACTATTTGAGGCGTTTCTATTAGAAAAACGCCTCAAATACAAGCCCTATTTGAGGCGTCTTTCGAGAAAACGCCTCGAATAGGGTTGTATTTGAGGCGTTTTTTTCCCGCCTCAAATCTAATTACTATTTGCTGCCCCTCTATTTGTTGTTATGCCCAAAACGCCTCAAATGGGCCTATTTATGCCGCCTCAAATAGCTAGTTTTCTACTAGTGAAAATCACCAGCTTGGTAATTCATGAAGTATTCCCTTTTAGGAACACAATGGTATGAAGCATATGTATTCACTAGCCACTCTGTGTCTGAACTATCAACATGATGACACTCACTAGCTGCATAAATCAAGATGACATCATCAATACTCTTAGAAGCGGTTGCTGTAGTATTTTTGTCATCTCCCTCTTTCAGTGAATCATGCTTCTTCCTTTGTTCTCTTTTCAAGCGGAAACAATGCTTTTTGATATGACCAGACTTCTTGTAATAATGGCATGTAGCCACATTTCTCCCATCACTGAATTTGGATCTACTCCTTGAGTTATCTCGACCTTTGGGACCCTTACTATTGCTTCTTCCTCTATTCTCCACAACGAGAGCTTGTGAATTATCAACTCCCATCTCCTTTCTTCTGGTTTCTTAATTAAACTTGCTCTCTTTTATAACATCCAAAGATAGCACACCATCAAGAGAAGAGTTACTAATACTCACAGCCAAGGTCTCCCAACTATCTGGCAAAGAACTCAACAAAAACAAAGCCTGCAACTCATCATCAAGAACAATCTTCATAGTAGTCAACTTGTTAATAATATCCTAGAAGTCACTAAGATGCTAAGAAGCAGACTTCCCACCTTTCAATTTCAAATTGACAAGTCTCTTAATCAAAGAAGCTTTGTTATGAGCGGTCTTCCTTTCATAAAGACCTACCAACTTCTTCAACAAATCATAAGGGTCAGACTCTTGTGACACATGGTTGAATATGCTAATGTCAACCCATTACCGAATAGTCCCCGAAGTCTTTCTTTTCAACTTTGCCCAATCTTTATCTTCCATTTTAACTGGTTTAGATGGTTTAGAAACACTACCATCAGACTTAATGACAGTTTCAATTGGGTCATACGAGTCCTTGCAACATAACAAGTCCTCCATCATAGGTCTCCAAATAGAATAATTGGTTGATGTTAATTTAACCATCAAACTACGACTACTCGACTCCATAATGTGACTAATTTTACTTCAGGCTCTGGTACCAAGTTTTAGATTATGGGTCTTGCTAAAGAACTCTCCCTAAGTGTTAATCACCATTCAATACATTTTCCAAAATGGTACTAATTTTGGGATATATACCAAAGTCACTAATCAATCAATTAAATTAAAATTTTCAGTTTTAGCTACCTATATAACTTAACGGCTTAAAACTCAAAAATCTCATTGTTAAGTATTAAAACTTGCAAAAGCTACTTATTGAGAAGTATAAAATAAACTAATAAATTTATCGGCTTAAAGCTCCCAAACTTCAATTATAGAAATAATAAAAATTTAATGTGGAAAAATACAGTAGAAAAGGTGCAAACATGTAGAGATGAGATAAAAAACTATTGAAAACTCTAAAGGTATCTGGGTGAAGAGGTTAAGACTTTTGGCGAAAAAATATAAATTGTGTTAACCTTGAATACTCGTGAACACAAATACCATTTTATAGTTGATGAAAACTATTGAGATTCTACAAAATAAAATATTTACCCTAGATATACAAGTGTAATTGAAGGGAAAGTTCTACCGTACGGCAATTAGGCCTGCTTTGTTATATGGCACCGAATGTTGCGCGGTGAAACAATGCCACGTTCATAAGATGAACGTGGCGGAGATGCGTATGTTGCGGTGGATGTGTAGCCACACAAGGAAGGACCGATTAAGAAATGACGTGATTCGGGAAAAAGTTGGAGTTGCATCAATTGAAGAAAAGATGAGGGAGAATCGGTTAAGATGGTTTGGTCATGTGAAAAGGAGATCAGATGATGCACCGGTGAGAAGAATTGAAGAGTGGAGGAGTAATCAAATTGTAAGGCGTAGGGGAAGACCTAAGATGACTTGGATGAAGGTAATTGAAAGTGATATGAGGCTACTTGGGATTGAGGAGAGCATGGCGTTGGATAGAAGTGGGTGGAGGGGCAGTATCCATGTGGAGGAAGGGGTGTGATTACTGCATCTATTTGTTTTTCTCAATTGTGTTTGTTTTTAAAACCTTTTGAAAACCTCTTTTAAAACTTTTTGGTGTAAACCTTGTTTTCAAAAACTTTTTAAAAATTCTTAAAACCTAAACCCTTTTAAAAACTTTTTATCACTCTTGTCGATGCCATCTCCTTTGGCAACGATTTCATTTGACGATTCATGTTAGCCGACCCCAAATCACTTTGGGAATAAGGCTTTGTTGTTGTTGTTGTTGTTGTATACAAGTGTAATTGTCTAACCATTTCAAAAGTGGTTGAAAGTAGATAAATTATAAATGGGAAGCATTACTTTTTTAAATAACTTTTTTTTACTAAGAATCACTACCTTTTGATGGTAAAATTCGCAGTTAATAATGACCATGACCTAACTCTTTCAACATTTTATTCTAAATGTATAGTTGTAATATAGAAAATAGTTAACAAAATAGAAATTTTAAGGTTGTTGTTTGGAAAACGGGAAATCATTATAGTTATAAAACACTTGGTCGAATAAAGATATAATAAATTTTATTCTATAGAGTTACTATATATTTTTACCCAAAAAAAGGTTGTCGTATTTACTCTAGCGTGCCAAATTTTATTACAAAAAGGTTTATTATATAATATTATTTTAATTATATCCAATGTAATTTTTTAAAAATTTATCTCAGTCAATTTGTGTCATAAAATTTATGTATCCCTTTATAAAAGTTCGTTATTCAAATCTAAAATTTAGTTTTTGAACAAGTAATATCTATGTTTCTTTTCATCTACACCGTTTGACTTTCACGTTACCAATCTTATAAATATAACTAATTATAAATATTAAGATATTGCAATCAACTATTTTATATGAGCGAAATTATCAATGAAATCAAATCATATAAATAGGATAAAATGTTAAAAATAAAATATTTGGAGAAATTTTTATTAATAGGATAAAAGCCTTTTTAAATTTATTTGCGTATAATTTACTATTTTAAATATTTATTTTTTCCCCAAAAAAATATGCGACCCTTACTAATCATAATTTTTTATATAAAAGTCATTAATAGGGATACAACATATAGGAAATAATATCTATTTATATAAAAGGGGTTAAGATAATGTTATGTTTATTTTTTCATTTCAAGAAAATTTGAATTTATTTGAAAATTTCAAGAATGATTTCAAAATAATAGAACATATGATGAGAAGTTGATGTTAATGTCAAACAAATAGATTTATTAATCGAACTTGAATTCAAAAAAACATATATGAGATATAACCTTATAATACATATGAAACTTATCCACAGTGAAAATAAAATAACAATTTTTTCCGAAATTTGAATATCAACAATGAGCTTGAAACTCACGGGTTAGAGCAATAGAAATGTTGGAGGTATTGATCTAATATATTGTTAAATAAAATTTGGCCATTTTACCTTTTCAGATTTATGGGTTTCTTTTAATAGAGATGTTTTGACTTTTTATACTATTCATATTATGTAGTTTCACCATCTTGTGTTATTTTTATGTAAGAAAAAACATATCTATGTGAGATCTTGCTTAATTCATCTTAATATTCACTTTCATATTATCAACTATTTATAATTTCTATTCATGTACATACAATTGGAGATATTCGCGATCAACGATATACATAAACAAACGTACACAATATCAATGTCAGTATATTTTTCAATTTTGACTATTTTTCCTAACAACTCATTATATAAGATAATCCGACCAATTCATTATAACATTAGCTAAGTTTTTAAAAGAACCTTTTCTAAAGGGTTATAATGATCAAAAACACAATTGACAAGTTGGAAAAGGTTTAGGTGACTGGTAGTAGTAAAATATTATGGAAAAATTGCTTCTAATAATGCAACCTTTTGACGGTTCGCAAATAATAAAGCAATCTTTCGATTATTCTGGAATAATGCAACCTTTACATCCCATTTATTTTAAACAAGACAAAACCGGTTACAATCTAAAGTATGAGTTAAATGGGATACGTGTCACTTAATGATTGGCTCTCATAACTATATGTAAAAAAAATTAAAAACATAAAAACAAAATAACCCCCCCTAAAAACGCTCTTCTCCACCCCTGCCAAATCTCTTCTCTCTCTCTCTCCATTCTCGTTATCTCCCCGAAAAATCTCGAAAAATGTCGGCAAATCCTCCATCTCCGAGGATTTTGGAAGAGAGTTCGAACGTTAAAGATGGTGACGGTGGTGGTGTAGATTTCAGACTTCGAAGATGCAGATTCGGGTTGTGGGTTTTGGTGGTTATCGATGGTGGAGGTGGTTTATTGGTGGTTTTTTTGGTGGTAATCGAGGGTGGGGTCGGGGTAGGTTATTGGTTCGATGAGGAAGAGGTGGTTTGAGTGGGGATGGTGTGGTTGTTGGGCTGATTGTTTCGGCCAGGATGGTGGTGGTATTTTTGGCGGATTTAGGTGGTGGTTTTTCAGTGAGGAAGAGGTGGTTTCAGGGTGTTGGTGATGTTTTGGGGATGGTCGGCAGTGGTTGGTGGTGATTTGGGGTTTGGTGGAAGTTTTAAGGTGGGTGACGGTGGTTGTGGTGGCTGGTGATGGTGGTTGTGGTGTGTGGCCGGGAAAGGAAAGAAGGAGGAAGGTGGTTTTGTGGCCGGGGAAGGGAAATGAGGTGGTGGTTGTGGGTGGGGGGTGGATGTATGTGGCGAAGGGGAGGGGTGGGGGGTTGGCAGTGGGTGGGGGAGGGGAAGGTTAATTATTTTTTAAAATTTTTTATTATATAATTAATTAGAATTAAGAGTTTTAATTAAAAATTACCTTTTGTTCAGGTTACCGGTAACTTGTCTCATTTAAAATAAATGGGGTATAAAGGTTGCATTATTCCAGAATAATCGAATGGTTGCTTTATTATTTGCGAACCGTCAAAAGGTTACATTATTAGAAGCAATTTTTCCAACTATTATTGGGCGAACTTTTGAACTAAGTTTTTTATTCATGTAAATACATGGATTATAAAAATAGAATAATGAGTTTGAAATTCTCGAGTTAAACAATAAAAACGTTGGGGGTATCAGTCTATACTTAGTAATCACATAACTAGGGAATAATGTATTGAAACTTCTTTGTCATGGATTTACTAAAAAACGTGACCCAAAATACTCAAATCACAATTGTTTACTCTTGACTGAGTTTTACGGGATAAGATTATTCTAAAAATCCAATAACTTTTTGTATCACGTGTACTTTTAATTTGCCCGAACAATTAGAATTTCACATGTATTTTGCACGGGTCTAAATACTAGTATGAATACTACAATTATTCCTTAGTTAACCAATATTACAAGAAAAAAAACAAATGTTAAACAACTTATAGTAGTATTTCCTGGACAAGAAAAGTAATAATGAATAAAGGAAACAATTAAATTACTTAAAACAACACTTAGGGCCTATTCATTTCAGCTTAATTTCAGTTCAGTTCAGTTCAGTTGAGTTCAGTCCAGTTCAGTACAGTTCAGCTCTAATCAGTTCAGTTCAGCTCCAATCAGTTCAATTCAGCTCCATTCTTTTATAACCATTTTGTTAAATATTATTATGTTGGTCTAATTTATTTTACGAATTGCTCTTATTATTATTATTATTATTATTATTTCTTTTTATATCTATATATTATTTTGTTTATTATAGCTTTATTCATTATTATTACTATTATCATTAGGAAGGAACATGGTTTAGGTTAATAGCACAAATAAACCCGCGTTTTCAGCCCATAATCCAATCAAATCACGTCAAAACAATTTATGATGTAATTTTGCACGGTCCGACCCAATCACTATTTTATTAATAAATATTAATATATAATTAAATCTAATTATTAAAATAGTAATATTAATTTAATTCTTAGATATTATTTTTATTATATATCATCATCAGGTATTAATATATTAATACAAAGACTATGAAATAATTGTTATCGATTATCATTATAATCATTAATCATTATTATTATTATTAATTTATGATTATTAATATTATTTATTTATAATTATCATTTAAAAATATCTAAAATACGATTATTATTATTCATTAATAATTATTCACTATTATTACTTATCATCATAATTATTATTTAATATTCATATTATTATTATTTAAATATTATTTAAATATTTGTTAAATTCAATTTAATTCAATTAAATTCAATTTAATTCAATTCAATTCAATTCAGTTCAGCGCCAACCAGTTCAGTTCAGTTCAGTTCAGCTCAGCTCCAATCAGTTCAGTTCAGTTCATTCAGTTCAGTTGTTTTCAGTAAATCTAAACAGGCCCTTAGTTAGTTGATTCGCCAATACGAGTACAAGAAAGTGGTAAAAAACGGCAACGACGAATAAAATGGAAAAAAGGAAAAAAAAAGGGAAAACGTTTAAACAAGAATTTTAACCAAAAAAACATTAGGTTTTAACTTTTAACACCCTATTTTCCAATACATCATTATAGATTAGATTAGTATTTCTGATAAAGATCCTCCTTCTCTCTAAAAATTAAGAGCCTCTCTCTCTAACAACTCCAGAGAAAGAGCAGTATACTACTTCCTCCTTCCTTCCCCCTTTTCTCCTTTTCTCCTTTCGTTTCCTCAGATCAGTTCCCTCTATGCCATCTTCACCCAGTGATTCTGTCCACATGGAGCCTTCCTCTTCACTTCCCAATTATAGTGCAGGAAATTGCCGCATCGGACCAATTATAAAGGTCACTTCGTTTGATCATATCCCAGTTCTTGACATGCTTACTTTTACAGTTATTGGTAGGTTTCGTGACTATCGTATCTTTGATGCTGAATCTGTTGCTGCATGGATCAAATTCCATTGGAAGACAAATGGTGACATTCAAGTACGCAAAGTTGGCAAACACTTCCTCTTCATGTGTAACCATTACGAAGATTGGGAGGGTTTAAATAATCTAGGTATGGCTAACATGCAAGGAGCTTTGATGGTTTTCAACACTTTCAACTCCAAGATGTCTATTCCCGCTATTAATTTCAATCATGCACCTCTTTGGGTTAGGATAGAGGGAATTCCAACCATTTTCAATACTGTCACAGTGGCTAGGAGAGCCCTTGAAAGAGTAGGGTTCATCTTCAAGTTTGATGCTCATTCCCGTTCGGGTTCTGTTTTGCCATTCCTGCGTGCACGCATGTGGATCAATTTGGACAAACCCTTCGTTCCAGGCTTCTTTGTTGAGCTTCCTGATGGCTCTAGATCATGGGTCAACCTATGATATGAAGGTGTGTTTGTGTTTTGCACTAAGTGTGCTTGTATTGGTCACCCAACGTCACGCTGTAGACTCTCTTCTTTAGCGGCTGAAGCCAAGGTTACTGCACGACTCAGGGAATTATATACCTCCCCTCATGCGTTCTTGGTTGAAAAAGCTAATTCACCCCTCTTTTCACACAAAATTATGGGCCTTAAAATGTTGAATGGCATCGCACCACTAGAGTTGATTTAAAAGTCCCGCGATCTTCTCCTTCGTCGGATTTTTACCAAGAAACCACCTCTTCTTCAAGTGGTGATGATGGTGACGATGCTCCACAGCGGCTTCTGGAGATTGGTGGCCCTTCTTCAGTTGCACCTAAAAAGAGGCCTGTATCTTCATCTAGCTCCACTTCTGGTTCAACTTCTCCTTCATATGAACCACAGGAACATTCCCCTACTGATATAACAACACCTTGCATGGAGTTACCACTGGCTAAACGACATCATCCTTCTCCTATTTTGCCTTTTGCTCCACGTCAGCACTCCGGTGCTTGCATCAGCAACTCTCCGCTCAGACGTTGTCCACGTTAGCGCAAGGGTCAGCTCTTGACTGAGTTGCATGTAAAAAAGCAACGTGTCACTTGGAGTTGGCCTCACATTAACCAGGTTCAACCGTGTACTCTTCCTCTTCCATCTCTTAATTCACATTTAATGCCACTTTAGTGTTTCTCTTCTCCACACACGGTTAGATCTCTCCCCTCTATTCAGTTTCTACATTTATGGAAGCCTATGCATGCTTTACTTTTATTACTCCTTAGGCTTATATCTTCAAGTGCATATCTATCTTCTACATTTCCCTCTCCTTGGGAACATGCAACAACAAATATCCTCTTTACTTCCTTCTTTTAATCCTGCCGTCTTTTCCTCTCTCCCCCGTTTGTCCTTACGGACACCCCAACTACTAGTATTAGATCTATTTTTTCCCCTTGGTTTTCTTTCTCTATTTAATAACTTCAACTATCACTTTCATTGCCCACCTTCATTCCTCTCTGCCTCTCCCCTCATACTAGCCCTTATGAATTTTCTCAGTAACTTGCTCAGTGCATCTCGCTCTAACCTACCTCAAATGGGTTTGGGTATGCATAAAAGAACCCGCGCTTCTCTTGAATTAGATGACTCTCTTTCTCTGTCGTTCTCTGTTACTGATTGCATCCTCACTCCTACAAACCCTATGATGGATCCTTTTCGTCCATCTTATGATATCTGCATTTCTTCTCCTCCAAACTCTCCTGAAATCAGTTTTAGTGATGTACCCATGCCCACCATTACCATAGTGCATGCTTTACCAGCACCTGTTCCTTCTGGGTATGTAGCCCCACCCTCTTCTCCAGTCTCAGGTCTAAACCCTAGCTATGCTCTTGAGGATTTCTTCTCTTGCTCATCGGATGTTGAGCATGTTATGATGCGTGGTTTTAAAAGGCTCAAGCTTCATCAGGGTGCCTCGTCTTCCAGGGTGGTGTTAAATGAAACTTTTCCTACGGTGGGTACTAAACGCCACCTATCCTTTGATGATGACACTAATACTTATTATGGGGGGCTTACTCTTTAGCCTACAAAACGTCCTAAGCGCCAACTTAAGTATCATTGGAAGTGTGGTTGTTTCACTAAACTGAAGTATGGGCTATCTGATGGCGAGGAGTGGTTCGAGGACACTGAAATCACTGACGACGCTGCTGGTCGTGAACAGCCTACGGCAGGAAAATGAAGGTCATAAGTTGGAATGTGCGTGGGGCTCTTAAAAACGCACCAATTGCTCTCTACCTTACCTATGTAATTAAGCTATTTTCGGTTGATGTAATGTTCCTTAGTGAAACTCTTTGTTCAGTAGCTAATTTTGCTCCTCTAGCTAATCGACTTGGTTTTCCTAGTTTTCATGGCGTTGATGCCGTAGGGCGTAGTGGAGGTTTAGTTGTTTGTTGGAAACCCTCCGTAGCTCTTAATGTTGTAGTGTGTACCTCGAACTTTATTTTGTGTAATGTAAAAATGCTATCTTTGGAGTATTCTCTTGTTTTTGTTTATGGAGCGCCTAAAATGGATGATAGGCGACTTGTACGGGATAACATATCGTCCACTTGCTTGGTTAATAGGCAAAATGTAGTCATAATGTGGGTGATTTCAACCAACTTGAATTCACTACCCAAAACCAAGGAGGTAGTGACACCATTCCAGGGGCCAATGATTTTTCGCTTTGGCGGCTCCAACATGGCCTTTTAGATTTACCATCTCATGGACCCCCGTTTACTTGGACTAATAACCAGTGTGGTCATAGGGCCATTTTTGAGACACTTGACCGAGCTTATTGTATGATACGTGGCGATTATCTTTCCCTAATCCATGTCTATGGCACCTCCCCAATTTCCTATCCGACCATGCTCCCATTATCTTGGATTGTTTGCCTTATTCTGTCCATCCAAAACGTCCCTATCGTTTTGAAGCCTGGTGCCTTACTTCATGCGACATTGAAAATATCATTTTCCAAGAACTTCAGAAAACATGGCATGGGTCGCACATGTTTATTCTCTTACGACTCTTGAGCAGCATATTACATCGATGTCGACAATGGTGCTTGAATTTTCGGCAACGAAAGGGGTTATGTTGGAGTGCTATACATGATCACTATCTTACACCCAGTCCGCACTTACTACTTCGAACTTACATGAGGAACTGCGCCTCCGACACAAATATGAGAATGACGTTTGTCTCCGTTGGCTCTATTGGAAGCAACGATCTAAATCTCGTTGGGACCAATATGGTGACCAATCTACGGGTTTATTTTTTCGTAGTGTTAACCAACGCCGTGGTTCTAACACCATTAAAGAGATTATCTCTACAACTGGCATAGTGACAGATCCTGCAACCATCACCAAAACCTTTGTTGATCATTTTTCTCAATTGTTTTACCCTCCACCTCGTCTTGTCTCTCAGCAACTTCTGGATGATTGGTTCGCTACCCTGCCTCATTTGACTCCTACGCAACAGTCATTCCTTCTTCAACCTTTTTCTTCGCATGAAATCAAAACAGCCTTGTTTGTCATGCAATCTCTTAAAACTCCGGGGCCAGATGGTTTTCCTCCTCTATTTTTTAAGCATCAATGGAGTCTTCTTGGGAACCATATTGTTGCGGCGGTTTTAGGTTTCTTTAACGGTAACTTCATGCTCCGAGAACTTAACCGAACTTTTCTTACCCTCATCCCTAAGATTTCCCACCCCTCGGATCTGAACCACTTCCGCCAAATCAGTTTGTGCAACACGTTGTACAAAGTCATCTCCAAGGTCCTCGTCAACCGGCTTAAACTTGTTCTGCCGTCTCTCGTAAACCATAGTCAAAATGCCTTTGTTCCGAGACGCATGATGAGTGACAGTGTCTTGATGGGCCATGAAGTTATCTCCTGGCTTAATCGCCAGCGTTCTGTCCGCAAACATTATGCAGCTCTGAAAATTGATCTAAATAAAGCTTATGATTGCGTGCGCTGGGACTTTCTGGAAGCTACGCTTCGTCATATGCATTTCCCTCCGCTCTGGATCCAATGGATTTCTCAATGTATTTCAACGGTGTCTTATTCTGTACTTGTAAATGGTGCTGCTTCACACCATTTTGTGCCCACTGCTGGCCTGCGTCAGGGAGACCCTTTATCTCCATCTCTCTTTCTGTTATGTATGGAGATACTTAGTCAACGCCTTCACCGTGAACATGCTGCTAGCCTTATTAAAGGAATTCAAATTAGTTGACGTGCGCCGCCTATCTCCCACCTTTTCTTCGCCGATGACACCCTCCTTTTTTGAAGCCAGTCAGGATTCTTGCTCTCGTGTCAGGTCTGTTCTTGATAGCTTTTGTCACCTTTCAGGTGAAATGGTAAGTTTTACAAAATCTGCTGTTAAATTTAGTCCCAATACCCCCCTACTTTGTTGCATGCTTTACAACAGCCTTTGGGTGTCCCTCCTACGAGCTCGTTTGGTCAATACCTTGGTTGTCCTCTGGAGCTAACTGGCAAATCGGTGGCTCTTTTCCACTTCTTAATTGAAAGGGTTCAGCAAAAGATTTCTTCTTGGAAATTCTCTGTCCTTTCTCCTGCTGGCCAATTAGTCCTTATCAATGCTGTTCTGACATCTTTAGCCTCGCATATCATGTCGGTTTTAATCATTCCCAAGACCATTATTAGAAAGTTGAGCTCTCTGCTGCTTAAATTCTGGTGGTCGGGTGTGGGTGAGAAGCGACCTATTTACTGGTGTGCTGCACAATAGCTTCAAGAACATCGCTCACATGGAGGTTTGGGTCTTCGTAATTTGGAGGCATTTAACTTGGCTACAGTAATGCGGACCTCGTGGCGAATTTACCAAAATCCACAGTTACATGTCAGTCAACTGCTTTCTGCAAAATATCACAAGTCTCCCTTACTTCATTCTGCTGTTTTCCCATCTCCTCCATCATGGGGTTTCCGTGGGCTAGTCAAGGTAGCTCAATGATTTCAGCAAGGCTTCGCTTCTTGTATTAACAGCGGTCTTTCCACCTACATCAGCAGACCGGGATGGATTAGCGAATATCCTGTTCTCCCCAAACCCTCTGCTCCTCCAAATCTTACTCTGGTTAAAGATCTTATTACTTCTCATGGACAATGGAATGCTCCTCTCATTTGGCAATCTTTTTCCACTTCGACGGCGCAGCGAATTCTTGCACTTCCACTCCCTCAACAACCAACAACACAGGAGTATCAACTCTTTTGGCGCTTCACTCCTAATGGTAGCTATACTACGCGTTCGGCTTATTGGTGGCTAATTCATGGGAATCCTCAGCACCCAACCAACACCTTTTGGCGTGTGTTTTGGAAACAGAAACTACCCCCCCGATGGCAGATCTTTCTTTGGCGCCTTATTCGGAATATTTTACCCACTAAAGACAACATCCGAAAGCGACACATGGAGGTTCCTCCACTTTGTCCGTTATGTAAACGCAGCAACTGAAACGGCTGCACATTTATTTCGCGACTGTGACCTTACTGCTCACATATGGCTCGCTTCTCCCCTCGGGATACGGAGCACTATTAGTCACATGGGACTGTCTGATTGAATTAAACAATTCTTCTTGTATTTGAATAGACAACCACCAACTGACACTTCTCCTCTTTATACTTATGTCGCAGTTCTTTGGGCTATCTAGTGTCATCGTAATTCCATCACTTTCCAACGAGAAACCTGTTCTCCATCAACCATTCTTGCACATGTGCAGTCCTTGCTTCTCCGCCGTCCTCCTTCAATAGCTGCTCTTCCTAACGCTCCTTTTGTCCATTTCCCTCCTGTGTACACTAGTGGACTCTCTCTTTCCCCTCCTTTCTTGCGTCTGGTGGTTGATGGTGCATGAAAATCAACTTCGACTGGTTCTATACGCGCCGCAGTGGATTGACATCTTACTTTACCTAACAGCACAGAGACTCGCCAGGGTTCGCGTTTTTGCACTCACTCCATTCCATACGGAACTTTTGGCCCTCTCCACCGGTCTTACTACCGCAAAGTCATTGTGTCCACACTTATGGGTAGGGGTCGATTCCCAGCAGGTTGTGGTAGCTCTCTCCCAACCCCAAACTTGTCACGCTCAACTCCGGCATCTCCTCAGCCATATCCTTACTCTTGTTTCTGATTTTCAGACTTTTGTATGTATTAAAGTCTCTCGTACGTGTGTTCGGGCTGCACACTTGCTTGCTACGCAAGCTCGCTGCTCCCCTTAGTTTTTTGTTTGTTGCTTGTTTCGTTGTCAAAAAAAAAAAAAAACATCATAAATTAGATTAGTATTTTTGATAGATATCCTTAATTCTCTCTTTTCCTCCTGAACCTATTTGTTCCGGATTCAAAAATGACCCCTTCCAAATTTCTACTGTGAAAACAAACAAAGCTTCCCCTTCCCCAGTTCACCATCCTTCAGAAATCATAAGTTCATAACCCTCGCTTAGTCGCTCCTCAGTCCTCACCTTTGGTCTCCTGCTGCCGCCAATACCGCCTCAGTTTCGCCGGCAGACCGCCTCAAGCGGTAAGGTAAGTTTGGTTTGGGTTTATGAATGTGTAACGCAATGCATTTTCTGCAGTTAGAGATATCTGCTTCTAAAATTGAGCTTCCTATTCCTAACTGCAACTATATAATATTAAGGCCAAAGTTTCAATACAAACACTAACGATCACTTATTCAGCTTCCTATTCCTAACTGTAACTATATTAATTTGCTGTAATTTGATTATTTTGGGCTTAAACACTGAAAATCCGCCCTTGGTATGGGATTTTCTATTTATGTTTTAGTTATGCAATTAGATAGATAGATGTTGTGTTGAAATGGCAGGCATTGTTAAATGTTAATTGTAATTGTCAAGTAAAAATAGACTCAATTTCTGAGTTCAGTTGTGCAATTAAACAGAGATTGTAGTGAGGGACACTTTTTGTAAGTAATTTATTAGGATTACTTTAGTAACTAACTACTTTTTTATATGAATTAGGATGATGTTTTGCAAATTCTGAATATTTGAGTTGGATCTACCTTTGATTCACCTGTTCCCAGATTTTTCTAACATACATGGGTAATACTTGTACTCATCTTAGTGGCATTCTTAATTTACCAACTTTTGTGCAATTATGAGTAGTAAGCTTCTACTTATATGTACTATCATAAGTAGTAAGTTTCAAGCTACAGATGTTGTGCATGACTTTACTTCAGTGTTACAGGCTCCGGTTTCTTCCTGACATTCTTGGAAATGCATGGACGACCCCGTAAACCAGCAAAGCCGGAACATGAAGCAGCTTCCTTTGCTAAAGCCTCCAAACTACGCACACCCTTCAAACCCAGTTCATCCATTATCATCACACCAAGCTGTATTTTACACTATGTGGATATTCATCTAATCTAAATGGATTTGTTTTGTTTTTCTTATTTCCTTACTTCCCTGATTTCTCATTTCCTTTTTGTTCAACTGGCTTTCAGTTACGATAAAGAAGCTATTGAAGTCTGCACTAAGCTGCTTGAGGTTAACCCTGAATTTTACACTGCCTGGAACTATCGCAAACTTGCTGTTCTACATTTTCTGAGTCAACCCGGCTCCGATCCCGACGCTATTTTGACTGAGGAGCTTCGCGTTGTGTGTATATGTCTTCCCCATTTTACTTCTTTTTCAAATCTCACTCTTCTATTGATTTCTTCTCGTATACTGCTTTAGTTTTTTTTCTGAATTTGGATATATGTACATTTGTTGTGCCTTTTTTTCCTGCTATCATGATAGTGGTTTAGAGGAAGTTGTCTAGTGTTGTTAGTCTTTGATTTCTGGAAAATGTGTCATGTCCTTTTACGACATGTTCCCTGAGTAGTACTCACTGATGGTAATGGTCATCAAATTATGGGTAATTTGGAAGGAAAAACCCTATTGGCACTAGAAAGTAGAAACATGTCTCCGAGTATCTGATTCTCTTCACAATTTTCATTCCCAATCGATACCACCTTTGCTGTGGTAGTGGGTGATAGTGGAATTTAATGAAGAAAATCACAAACTTGGAGTATACCTATGGATATTGATATTATACTTCAATGCAAGGTTACTTATAAATCTATTACCAATACCACCATTTATAACCATCTACCAAATTTAGATCCGTGGTTTTGTGGGGTAATTCAAATATGTACGAAAAGATTCCAAGTTTGAGAGTATAGGAACAGATTGAATCTGAGTTCCAAAATGGGGTGTAATGTCCTGGTTTGCTGAGTATATTTGTTCTAGGTAAACATTTGTTAACCTGTACCCTAATTGGATTTTTGTTAAATCCCGACGTCCCAACTGCCAGAATTCTTGTAGACATATGATTTATTATAGGTTGTGTTGGTTAATGCTTACTGTTCTAAATCTAATGCATTGGCACCAATTTAGGTAGAGAGCGCATTGAGACAAAATTTCAAGTCATATGGAGCGTGGCATCATCGTAAATGGGTGGTTAGCAAGGGTCATTCATCGGTAGACCAAGAATTACGTCTCTTAGACAAGTTTCAGAAGGCTGATTCACGGAACTTTCATGCATGGAACTATCGCAGGTAAAAGTTATGCACTGTGGTTTTATGTGATGATTTGGCGTGGCAGGGGTTTGGTAGAAATTTCTTATGTTTTTAATCTGATGTGATTCAGATTCGTGGCTGCACTGAAGTGTATTGCCGAAGAGGATGAATTGAAGTATACAACCAATATGATTGAAAGAAACTTCAGCAATTATTCTGCTTGGCATAACCGCAGGTATCATCTTTTCAAGCTTTCTTATGCTCAAAGATTCACTTTATATAATTATATGGTATGCTGAGGTTTTATGGCGCATTTCGTGAAATTCCTGGTTTGACATGGAACTCTTTGAACAGTAGTAACCCGACGGGAACAATGGTGCATTGCATTTTGGTTAAACTTGCTTCTTAAATTGCTTATGCTTCATGATAGCCATCTGTATTTTTTTTTAATGTTTCTCCTAATTTTGGTGGTTTTCCAGTGTTCTTCTGTCTAATCTACTGCAACGAAAAGCTGAGGGATTTGTTCCAAAAGAGAAGATCTTGAATGAGGAGTATGACCTCGTGCACCAAGCACTTTTCACTGATCCCGATGACCAAAGCGGCTGGTTCTATCATCTTTGGCTTCTCAAGCAAACAGTCACAAGTGATTCTCCTTGGTTGATTTCTTCTTGGCCTGCTTCTGAATCTGAGCTCATTATATCAGCAAGCAAGTCGACGTCTGGTTGTCTGATCTCATCATTTGCAAGTTACTCTTATGATGGAGGAACAATACCTGTGATTCTTTATTTTAACCATGCTGTTAAAGGTTTAAACTCTTCTACTGTTGCAGTCAGAACTGCATTTGCAGAAAGTGAAGATATTATTTGGAAGCCTCTTTCAGGCGATAAAAATGAGAGTGCCCAAGCCTGGGTTGCACTGCTAAAGTTTTCAGATGTGCAACTTGATTATTCCATTACTTATCCAGTTGAAGTTAGCATTGGACATTCTCCTCAGATCATCTCTCTGAGTGGGGCCTCCTTAAGTGATGTTTTTCAGTTTAAATTTACGGTCTGTTTTCAGAAGCCTGATCCAGAACACGCTGAGGAGAAAAATATAGAGGCAATTTCATGGGAAGATTCCAATTTTCAGAAATATGAAATGAAATCTGGCAAATTAAATATATTATCGTCATTTAACGAATTGCGAATTGACAAGGATCCAGTCATTGCTACTTCTAAGTGGCAAGTGGATATGTTAGCTGATGAGATTGAGCTCTTTCGTGAATTGCTCTCTGCTGCAGACTGGTGTGCCTCATCTGACAGTTTAGAAGTTCCTTCTATATTTTTGAGATTAGAAAAGGCAATACTGATTCATATTATTAGCCTTACGCACCTCTTTTGTATTTGCAGCAAAATCGGGAAGCTTACACTTGCTAGGCTGTTGACAGCTCTAGATACAATTGTGTCACATAGAAGCCCTTCAACTTCTTCACAGATGGTGCATACTGAAGAAGTTTGGCATTATATAGTGATCTGATGAAAATGGACCCACCTCACTCGCAATACTATAAAGAAGAACACAGCTTGGCTGTATTGCAACAGGTGAGCCATTACTTGGATATGCTATCTGGTGAAGGCAATCTTTCACTTTGATTACTAAGAGTGGCTTACAGTTTGAGAAGCTTATATTAGTCTCTTGAGTCTTGAATACAAAGTTTACATGTACAACCATGATCTTATTGCTCGTCCTTTCCTTTCCATAGTTGCCAATCTGGGAAGCAGTAAATCTATTTTTGGCTGGGAGCATCTTCTGACAGCAAACTAGCTAGTGTTTAGCCTTTTTAGGTAGTTATTTTTGGACAGCTCAGAAGTAGCTCTTGATATGATAGCATTTCAGCTAGCTGCTAGCCATTGTTTCTATGAATGCCACCTTCATGCTAGCAGCTGAGATTCGTGCCTGTCAGTGTTAACCTTATCTCTTTGATTCACCTCTTGATTGACTTTCATGGAAGCAATATTTATGATAGCTGAACACGTGAATGTGATGTTACGTTAAGGTGCATCTGAATTACTCCAATACTTCCACTAATATCATTGTTGATCCTTAGACAGCTTGTTGCGAAGACAGCTTGTTGAAATATTGCTGGTGGTATGGGGGATCAGCCAAATCAAATAACAAGCGCTTCATTTGCTTGCGTTTTAATAATTTGTCACTGGCAAGAATTGGGTCCATTGAAAACTTATTGTGGCTTCAAATGCTTGATCTTAGCCACAACGAACTTGGATCAATTGAAGGTAATGATGTTTCCTTCACTTACTTTTTTCTTGAAAAGTTAATTGCAGTCTGCCACTTCAGTTTGTGTTGAAGCTGATTTTTTTGTGTTAAATGGATTTTCGCTCTTATCTCCCATGCGATAGCATTGATAAGAAGAGATGGAATTTTTTCTGGGAAATTATGGTGTCAACTACTTGGGAAACAGTGATAAATGCACGTATTTCCAATTTTTGTCGAGTGATGCAAATTACCTGAATAAAAGTGATGATTTTTCATAACCATAGTCCACTATCCTTTGTTTATTACTCCCTCTAATGAGAAATAATAGTTTCCATATCGTTATACGATGTTTGGAAATGTTGTCACTTCTCCTAAATTGTAATGGTCCAACGATATTAAGGTCTTTTAAGATTGTGCCATATCCCTGATTGTTAGGGGCTGGGGCCAGGGAGTCTGGGAGAATGTGACCATTAATCCGGACAGAGGAATTACGGGTTTTTCCTTATTATCATTTTTGTTCTATCACGTTAAAAAAAGCTTAGAACTTTGTAATTGCTGTTCATTGTAGGGTTGGAGGCTATGCAGCTTCTTTGCTGTTTGAACCTGAGTAATAACAAGATAAAGAGTTTTACAGCTTTGAATCCTTTAAGGCATTTGAACATGCTTAAAGTGCTAAATATCTCAAATAATGAGATTGGAAAGCATTCAATTGACAGCACCAGGTACTTGTGCTCCTCTCCTTTGTCTCACACGATGGCAAATGATTGGAAGTTGGACATATCATCGGAGAATGGCAACCAACTGACTAAGTATTGGGAGGCTTTTTTTATTTTTTAGAGATTTAACCTTGACTCAGCTTGAAGTAACAGGGAACGCCATTGTTGATGAAGAATTTAAATCGTTCTTGCATAAAATTTTGCCAACATTGAAGTTGCTTGATGGTGAAGGTCTTAGACCAGTGGGTCTCCTACCCAGCTGACGTGGCGAGCTACGTGGCATTGGCTTGCTAGTAAAGGGAATGCATTTATTAGGCTTAGATAATGATGCCTATTAATTCTTCAAGTAAATACCGTAAAATATTGTTTGGGAAAGCGTATTCTTAAATTGAAGTTTATGGTGACTGAAATTTTTATTAGATTATATGTGCAGAAGATGTATAACAAGAATTAATCACATTTAAATCACATTTAATCTAACCCACAAAATTCAATCGACACGTTAGAAAGAAAATATGGAGTAATTGACTTCAGTAAATCATGATTTATGTGGAAAAAAAATACATTCCTCTAATGTCTTTTAAATCGTAATGATCAAGTCTAAACCTTGAACCTTTGTTTATGGCAATTAAATTTCAGATATAAAATTTGAAGGAACAAAGTCAAGAATTTGAGATGTAAATTGATGAAAAACAGTTTCTATTTTTATTTTTTTTCCCATCACTAAACATTAAAGAGCCATAAGATTTAATCATCCAAGAATTTGAAAAACGGCAAATGTTTGACAAATCGTGGTTTTAGCCACTTAACTTTGATTTGACAATTAGCAGAAACTATATACAATCTAGGTCGATTTGTCATTAAGAACTTATATATATAAACCTCCAGCATAGCTTTTCCCTAAAGAGCTCCAAATGTGCTCTCGCCACTGTAGGGCATGTACAGACATCCATCTTCATCCTTGTGCTCCTTATAGATGGCTAACATCATTGCGGCAGTGGGTGGTAAAATATGAATGGATAAAGTTATACACAAAGAAAAGAGCGAGAAAACTGAATCGAGTTTACATAAGAGATCTATTTTTTATGAAGTAGATTTTGCTTGAGCAAGAAGATGCGGCCATAGATGATGAAGGGGGCAGTAGGTTTAGGAAATAGAAAGGGCCTCTTTATGTTTTTCTTTTTCAATATTCACTTACAGAAGAACGAGGACTTCACAATACTTCCCAAGAAGTTATAGCATCTTGTGGCTCGTTGGGAGTTTGAAGGTTCGGAGCATGTATAGTTGGACTCTTTTTCCCAAAATTTAGCCATTTTGGCGGAGCTTGATTTACTTTAATAAAAACGCTCTAACTTCCCCTCAAAAAAAACATATGAATGCAAAATAATATATGCTTGACATCATTTTGAAAAATGTAGTTTCATTTAGGGGTGTCAGTTCAGTTTAACAGTACGTTGGACCCAAAAAGTTCAGTTCAATTCAATTCAGTTAAATTCAGTTTAACTTATATGTCAATTCAGTTTAGTTAAGTTTTGGTTGATAATGGTTCAAATTGAATTCAGTTGAACCGAGATTCAGTTCAGTTCAGTTATAGCTGGACCCAAACAGTTCAATTCAGTTCAGTTCAATTCAATTCAAACCAAAGTTTAGTTCAGTTTTGGTTGATAAAAGTTTAGTTCAATTCAGTCTAACTGAAACTCATTTCAATTCAATTCAGTTTTGGTTGATAACAGCTCAGATCAATTCAGTTGAACCGAAATTCAGTTTAGTTCAATTTAGTTTTGGTTGATAATTGTCCAATCCAATTCAGTTTCAGTTCAGTTTCAGTTGCAGCTTCTTTCGAGTTTCAACCAATCAACTCAATAACCAAACGGTTCTAATCACAACCATTCAACATCCATCAAGAATTATTTCGGTTTTTGGCCGGTTTATGTTAGTTAAGTTGGAAAAAACACGTGAGTGTGGTCTAAAATCATATCGTGTCGAACAATGTCAGTTGCAGAGGAAAAGACACATCGATTTAGACTTCGGTATTATGCAACTATGCAACCTATAAGTTGTAAATTAATTGAAAATTTTACTTGCTCTATTTTTTTAGTCACGACAATTGAATTTTTTATCTCTCACAAAAATTCTCAATTGTTGCAACTTAAAAAAAAAAGGAAGAAGTGTTTTTTTAGTTTATTTAAAAATGAGAATGCATGACCTTGCTAACATCGTATTTAGTTACATAATAAAAAAGTACTTTCCTTATCATTGTAAAATTAAATTTATTTCAATGAATTAAAGTTTACACGAGTACACTCGGGTATACTGTGCAGACGATACACCTGGGGGAATTATTGTAATTTTCACGAATTTCAGTTGTAATGTTTAAGTTATACGCGCGCAACAACTTGAATAATGGACGCCTATCTCAATGGTTGGAGGGGTGTTTGCACGATAGTTGAAGCGCATGATTGATCTTGCTTGAGCCCAAATATTTTTTATTTTTTCCATGATAATCATCTTCAACTGTTAGAGTTGTTAGAGTTGTTAGACTTTATGAATTACTCCCACCGTCTCAATTTGATATTCCCATTTGGAATATGGGAGAAAAGCAATACAAATTGAGGTGAATGAGAATTTTTTTAATTTTACATTGAATAAAGTGTACTTTAGTACCTTTTTGCTTTTAAAAAATAAGATAAAGAAACAAAAGTGGGTGATTGAGAAATAAAAGATTATAAAGTGGGACATGTGTAAGACAAAAGGTAAAAAAATGTAGTAAATAAATGGTTGTTAAAGGGTAAGATAGGGAGATAACTATTCTTAAATGGAAAAGATTCAAAATGGGAAAAACTTTTTGAAACATCCTAAAAGAAAAATGGGAACTTCAAATTAAGACGGGGGGAGTATTTTATAACTCAAATCGTCTAATTTATTTAATAGTCCAATCGAACCTTAACAAATTGAGTATTTTATTCAATTTTCCCAGTTCAACCATCAGCTTTCTATCCAAACTGACGGCCATAGTTTCATTGTATAATGGTAATAATTTAAATCGTTAATATCGCTTGAACCATAAGTCTATTCAATACATAATACACACGCACAAAAAGCTTTTAAAGAGTACTTTCATATGAGTCTAATATCAACTATATTATTAATTAATTAAAAGGTTATAAAAATTAAGTAAAAAAATTGGCACCATATTATTAAAAAAAAATTTACATTATGTTTTAATGATTTATTATTAGTTCATATTGTTATATTTTTTTGATGCAATATTAGTTCATACTTTTGGTGAAATGATAAATCATATATTATAATCTATATTGCTATATCCTATTTGAACAATGTGATCACTTTTATTATAATTCATGTTGTTCTAAGTGTTTTTTTATCCATATGTTCACTCTAATTATATAATCATAAATTGTAGAGGTGATCTATTGGGCGGGCCGAGCCGGGCCCAAACATAATATGTCATGGCCAAACCTAAAAAAATATATGGGTGAGGGCCTGTTTGTTTTAGCTTAGATTCAGTTCAGTTAAAGTACCAATGTTTTTACTTGGGGTTTAGTGGTAATATGTTGAAGTGGTGATGATGATTGAAGAAAGAAGTCAGAGAATTTGTATAGTATCACATAAATGGCCTTTTTTTTTAAATTATATTTTCAATGTTCTTTTCTGTGGTTGTTTTTAACGTCACCTAGTTCCCATGCAACAAAGCATTAAAGATTATTGACTCTATAAATATATTAAGTGCTGCATTGTTTACCTAAATACCATTAATTGTATAATAACACTAATAACTATACAAAGCTGTTTATGCCACTAAGTTGAGAGATGATACACATACATACATTTCCAATAAGAAGTTGCCACATATCATTAGCCCAAAAAAAGAGGGGAAAATGTGGGGGGGAATAAATTGGTTGATGGCCCCATAAAACATGGTTTGGCGGAACTCTTTATTGAAGGCGCCAAACAGGCATTTAATGCATATTACTCCCAGCCGTTATTTGCTACTATAATATAGGTTTTGATTACTACTTAAATACATTCTGTTACTAGAAAAAAATACAAACTTATAACAAATGTAGGTTTTTACTATAAATGTGGGTTTTTATAATTAATTCATCCGTCCCCTTTTCTATACACCCTTTGATTACACGCGGTATCCAATACATGTATTAAAACCAATATATCTTTAATCACGTTTAAGTAAAAATTATAAAAATTATATATTATGAAAATATACATCGAGAAGAATCTAACAAGATCCCAGATGACTATAATTTTCCATATATATTGTGTTCATAATTTTAAAACTATAATATAGGTTTTGTTTACTGCTTAAACGTATATTGTTACTAAAGAATGAAAAACTTACAATCGTTTGAACCTTTTTTGTTATTAATATAGTTGGTTTCTTTTTATATAATCTGTTTTACTGTTAATTTTATTTATCATATAATGGACTCCAAACATTTCTTGGATTGGAAAGCTTGATGTTTGGTTCTAAACCCAAAGCTTAAGTCCTTACTAATCTGTTACTAACAAATACAATATTCTGTCAAAATTAACAAATACAAATGCAATTTAAGCAAAAGTTTTATAATATTTTAAAATTAAACTCTAAAGGTTATATACTTTGTTTATTGTTTATTATAAGGCACAACTATTGTTAATCTTGCTATATACAAATACTAACTCTCGACCAATTGTTAGCCTTTTATATTGAATTAAGTTATGCTCCTTAATATTAACACATCTACTAAATCTCGATCTATTGTTTTACCAAAAGCTGAAATTATACTCCATAATATTAATACTAGATAATTGCATAAATAAATGTCGATGGATTGTTTCACCTAAAATTGATATTATGCATAAATAAATACTTACTCCTTCCGTTCCCTATTGTTGTTCCCGCTTTGATTTTGGCACGTTTTCCAAAGCACTTCTTTGACCATCATTATCTTCAAATGCATATTAGCAAAAATTATAACGATTGAAAAATTATAAAGTAGCCATTGAGACGAATCAAACAAGACCCCACATGATTATTTTTTCTCTTATATATTGAAGAATTAAGAAGATACCCTCTAATTGTTAATAGTACCAAGATTCCAAATGAGATCAACTAGAGATGTCAATTCGGTTATTCGTTTCGATTCTGGTTTGAACCAAACGTTTTTGTTGACTTCAATTCAATTGACTTCAGTTATTTGTATCACGTTAAATTGATTCAGTTGTAACTTTTTTGGTTTCAGTTCAGTTAATTGCAGTTAATTTAGCTCTCTTTTGTGTTCGATTCAGTTACGGTTTTCTATCCGTTTGACCCATACAATTTCAGTAAAAAAAGTTTCACTATTCAACCATCCATATCGGTTCAACAGTTATTTTCGATTTAAATTCAATTAATTTTAGTTTTGAATGAAAGACCACTATTGGCGTGGATGGAAATTACTATCTGTTAAGTATTGTGTGTCCTTTCAAAAAAATTCCTTTTTAAAAATATATCATTTTCTGTTTTGGATAGATCATCTTTGTAAAGGTGTTAAATCAGATAACTGAGTTGGTTTCGGATTGACCCGCAGCGGGTCGAATGTGACCGAGTCGGGCTTGATTTTCCAACCAGGATCACAATTAGTCGGGTTGGGTCGGATCAGATCGGTTGCAGATCAAGGTCGGGTCATGGTCTGGTCAGATACAAGTTGTGTTCGAGTCGGGTCAATATTTGGTCGGCTCTTAACAGGCTCTGGGTAACCTGAGTCGGGTAAAGATTGGGTTTGTATGGTCGATTCGAGTTCGGTGACCTTTAGGTCAGGTAGATTTCAGTTCAGTTTATATAAATGTTTTTCATTATATTATAATATAGTTATAAAATATTTATCAAATATCACATAATTGTATGTACTCATCCATTCTATCGTTTGGAACTATATGTTCTTCCATTTTGTCTATAACATATTCATTTCAAATCGTAACGTCTAAAGGTTTTAAACAAATAGTGGATGGTTAACAAAATATCCATTTGAAAAAAAATTTATTAATTTCTTAAGTAAAAGATACAAACATGTTATTATAATTTGTTGCTTCAAAAATTAAAGGGTTAAAAATATCAATTATATTAGTAGCAAAATAGGTTCAAACGATATTAAGTTTGTAAATTTTCTAGTAACAAGATACATTTAATTGGTAATCAAAATCAATATTACAGTTTGCAAATAACGCCTGTATCTACTATATTTATTTGATGTATCCACTTGTTAGCATGATGAATATCCCGCTCACTTGGTTACAACAGCAACATTAAAAACGCTTGCCTGTCTACTAGGTTCCAAGTTCAAATCTCATACTTCCCATTAGCTTAGTGTCCCATTCCCTTCCCCCCTATTTTTTTTATTTTGCAGTAGAACTTTAGTATTTTCATTATTTTGTACTGTGTAAAACATCTTAATGTAATTTTTATTTTCTGTATATAAAAAAATCAATTATATTAGTAGCATGCAAAACATGTTAAACGATTTTAAGTTTATAAATATGTTATTTGAACGTTTTGCTTCATTTGTATTTTATTTTCACATAACGCGATATTTATTAGTAACCAATAACTATTATGTGAATTTTAAGCGTTATTTTTTATAACCCTTTGTCTTTTGATTTTAACTCTTTAATGTTTAATTTTAACCATCCACCTTAAGTTTTGTCTTTATTATTGCGTGGTTGTAGTAGCATAAAATATTTCAAGGGTTTAGTATTTTGACCATCCTCCTTAGTTTGTAAATTTTTTTATGCATAATATCAATTTTAGGTGAAACATATCGATGTTTAGTATTTGTATAGTACAAGCTTAATAATTATAGTGTCTTATAACAAATAATCATCTAATAATAGTATTATGGAGCATTAAGCTTCCGATTTAGAACCAAATATCAAACTTTCCAATCGAAGAAACGTATGAAATCTATATATTCTAATTAAAATTGAAATTAAAACAGAGTATATATATATATATAAAATGTTCAATCATACTAGTAGCATAGAAGGTTCAAAGGATTTTAAATTTGTGAATTTTCTAGTAACAACATATATTTAATTAGTAAGCAAAACATATATTACAGTATGCAAATAATGGTTATGTATACTATTATTATTTAATGTGTCCACTTGTTATCATAGTGAAATTCCGCCCACTTGGTTACAACAGCAGCAATGAAGGCATCTTTGTGGCTACTAGGTCCCGAGTTCGAACTCTATGCTTGTCATTAGTGCAATATTTTTTCCCTAATGAGGTGGTTGAGAAATTAGGAGTATTAATTGTACCTTGCAAATACAAATCAGATTTGAAATTTGAAATGAAATTTGAATTTGAATTAAAATTCTGAAAATATAATATTTGGGGCCCAAATTGAAAACCACTCATACACTGCCACATCACAATGTATATGTCGCCCACATACATCCAATGTATCTGTACCCTTTCTCCACTAAGCTGCCATGTAATCGCCACCTCACCTACCACCTCACCTGGGTAAGTGACCCAGTGGGTGGATGTAGCCAAACCCTTAGATAAGCTAGGTTGATTACTCATTAATGAAAGCATATGATGTAAATCAACTCCTTTTTTTCCCGTTCTCCCACTAAGGAGTTCTATATGATTCTCCTTAAAAGGCAAAAAATTTATAGATAGTCCTTACAGTTTCATGCTTTGTCAAAAAACCTTGGTCCATGCTATTTTCATAGGAAATCCCTCCAAAAAAGTACTTCTTCTGTTTTTTAGTTGTAATATTCTGACATTTTGGCACTATTCATCATTCATTTTACTATAATTGTTCAATTTATTGATTTGAAAACAAGTTATAGCACATAAGACGTAATTGGAATTTTATTAAGGTATAATTTCCTTTTTTTCTCAATTATAGTTTTTATCACTTGATGTATAGATCACTAATGGTCAAATGTGAAACACAATGTGCCAAATTAGAAAAAAGAAATGAAAAGAGGAACGATATTTTATATAGTCAATGAGGAAGTAGATAAGTACTACTTTGTTAAGAAAGATGAGAAATAAGAAGAGAGAAAAACCAATGAATTGTATTGATCTTACTCTTGGTGCAAATGTTACATTTACCTCTCCTCTATTTATAGTAGGAGATTTTACTATTTACATAACCTAAAGTCAACAATAGGTTAATTTAGGTGCATGGAGGGAAGAAAATTTTGCCATGCATTGAATGCATGTACATGTGCATGGGTGGGCATTCACATTACTTTGATATAATTCATAACACTCCCCCTTGAATGTCCACTGAATAGTATATATAGTTGTCTCGTTAAAAACCTTGTCAAGTAAAACCCAGTGGGATGAAAAACTTGATCGAAGGGAAAAAGAGTACAACTTTTATTCCCTTTATATGCTTAAACAAACTGCCTCATTAAAAACCTTGTCAGGAAAAACCCAATGGGATAAAAACCTGATCGAAGGGAAAAAGAGTGCAGTGCATATAATACTCCCCCTGAATCATAGGTCACGAAGATGTCGCATTCCGATCTTGTGCACCAGTTGTTCAAATTTCTTCGAGGGAAGGGATTTCGTAAATAGGTCAGCAAGATTTTCACATGACTTGATTTGTTGGATGTTTATCTTCCCTTCTTTCTGTAGATCATGTGTGAAAAAGAGTTTTGGAGATAAATGTTTAGTTCTATCTCCTTTGATATACCCTTCGCTGACTTGGGTGATACAAGCTGTATTATCTTCATAAATCAATGTTGGATTGTCTGTAACCGCGTTCATCCCGCATTCTTCTTGGATATTACGGATCATTGACCTGAGCCAAACGCATTCTCGCCCAGCTTCATAAAGGGCGATCAATTCAGCATGATTTGATGATGTCGCAGTTAATGTCTGTTTCGTCGATTTCCATGATATTGCCGTATCTCCGTAAGTAAATACATACCCAGATTGTGATTTAGCCTTCTGAGGATCTGATAAGTATCCAGCATCTGCGTAGCCTATGAGTGATGCATTTTGCTTTGATTGATAGAATAATCCTAGGTCATGCGTTCCTCGGAGATAACGGAGTAAGTGTCGGATTCCGCTCCAATGTCTCTTTGTTGGTGAATTACTATATCTGGCCAACAGGTTTACTGAGAAAGCTATGTCTGGTCGAGTGTTGTTAGCCAGATACATCAAGGCACCAATTGCACTTAGGTATGGTACCTCAGGACCGAGAACTTCTTCACCTTCTTCTCGAGGTCGGAATGGATCGTCTTTCACATTCAGAGATCGGACTACCATTGGAGAACTTATCGGGTGTGACTTATCCATATGAAAACGTTTCAGAACCTTTTCAGTATAATTTGATTGATGGACAAAGATCCCATCTCTCAAATGTTCTATTTGTAAGCCAAGACAAAATTTTGTCCTCCCAAGATCTTTCATTTCAAATTCTTTCATCAGGTACCTTGCAGTTATTTCGAGTTCTTTAGGAGTTCCAATGATGTTCAGATCGTCCACATAAACTGCAATTATAGCAAATCCAGATTGAGATCGTTTAATGAAAACACAAGGACTGATTTGATTATTCTTGAATCCTTCTTTCACAAGGTATTCACTGAGACGATTGTACCACATTCTTCCAGATTGTTTGAGTCCATACAGTGATTTTTTCAACTTTATCGAGAGCATTTCTCTGGATGTATGTTTCTCTGGTAGTTTAAGCCCATCAGGGACCTTCATATAGATATCAGTATCTAGTGACCCATATAAGTATGCAGTCACGACATCCATCAACCTCATTTGGAGTCTTTCAGAAACTGATACACTTACCAGGAACCTTAGCGTAGTTGCATCAACTACTGGAGAATACGTCTCGTCATAATCAATCCCTGGCATTTGGGAGAAACCTTGAGCAACGAGTCTTGCTTTGTATCTAACAATTTCATTTCTCTCGTTGCGCTTTCTGACAAATACCCACTTATGTCCCACAGGTCTTACACCCGTTGGTGTATGGGTTATTTCTCCGAAAACTTCTCGCTTTTCAAGCGATTTTAGTTCTGCTTGGTTTGCTACTTTCCATTTTGGCCAATCTTGTCTTTGGCGACATTCGTCTACGGTTTTTGGTTCTATATCATCCTCATTAGATACCATTTCAACCGCTATGGAGTAAGTAAAGATTTCATTTATGACAACATTCTTTCGATTCCACTGTTTCTTTGTATAGGCATAATTAATCGAAATTTCATTGTTGTCGATGCTTTCATGTTCCTCGCTATTTGGAACAACTTCATCTTTTTCTCCATTTTGAATTTCATGGTTCTCAATTGGAGGAACAATCATTTGTTCATCTCGCCTTTTATTTTTTCTTGGTTTCGAATCTTTCGAACCAGGTGGCCTTCCACGCTTTCGGCGTGCCATAGATTCATTTTCAATTGCCTTATTATCTATAGGAATTTCAATACGTGCAGGAGCATTCTCTGCTGGTATATGCGACTTTGTCACTTTCTTACTATCAATGAATGCATCAGGCAATTGATTTGCAACACCTTGTAAATGAACAATTTTCTTAACTTCTTGCTCACAAGAGTTTGTTCGTGGATCTAGAAAAGATAATTGTGTTGCATTCCATATGATTTCTATATCTTTCTTGTTTGGGTCCACTTTCTCTCCCCCTAAGGGTGGGAATAGGCTTTCATTAAAATGACAATCGGCAAAACGAGCCGTGAATAAATCACCTGTCATTGGTTCAATGTATTTTATAATAGATGGTGATTCAAAACCAACATATATTCCCAGCCTTCGTTGTGGACCCATTTTTGTACGCAGGGGTGGAGCAATAGGGACATACACTGCACATCCAAAAATCTTTAAATGTGAGATGTTTGGTTCTCGACCAGATACTAATTGTAATTGTGAGAATTTATGATACGCAGTTGGTCTCAATCGAATTAACGATGCTGCATGTATTATGGCATGACCCCAAGCAGATGAAGGCAATTTTGATTTCATTAATAGTGGCCTTGCAATTAATTGCAATCTTTTTATTAATGATTCAGCAAGACCATTTTGTGTATGAACATGAGCCACTGGGTGCTCCACATCAATCCCAATGGACATACAATATTCATTAAATGTTTGGGATGTAAATTCCCCAGCATTATCAAGTCTTATTCTTTTAATTATATAATCCGGGAATTGAGTTCTCAATCGAATGATTTGAGCAAGAAGCTTTGCAAATGCAATGTTTCTGCTTGACAAAAGGCTTACATGTGACCATCGTGTTGAAGCATCTATCAATACCATAAAGTATCGAGATGGTCCACATGGGGGATTAATTGGCCCACAAATGTCTCCTTGAATTCTTTCTAAGAATGATGGAGATTCTGTTGCAATCTTATTTATAGAGGGCCTTATTATCATTTTGCCAAGAGAACATGCAACACATGCTAATTCATTTGACTTGGGGATCCTCACATTACTTATTGAATGCCCGGTCGAATTGCCAATTATTTTATGCATCAAGCCTGTTCCAGGATGACCCAAACGGTCATGCCATAGATCAAATAATGTTTTATTGTCTAACTTCCGGTTAGATATCATATTTATCTCAATGGGACGTATATCAATCCGATATAATCCCGATGTATATGCTGGCAATTTTTCACATATATATTTCTTGCCATGTCTATCCTTTGTGATGCACAAGTACTTAATTTCATTTTCTGTCATAGTTTCCAAATGAAAACCATTTTGACGTATGTCTCGAAAACTTATGAGGTTTCTTCGAGATTTGCTTGAGTATAATGCATCGTTAATGGTTAACTTTGTTCCATTCGGGAGCATTATGTGAGCCTTTCCGGATCCTTCTATCAATTTAGCTGATCCCGAGATAGTGTTGACATTACCTTGAAACATCATAAGCTCTGAAAAATACTCTTTATTTTTCAATATTGTATGCGTTGTTCCACTATCCAGGAGGCATTGGTATCCAGATCCATTTTCTGGTAGATCCATATCTTCATAATAAGAAGCAAGTTTGGGAATTAATGAGAAAATGCATATTTCATTAATAATAAGAGAGTAGTACAATACTTAAATAAAGCACACAGAAAAGAAATACATGATTACTTAAATAAAGCATACAGAGAGGAAATACATGATTTGATTAACAAGAAAATAGGTAGTTTTAAACTTTGTTAATTTCCCCCCAAAGTAAAGTCATTTTCAATTTCGGCTCCATCCATGAAAAAATCAGAAGCATCAAGGCTAGGCAAAGAGGTATTTGCCTTATTCACAAAATTCGCTTCCGCTTCTTTTCCTTTATTTCTTTTGGAAGCTTGGTAGAGTTCTGTCAAATGTTTGGCCGTACGACATGTACGTGCCCAATGTCCAGTCATACCACACTTGTGGCATGTATCTTTCCCTTTGTGATTATTTTTGTGGTTGCCTTGATGCCCCCATTCTGTATTTTTAAAATTATTATTATTTCGGGGGAAATACTGGCCTTTACCACGTCCTCGTCCTCGACCACGGTTATTACCGCGTCCTCTACCACGGCCATGGTGATTTCCCCTTCCACCTTTGTGTATAGCATTTGCTTCTGGATCATTATTTTCAATTGCATTAGCCTCATGAGAGGCTAAAGATCCAGCAGGCCTGAGGTTATGATTTTTCAACAGGAGATCATTGTTTTGTTCCGCCACTAGTAGTACAGAGATTAACTCATAATATTTTTTAAAACCTCTTTCCCGATATTGTTGTTGCAGTATTATATTTGTGGCATGAAACGTTGAGAGCGTTTTTTCTATCATTTGCTCTTCTGTACTGGGATGGCCACATTGTCTCAAGGTCGAGGCAATTTTAAATAATGCTGAGTTATAATCACTGACGGATTTGAAATCCTGGAACCTCAGATTGGTCCAGTCAAAACATGCCTTAGGAAGGAGCACATGTTTGTGGTGCCCATACCTTTCACGTAGGCTGTCCCAAAGTTCATTGGGATCTTCTAGTAAAAGATATTCAGTTTTTAAACTCTCATGCAAGTGATGCCTTAGAAAGACTAAGGCTTTTGCCTTTTCTTGTTCACTTGCTATTATTTCTATGTTTGTTCCGCCTTGGCCTGCTTCAGTGGTAAGTTCTTTAATAGTATGATCTAATCCTTGAGCCTTTAGATTGATTTTGGCATCTGCAATCCAATCCGAAAAATTTTGTCCAGAGAGGTCCAGGATGTTGAATTGTCTTTTTATTAGATCTCCCATTTTAACTATAACCAGATAATAATATAAAATCAGTAAATGATAATAAATCATATATAATATCTCCCCCTGATTTATATCATTACATTTACACATGAATACTTAAAACAAAAAAAAAAAAACAATAAAACATAATAATAAGAATGCTAAAGAAAACAAAGACAAAAAAAACTTCCTAAATGAACAACAATAAAAACATACAATAATAATAAGGCAAAAAAATGCAAAAAAATACACTTAAAGACAAAAGTGATGATAATCACGTGCATTTTCGCCAATTTACCGGGGAGAATTTAGGCGGTGTTTAGGTTCCTACTTGTGCATTAGGAGAAAGAGCATTAACGCCATGAGAAGGATAAATAAACCGGCTATAATGAATAGGTAGAGTTTTATTTTCCTAAAATCTTCCTCAAAAGAAGAAGATGAGGGTGGAGGGCGGTTGTTGTCGGCGTTAAACATGGTGGCCGGAAAAAAATGGAGGAAAGAAAGAAAATTTTTGTGGGTTTGAGCAAAAGATGGAAAGAAGATAAGAGATATGTGGTGAAATTGGGAGTGGGTAATCCGCTTTTATAGAGGATTATCCTTAACTGTGCAGTTTGTTGTATATTTATCTACAGTTATTCAAAGAATATAATGCAATAAAAATTTAGTTGGAGTATTTATGGGTACTAAATATAATTTGTTCACTATTATGCATGTCGGTAAGTGTAAAAATGATAATAAATGTAACTACAAATGTCATATAAAGGAAATAGCACATAGTAAGAAATAAATATGTACTAGGGTTCTAGGTTAGCTACTCCTGCATATATTGACAATAATGCATGTGAATAGGCAAAAGGTATCAATAATTTTACTACTGTCAGCCAGCCATATAGGCGGCAAATTTCAAAAAAATCCTGCCATATAGGCGGTGATTTCAAACAATAACCTGCCATATAGGCGGTTCAACAGAAAAATAAAATAACATAAAGTAAAATGTCCTTGCCCTCCATAAAGGTGGCGTTATTGTCAAATTATTTATTATTTATTTTAGGGGCTAGTGGCATGGTGACGTTTGCCACTAGTTCCTTCCTGTTCCTCTCTGTTTCTTTTATTATTTGGTGGTGGTGGATTTTCAGTTGGTGGTGCTGGAGGATTAGTATTGGTGTTAGGAACAGGGGTTTGTGGATTTTCACCGGTACGAACATTAGTACCATTGTTGAGGTCAGTGCGAAAAGGATGACTTACTGTCCCCCTTGCTGGGTTAGTAGCAAAAGGGACGGTGTTACGCTCTACAATTAAATGTACACAACAGAGAGAAACATTGTGGAAACTAACGTTGATCCCGTTACTTTGTTGATCCATGTTAGGATAGTGAAAGGTTGAGACTAAAAAAAAATGGATACCGGAGTTTGAAAGATTGAAGGTTGAAAATACCTTTCGGTTTTTTTGTAAGCAAACTCGTGCTGATAACGTGTTAAGAAAGATGAGAAACAAGAAGAGAGAAAAACCAATGAATTGTATTGATCTTACTCTTGGTGCAAATGTTACATTTACCTCTCCTCTATTTATAGTAGGAGATTTTACTATTTACATAACCTTAAGTCAACAATAGGTTAATTTAGGTGCATGGAGGGAAGAAAATTTTGCCATGCATTGAATGCATGTACATGTGCATGGGTGGGCATTCACATTACTTTGATATAATTCATAACATACTTCTGTTTCTTTTGAATTGTTTAATACACTTTGATATTTGACACTATTTACAAATTTTAATTCGACTATCATTTGTGACGTATGGGTAAAGGAATGAATATTCATGTGAAATCTTGTTTTATTCGTCTTGATATGCACTTTCGAAATGTTTTTATTTTTATTTTTATTTTTTTTATAAATAGACAATTAGAGATATTAATGCTCAACTATTTGCATAGGCAAACGTAAAAAGGAAAGTGTAACAATCGAAACGAAATGGAGGGAGTACACACTAAGCTGTCTAGGCGTTCAGAAGTTTGTTTATGCCAAATTTTACACAAGTAAAATCTAGCTAGAGACCTACAACTAGCTAATGAAGATGGATTGCTAATCAAGATGAACAACACAAAGAAGAACAAAAGAAAGCGAGAAAGGGAAGAACACCATGAATGGTGACGCGAAAACCCCAGGAATAAGGGTCTAAAAAACCGCGGGTGGCCTTGAGTCCATCGATCCACTATGATCAATGTAAATTACAAGTATAATTGTAACACCCCGTAATTTCACTAGAAATTTCGCGTGTTAATTTATATGGTTTACATTGTTATTTATAAATCTAAATATAATTTCGTTTATAAAAACTATATTCTATTAAATAAATGGTCGTATTTGAAACCGGAAAATATTTCGGTGGACAATGTATTGTGCATACGTTACCTTATTTTCAAAATGAGTATAGTCGATGGACATGTAATTATTTTACGATGTTCATAGTATTTATATTTTGTAAATTTGCTTAGCTTTACCTATTAAGCTAAATTATCTATAAGACTATTAATTTTAATTTAGACCGTTGCTTCTTAATTAACTTGTGTTCCTTGATTTAATTTTAAGTTTTTATTAATTTGTTTAGTTATATCATATTTTATTAAGCTTATATTTTATACGGTACAACTATCTATTACATTGCTCCGACAATTTGGTTTTGTAAACTAAGTTATAACTTAATGTTATTTATTTAAAGTTGAGCTTATTTTGATATATGAAAATGTGATCATACATTTTACTTTTACTATTATTATTATTATTATGTATAATTTCCGAGTTAGTCTTAGTTAGGCTAATATGTTGATTTAGTTTAATCGTCGTTTTTGCGGACCAACCATGTAACGAACTTTAGTCCACCATTTTTTATTCCTATAGGGCCGAAAGGTTAACCATCTAGAGGGTTGTAGAAGATTCCAATAAGATGTACATCCTTTACTTTGTAACCATGAAAAGCTAAGAGTTGTGTCTTTTCATCCCTTCCATTAAACTCCCTCATTATACCCCATAATGATGACTATTAAGCCACCATTAACACTCTCCTTAATAAACCCATTAAACCCCTCCCTTTTGCTGTCTATAATCAGAAATTCATCCCCATTCTCTCCCCTTTTGCCTTCCCACACGCATCACCTCAAGAAAGAAAGGAAGAGAGAAAGTCTCCCCGTTTTCCCCCTGCACACCCTCACGAAAATGAAGATCTCCGGATATCTAACCGTTGGATCATCTTCAAATTTTCACAGCATGTTTATAACATCCAGACCTTCACTTTGACCAGTGGAATTTTTAATCCGAGCTTTGAATCACCGGAAATCAGGGTCGGAACGCCACTGACTGTTTTAGAGTACCCTAAAGTTGTTCAAGATGGTTATACTTTGTTCAATGGAGGAGAAGTCTTCAAGGGAGAAGAAGGTTTTGATGATCCGCACGTTTTCTAGGCTATGGTATTATGTTTTGCGGCACTCCTTTCGAAGATCGAGGTAACTAGCGTTATTCTAGCACGTTAGGGAATAGGTAGTGATTTTAGGATGTTTAGATGCGCGTTAGAGAACTTAGATTCATGTTAGGTGGAACTTGGATGATTGTGTGATTATGGTTTAGTGTAGTATCATGATTAGGAAAGTTGTGTTGTGGTATTTCCATGAGTGAACGTGTGGTTATGTTCATGTTGTTAGTTCTTGTTAGTCGGTTTGTCAAGTTTGATGTTTTGTTGTTATGTTGATTAGAGTAACTTGATTAATTGTTGGAGTTTGAGTTTTGGTTGTTGATGATGCTTAGTATCATGCTAGGGTGTTGTCTTGGATGAGTATGGGTGTGTGTTGTTGTTGGATTTTGTTGCTTCAGACTTGGAGGTATGCTTTGTGGACGAAGCAAGGCGTACGAGCACAGTCGCAGGCCACGAGCAGTGGCAGCTCGCGACTCGCGATGTCTTGGTCGCGCCCCGCGAACACCGTCGCACCCCGCGACCGTCTTCTGTTTTCCAGCTTGCTCGAGTTTCGTCTTTTGGTCTATTTATGTTTACAGCATGTTCTTTTGTCGTTTAAGCTTTATTTTGGTTATTAGAGAGCATGGCTAAGGATGTTTTTATTGGTTTCTAAGTACTTTTGTTAAGAGTTGGGTTAGGTTATGTTTGGGTAGTTTGAGTACCATTTTTCTTTGAACCATGTTGGGGTGTGATGAGTGAGTTGTCGATGTGGTTATGCTCGGGGGAAGAATTACACTGCCCTTAGCATATCTTCGCCAAGAGTTATGTACGGGAAATATTATGAGTTATGGTAATAGCTTTCGTACCCAAACTCAGATGACGATTGGTTGATTTTGTGTATAGCATGATTATGTGTTTGAGTGTGCCTTCCTTTGGTGTGTTATGTGATTGTAAGTCTTGGTTGTGGATGCTTTAATGTTGTGTTCGATAACCTTGGGCGGCATGGTCCAAAGGTTCACTCACGAGCGGCATGGTTCGTTGAGTATGCCATTCGGTAAGGGCGGCATGGTCCTCGAATGTGCATTGCTATTCGGTAAGGGCGGCATGGTCCTCGAATAAGCATAGGTTTTCTCATGGGCGGCATGGTCTATTGAGTCTACCGGCAGGCGGCATGGTCTGTTTTGGTTACTTAACCTTGGGCGGCATGGTCCATAGGCACTCACGGGCGGCATGGTCCGATAAGGACGTTATTCGGTAAGGGCAGCATGGTCCTTGAATGCGTCGTTGCATTCCGGAAAGGGCGGGATGGTCCTCGGATATGCAAGGGTGGGCCCTTGGGCGGCATGGTCCATTGGGTCTATCTGGCAGACGACATGGTCTGTTTGGTTGAATTGGATGTATGTGTTTTTGGTTGTGATTTGTGCTTTGTGATTGGGTGATTTTCTTTTATTTCATTTCCGTTGTAGTAGCATGTTTAGAGTTGGTTTTGAGCATGTTTGTCCTGTTGTTTGTGTTGTCTTAACGTTGTTTCTAGCTTCTTTAAGCTTATTACTTGTTTCCTATATTGGGCTGGGAGAACTGCTAGTTACTCCCCACTGATTGTGGAAGTTGTTGATATATTTGCAGATGCCGATGCAGTTTAGAGTTGTTACGGTTTGGACTGGGATTGTGCGACTTAACCGTGTGAGCTTGGATGTAGTCTTGGTAGTTGTGGACGAGCATTATAGCTCGGGGATTACGACTAGCTTCATAGTTGGTCTTACGTAGTTGTTTTTACTTCTTTTAGACAGTTGTTGACTCTTTGGATTTCGGCCATGTTTTGAGCCACAGTCTTAGTTTTGAATTCGTTACTAGCCTTGTTCTTTGGATCTTTTGGTTAAGGTTGAGGTTATGGGACCTCAATCCTTTTTATATAATATTTCAAGCTTTGTCGTCTTTGACTTCTTTTGTTAAAGCTTAGTATTGGTTTGTCTCCGCTTTAGTAGTGGCATACCCGTCTTGATGGTATTTCCGCTACCATCAGTATCTCTTTTAATCTTTTCTCTATTGGTTTTGGACGGGATGTTACAATAATAAACGTGTTTCCTTATGAATACTAAGTACAAATGCAAAGGCTAAGTATAAAATATGAGTAGAAAATACTCTCTATGCTTAGAATAATCAGTAGTAACTTATGAGATTGTGTTCTATATCTAATGATACGTTTACAACTTAAATAGGCTTCAAATCAGCTTGCTTGGACTGCTATAACAACTTCCTAGAATCAAGGAATCTGTTATCACATTCTGTTCAGCTTGCTCTAACTTAGTCTTCCATTATATTAGGCACGTGGGTTAGGGGTGTTGAGAAAAAACCGAAACCGCAAAACCGTACCGTTTAACCGCGTAACTGGTCTTGCGGTACGGTTAATTAACCGTACCGTTTAGACAACGCAGTTATTTTAACCGTACCGTGGTTAACCGTTAATTTTTTGATATTTTTTTTATATTAATCTAATAAGTAATAAGTCTAATAACCTTATTTTTATCACAAATTAATTGTTATCAAACAGTTACCATAGAGTGTCTGAGTGTGCGCGGCCAACAGGAGCAACGCGCCAGCAATACGGCAGCAACACCAGAATCCGGCAGCAGCAGCACCACAGAAGCATCACGACAGCAGCAACAACAGCTCTTCGGCGGCAACAACATCAGCTCTTCTGCGGCAGCAACAGCAGCTCTTCGGCAGTAGCAGAAGCTCTTCGGCGGCAACAACTCGGCAACGACAACAATTGTTTATAAAGTTGTTTGAAAAATAAATAAATTGTAGGTTACATGGTTAACCGGTAACCGTACCGTTAATTTACGGTTAACCATTATGGTTAACCGCTACTTAACGGTAGGTTACGGTTCCTAAAATATTATAACCGTTATAACGGTTAACCGTCCCATTAAGCTAAATGGGACGGTTGACCGACCGTGAACACCCCTAACGTGGGCTGACTTATTCCTCTAACTTAATTTGACTTGGTCTCCATAAAAAACTCTCCTATACCTTAGGCTATTGTTGAGTCATACGTTGACCTGCTCCAAGCTGGTGACCAATAGCTGGCGGACGATAGTTGGTAGCTGGTAGCTGGAATCTGAAAACTTATATCCAGTAGCTAGTATTAGCTAGCTGGAAGCTAATACTCGGAAGCTGTAGTTGGAACCTATGATCGTGGAACCTGTGAACCTAGAGAACTAGCTTAGGAAAATCTGGACATAACAAAGATGGATGGAAAATGTAGCACAGATAGCTTGATGCTTATCTTCCCATCGTGTTTTATGTTCGTCTCATTTTATTGTTTGGGGCATATATTCTTTTGAGAACTTTCGCATTTGACATTTTAGTATGGGTAATCATGAAGTTTTGGCAACATGATAAATAAAATAAAAAAGAAAAATCAATGAGGACACATAGCCAGCCTTAGGAGCTAGATTTTGGTCGTCCGCCACAGTACTATGGCTAAGACACAAGCCAAAACTAAAACAAGCACACATATCAACAACAATGTTATTTGTAGCGTGGTAGCAAAAATCCGCTGAAGGGGAGCATTATTTTTCATTTTCTTACTTGGAGTTATCTTTTTCCGACACATTTCCTACTCCATCTATGAAATTTGTGATTAGAAGCAGAAGTTGCACTAACTATTCTAGTCCTTGACTTGCTGGAAGGAATAGTAAAATGCCTTGCCTATGTATTGCTTGGTTGAATAGCATCCTTCTCCAGTCATTCGAACAACCACTTTGTCCCTTGCCTTGATGTGCAAGAGAGTCTTTAGGTAACCTTGGCTCTTTTAAGCCAAATTGAGCACTCAAAATGCTTGCCGGTTTAGCTTTCTCTTCTTCTTGCTAGGGCATTGAGATACCGATTTTGGAATGAAGATATAAACCTTCACAAATGACACGGTACAAGGATGATAGAATTTCTCAACATCTAGCCTTAAATTTCCCAAGGACATTGATGATCTTCTTTTATACGTATATGACCTTGACAATAAGATGGGCATGACTCATATGGGATTCTAAAGCGGTCGTTTGTATTGCAACATTCACAAAGCTATTTCCATCTTTAGTTGCGAGAATTTTCACCTCTCCGCTACTCTCGGAAGTAGAACCACACTCTTCCATTATTGTATTGTCTAGCCCTTATTTGTGCGATCAAAAAAATAACTTCATCTTCACGTAACTGTGTTCCTTCAGCTTACATACCTTGAAGTAGCCCTCTCACAAAACTTGTTATCTCTTTCACGATATCCTAATTTTTTGGTTCCAACTCTTTGGCTTTTTCAATTTCATTAGCATTGACCATAACTCCCGATTTCTCTAGAATTAAATCTCTTATAAGAAGATCTTTTACGTTCCTCTTATCTACCCCCGGTACCAAGGAATCGAACACAAAACAATAGCTTTCTTGAATTCATCCAACATTGGCGCATTACCTTCAATGTTAGATAAATGCAAAGAGGTAGTTAATTCTCCAAATCAATTGATGTTGTCACAACAACCAAGTATGGTGTTTCTAGGGTCACAATGGACAGATTGTGGTGGAGAGCATGTGCACAAAGAGCAAGTGGTGATGCCATTGATGTTAGGATCCAAAAAAAGGGCAGAGTTGGAAAAAAATAACTGAATACAGTGAAGAGTTCCTGCAGTCAGTCCCCCTTAATTTGAGGACATCTGTAAGATGCTTTGCAGGGGCATTGAGAATCAGCCTCTCAGAAGTTTACACACTCCTCAAAAAAGGTAGACTAAGAAGTCATTCAAGCAGCAATCATCCTAGTCTAATTGATGCACATAAGTTGGCTAGGATGAAATGGGTGTTATCCCACATTGAACCAGGAAGCCAAACACAACCAGCCAATTTCATGAGCTTACAAAACATAATCCACATAGATGAAAAATGGTTTTATCTAAGTCCTGAAACTAGAAGGTTCTATTTGCTACCAAGGGAAGATGATCTATATAGGTGCTGTCAATCTAATAGGTTTAATATTAAGGCAATGTTCATGGCGGCCACTTCAGAACCCATTTTTGACGGTGAAGGAAAAGTCATACATGATAGAAAATTTGGAATTTCCCCATTTGTGGATAGGGTACAAACTAAGAAGAGAAGCAAATACAGAGAGGCAGACACAATTGAAACCAAAGTTGTTGAGAGAATCACTCAAAAGAACATCAGGGATATGATAATTCAGCATGTCATCCCTTCAATCATGAGTAACTGGCCTTAAGGAATGTCTAAAGACATTTACATTCAGCAAGATAATGCTAAGCCACACATACAACCTGATGATGAGGAATTCAAAGCAGCAGCAACATAAAATGGATTCAACATCCAACTCATTCAAAAACCACCTCAATCCCCTGATTTAAATGTTTTAGATTAAGGATTTTTTAGAGCTATACAAGCTTTAATGTATCAAACTTTTCCAAAGAACATTGATGAGATTATTGTTAGTGTGAAAGATGTTTATGAAAGATTTGATCCAAATGTTATGAAGTACACATGGATACAATTACAATATGTGATGGTTGAGATTTTGAAAGTAAAGGGGGGTAACAACTACAAAAGCCCACATCATGGAAAGAAAAGATTAGAGAGATTGGGAATCCTCCCCAAATCTGTATTGGTTGAGCAAACCATCATTGATGAAAGTGTCAAATACTTAAATGACCATCTACCATCAAATGAAGAAGATATGATCTTTTTTTACAACGAGTCAAGTATGACAAATATTGAAGGTGTTCTTGAAGATTGAAAGACATAATTTTCAATGGAAAGAAAGAGCCGAAAGTTTTTGCAGAAGAAGCTTTATAAGGGCAGAATACAAAAATCAAATATGGCAGACATTTTGGAAGAAAAGTGAATGCTTTAGGAGGGAAAAAACAGAGTTACAAAAACAAAGAAAATGTAAGTAAGCAAACTTTTTTAGGTTAAAAGTAGTCTTCTTTTTTGGTATAGTAAACTGCAATCCAAACCTGGGATATGTAGGGAAAATGTTAAAGTTAAAATGACATGTATAGTTTTGAAACTAGGTTTGTATATGCAGTTTCAAAGAAATTATGATTACCAATTGAATGTTATGTTAAATTATGATGAAATGTGTTGTAAGTTTATCAAGTTTGGTCGATTTATTTGGGTTCAGGGGATTGAATTAGGAGTCAGAGAAAGAAGAATCACATTATGCATCATACAAACATCATTTGACCTTTTAATCCATCAAGGAATGTATATTCACTCATGAAGATAAGTCAATGTTACCTCAAGGCACACAATGTGCCGAGCAATTCTTTGACTTACTTCGAGTTCATTGTGAGTCCGTTCATCATTTGGATTATTGAGTGACATTTAAAAAAAAATGACTCTTTATTCTTTCAACTAAGCTAGGACTCACAATCGTGGACTACATGAGGACATCCAACATTAATCAGAAATCATTCATGATTCATTTAATATATTCATCATTCATCAAATTGGGCATCAACCACTTACTCTAAGTACTTGTAAACAGAAAACATTAAGGACCAGCACTAGGGTTACAATTTAAAACCAACATAAACCAATAGGCAATTTACAGGGACTCATAAAGCAATCCAACATAATGTATCAACCAATATCAACAGCACCAGCACTAGCACTAGGGTTCCAATTTAAAACCAACATAAACCAACAAGCAATTAACAGGGACTCATAAAGCAATCCAACATAATGTATCAACCAATATCAACACCACCAGCACTAGGGTTCCAATTTAAAACCAACATACACCAACAAGCAATTAACAGGGACTCATAAACAATACAACATAATGTATCAACCAATATCAACAGCACCAGCACCAGCACCAGCTAAAGGACTGAAAGTAAAAAAATTAAATGCAGGAAGATACAAACCTCCCTTCCTCTTTTTAGCAGAGGAAGTTATATCATAGGATGCAAGATGATCTGAGGTAGGGCTTCCTCCCACCACCAGAAGAGGTGCCACCACCATGAGGTCCACCACCACCAGATCCACTAGAGTCAGAGCCACCAACAGAAACAGAAGGACCAACAATAGAAGGTACAACACATAATTTACTAAAGGAATCAAAGCAAACATACATACCCTTTTTTTGCATCCTCCTTGCGTAATCATAGAAATCCTCCAGTTCAGGAGCACGAAGGGCACATATAATCTCCCTCACAAATCTAGGGTTCACCTAGAAATCTGTTGCCCCTTTCTCAAACACATCAAACCTTCATCCTTCACATATTCTTCTCTTTCAACCGCCATCTCAACCTCTTTTCCTTTTCCCTTATTTTCCTTTTTTTCCTCTTCCTTCACAATCACTTCCTCAGAGTCACTTAAAATCTCAACGAAATTGAAAGTGCAAACTCAGAATCGGAACTGAAACTTTCTTCATCACTCCAAATAGCCAGAGTATTGTTTTTCTAGGACTCCAGAACCTTGCCTAAAGCTCGACATGCACGGAGACCCATCACCTTCTCTGCACCCCCACTCTCGTATAAACGCTTGGGCCACGAAGATCCATGTTCAAACGAATGAATAACATCATAGATGAACATAGCTTCATCTTCATCCCTAGATCTAAAGTGCGCATCAACAAGTGGCTTAAAATCTGGGACGTCCGACATTTTTTTGAGAGTAGAGTGTAGATCCAGATTTTTTTATGAGAAGAGTGACAGTAAAACAGAGGAACCCGAAGATGGAGAAGGATGAACAGAGATAAATGAGGAGTAAGGAGTAGGGAGATGAAGTGAGAGAAGAGAGAGAATGATGAACGAAGGAGGAGGGAAGGGGAAGAGAGTGAAAGAAAATGAAGAAATGAGAAAGATCGAGAAACTGATGAAGAACAAACCCTAGAATCTGATGGGTTGTTGAATCAGTTTATGATCATAAATGAGGGGGTTGGGATGATATTTTTTTGGTGGGAATCATTAATGGGGTGGGTAGCTTTAGTAAGGATTAATTAGATTTGTTAAATGAAGTTAAAGTATGGTTATAAATTTTAGTAGGGGTATTTTTATCAATTCACAAGCAAAAATTTACCATATAAAGAAACTTTATAAAGTGTTTCACTTATTTGAAAACACCCATTTATAGCAACTGTATCAGTTATGTTAAAACGAAGGAAGTATATATATATATATATATATATATATATATATATATATATATATATATATATATATATATATATATATATATAAGTCATTACTAATCTCTATACTGTAAGGGAAGAGGGGTAGGACACCAAACTTAATGTATTGCCTAATTTTCTATTTGTTGTTTAATTAATAATTTACAGAAAAAAAAAATTTATCACAAAAAATAAATAAAAAATTAATGAGAAAAATTGCATAAATAAACCATCTATAATTATCCCACAATTCCACTACATCATAAAAAATAACTACTCACTCACCCACTCACCCAACCTCAATAAATAAATAACATAATTAAAACTGATTCAAAATACCAAAACTACTATGATATAATTTTTGCACACATTGTGTGCATGTAAGGCTAGTTTACATTATGAAAAGCTTGTTACAAAAGTACACCTTCATCACATATCCTCGTACCATCCTGCATTAAGATTAGACTCTGCCACCCACCAAGTGACAGGCCACAGAAATGACCAAACAATCAGCAAAGCTGAGTACACACTGTATAATTGAAAATACAAGTTTAGGTGTATTTTAAAACTAACACATAGTTATAATAACAAATAGTCACATTCAACTCAGTTACTATAGTTTTATTTAATTTAAATCGTTTGGCATGAACGCGAATGAAGAGGGGTACCACGCAGTACCAGTTGTCTCCAAACTGTTGAGGGTCGTCACCCACCTTTTACTGTTCCGCTTGCAAGACTTAAACCGGACATGTCCTATAACGCCAGAATTTCGCCCATCCTGGAAGGCAACAGCTAGGGACTCTACCCGCCCTAACTCGGGTGCCTGTTCACGCCTCACTTTCATATTTGTAATTCAAGATATTTAATAATTCATACTTTAATACTCAATAGTCATAATCTTTATCAATTAATCCTTAATACTCAGATTTCTTATCAACTCTCTCCAATTACTCTTACTTTGATAGTTGAGAAACATTTGGGTTTTCATACTTGAAACTAGTCTTTAACGTAATAACTTTAATTGAACTTAACCAATTATGTCTAAGAGACTTAATTAACACTTAGACATATAATTTTATCAAGAGTATACCTAATATCCATTACTATACAAGTCCATGTACTTAACATATTCCATTTAGAAGCATAATCATGATAACTTGGTGTTATGTCACATAAAATATCTCTAATGCACCTTAGCATGTTATATCTATGCTATATACTCAATATACACATAATAAGATACACATCATAAGTAAATTCATTTCATAAACATGCTTCACACTAGACAGAAACAATCACCTAACTATAAGTATGGAATTTTCTAGGTCAAAACCAAATTAGGTGTGTACCTTCACTTAAGAGGCTTTATTCAATGAAACTTCTTAATCTAATTGATTCACTACTCCTACAGCTTCCCCTGAATGTATAAAATGCTAATAATTAGTTTAAACAGGCTTTTAGATATGAAAAACTAAGCTTAAACACAAGAGGTGTAAAATTGTTGAACTTACAACGACTTATGTGATCTTTAAGCAAGGATTTCCTATATGATTTTTAAGGTCCTATGATTTAAAAAAAAGCTTGAAATACTTGGTATGGATGTCCTGAAGTGTTATATGTAAAGAAAAGTGGGCGTCCAAGAGCAAGAAAGAAGATAAAAGAGGCGAAAACCCAGAACAACTATTTATAGCATGTTCTGGCGGTACCTACGGGGGAGGGAAAAGGGTTCTGGGCAAGATCGGTTTCTGGGTATTTCTGGGAGGTTCTTGCTTGTGATGGTAGCTTGAGGTGTTGGCTTTCATTCATACAAAGGGGTTTGAGAGATCGACACTTAAGTAGCTCTTAAGCAGCTTTCTTTGAGCAAAGGTCTGAGTAGTAATTTCATATGTCAGTTTTTACTAAATGAACATTTTACCGTATTGAGCCACGTAATTCTTGGGCATAAATGACCATTTAACCTTAAGAAATACCAAGCATGTCATATATCTAGTTTGGTTAGGTTATGAGCTCGAATTCAACCCCGAAAGGCTCTATAACTGGAAGTTCATCGTTACCCGATAAAACGATCTTTATACGATTTTCACAATCTTAATGAATAAGGCTCTTAAGGACCTAGTAACTTATTTATTGGTTTCTAAAACCTTCTTAACCCATAAGAATGGTATATCTTACCCACTTTTGTCCTCGTGTGGTGTTGAAGAGTATTCTAATCTACTTTAAGCACTAAAACCAATTGAAACTTAGCATAACTGACAGTTCCAAGTAACTATCTTCCATCGAGCACCTTAGAATCCTATAATCCTATATGGATGAATCACATAATTAATGTAAAAATATAAGTTAACTAATTACGCACAATATAGTAAGAAATACTTAGTTAGACTACTCTCTAGTTACTTTAATATAATTTCATGCTTTAACACATAATCAGGCTTTATGGTTAGGGTTTTCTTGGGGCTATTACATCCTACCCCTCTTAAAATAAGTTTCGTCCTCGAATCTTGAAGCATTTACCTTATTAGAATAATTGTGGATATCGATCTCGCATATCGGATTCTTTTTCCCACGTTGCTTCTTCTTCTCCATGGTTAGACCATAACACCTTTACAAGCGGAATTATTTTCTGTCTTAATACTTTTTCTCGATGATCTAATATCTGTAATGACTTTTCTTCATATGTAAGTGTCTCATTTATCCTGAATGGTTTTTCTTCATATGTAAATGTCTTATCTATCCTAAATGGTTCATAGGATAGCACATGGATGGGTCATGAATATATTTCCTTAGTTGAGACACATGAAACACATTATGTACTTTGGCTAATTCCACTAATAGAGCAAGTTCGTATGCTACTTCTCCAACTCTACTCAAGATCTCATACGGACCGATATACTTCGGACTTAGTTTCCCCTTTGCTCCGAATCTTTTTACTCCCCGTGTAGGTGAGATATTGAGAAATACTTTATCTCCAACTTCAAATTCTAGCTTCAACCTTCTTAAATCAGCCTACTTCTTTTGACGATCTTGTGCCGTTTTCATCTTTTACAGAATCATCTTAATGTGCTCCATTGTCTCTTGAATTAATTCAGGTCCAGTTGGTACTTGACAATTCAAGTCATCCCAACATATCGGCATACGACACCTTCGACCGTATAATGCTTCATAAGGAGCCATTCCAATGCTTGAATGATGGCTGTTGTTATATGAAAATTCGTTAGTGTTAAGTGATCCTCCCATGATCCCTGGAGTTCCATTATACAACTCGTAGCATGTCTTCTAGTTTTTGAATTGTTCTTTCCGTCTGTCCATCAGTAGACGGATGAAACGTTGTGCTCATATTCAGTCGTTTTTCGAATGCTTCTTGTAACTTCCCCCAAAAATGGGATAGAAATCGAGTGTCTCTATCGGAGATGATAGTTCGTGGGGTACCATGCAATCGTATGATCTCTCGAATATATGCATCTGCCATCTGCTTCATCGTCCAAGTAGTCTTCATGGCAATAAATCTACCCTTCTTTGTCAGTCTGTCAACAATCACCCATATAGAATTTTCGACTTTCTTGAGCGAGGCAATCCTATGATAAAATCCTTAGATACAGAGTCCCACTTCCAATCAGGTATTGGTAATGGTTGTAGCATCCCTGGCATCTTCCCTCGATCGAAATTGATCTTCTGACGTGTCAAACACTTTGAGACAAATCTCGAGGCATCTCGTTTAAGTCCTTTCCACCAAAATGTTTTCTTTAGATCCTTTACAAGCTTATCTCTTACTGGGTGAATGGAATAACAGCTACTGTGAGATTCCCCTAAGATTTATCCTTCAACTCACGGTCATTTGGAACACATCACCGATTATGAATCATAACACTCCCATTTTCCTGAAGGTGGAAATCAGTAGATTCCCCATTTTCTATCTTACATCTTATTTCATTCAGGAATGGGTCATGTTGTTGTTTCTGTATAATTTCATTGAACAAAGTTGGCTGAATAGTCATCGCATTAAGGAATCCTTGATTTTCTCCTTTTTGTATAAGGATTAGGTCTAATCTCCTCATCTCCTCATAAATTTCTTGTGGTACAGAAATGAGTCCATTCACCATTCTTCTAGGTATTCTACTTAGTGCATCAACCAATCAATTGGCCTTTCCTGGATGATATTGGATGTCTATCTCATAGTCCTTGATCAACTCCAACCACCTTCGCTGTCGCATATTCAATTCCTTTTGTGTGAAGATATACATTAAACTTTTATGATCAGTTTAGATCTTACATGGAACACCATATAAATAGTGTCTCCACAACTTCAAAGCAAATACAACGGCAGCTAACTCCAAGTCGTGCACAGGGTAGTTTCCCTCTTGAGGTCTTAATTTTCTTGAGGCATAAGTTATAACTTTCCCTTTCTGCATCAATACACATCCCAATACCCTTCCTTTGATGCGTCACTATATATCTCGTATTCTTCCTTATCAGTCGGCAGGGTTAACACTGGTGGCTAGTCAACCTTCGCTTCAACTCTTGAAAAGTCTTCTCACATTTTCTGACCATTGAAATTTCATATTTTTCCGTATCAGTGCTATAATAGGCAGGGAAATCCTTGAAAAGTTATCCACAAACCTATTATAGTACCCTGCTAAACCCATAAAAGTCTGTACTTCTGAAATGTTTGTTGGTGCTGGCCTATCCACAATTGCCTTTATCTTTTCAGGGTCAACCATCACTCCCTCCTTTGAAATTACATGCCCTAAGAATGACACTTTAGATAACCAAAAATTACACTTACTTAGCTTAGCATATAACTTATTTTCTCTCAGTATATTTAATAATATCCGTAAATTTATCCTCATGATCTCTTTTATTCTTCGAATAGACTAGTATATCATCAATAAAAACCACTATGAATTGATCTAAATAAGCTTTAAAATATCTCTGCATTAAATCCATAAATGCGGCTGAGGCACTCGTTAGCTCAAAAGGCATTACCACAAACTCATAATGACCATATCTTGTTCTAAATGCCGTCTTAGGAATATCTTCGTCAGCAATCCTCATTTGATGGTATCCTAATCTCAAATCTATCTTTGAGAAAACCTCAGCACCTGTTAATTGATCAAACAAATCATCTATTCTAGGAAGAGGATACCTATTCTTAACTGTAATCTTATTAATCTCTCTGTAATCTATACACAGTTGATAAGCACTTTATTGTGCTTAATCATGCATCATTTTTAGTGTCCTTGCATGTAAAATAGATCATTTTAGTCTAAGCATTGCATGGATTTTGTCATCTTTGGTTCATATTGTCCCTTCACTACCCGTTTAATTGTTTTTGGATGATTTCCAGGCTAACTAGCAGGTTTTTGGAGCGTTTTGGTCATTAGAGGACCTTTGGTGGAGGCTTAGCCTTGGGAGAGCATGGAATCAGTCCTACACGGCCGTGTAGCATTTGACACGGACGTGTAGCCTTTCGTTGATGGGAGCAGTGAAGGCCTGGATTGTTGACTGATTTGGCATTCTGAGGAGGACACGGCCGTGTAGGTTTTGACACGATCGTGTAGCTCATTTTTCCCATGATCAGTTTCCAAGGCCGTGTCATTTTGGTCACGACCGTGTCGATCTATTTCCACGGAAGCAGTAACTTTTGGGATGCTGAAGAAATATGAAGAAAAGGTCTACACGACAGTGTCGTTTTGGACACGACCGTGTCAACCTGATTTCGGGCTTTTGTCCTGTTTTTCCGTCTTCGTTTAATGGACCATTTAAATAGTTTTTAGCGTTTTATTTGAGGATTATCTCATTACTTAGACTCTAATTACATACTTAAACTCTCAAAACTCTCTCAAACTCTTAGTTCTTGTCATATTGCAACTTTGAAGATTCAATTGTGATTTCAATCCAAGTAATTCAATTTCTCTTATTTATTTTCATTGCTTTATTAATTATGTTTAATTTGTTTAATATCTTTTGCTTTGAATCCATGATTAGTGAGTAGTTCCTTATCTTGGGTTTGGGTGAAAGCATGAATTAGGGCTAATTAAGATGTTCTTGTAATTACTTTATTCATGTCTACTATGCATTGATCTTGGTGTTTTGACACCTTAGGGTAGACCTTGATCAAGTTTATGCTAGGGCTTAGATTTCAATTACTCTTAATTGATTGTTGTAATCTTGTCATTCCCATGAATCAACTTAATTTCTAGACCAAGAGATTGGGTAGAAATTAAGAGGATCCTTATTAGGAGTTTTCCAAGCAAATTGAATCTATTAATCAATCGTGTAACACCCCGAATTTTCGTGAAAATTTCGCGCGTTTATTATTAATATGTTGGACGGTAAGTTATGTTTTGTAAATATATTTTCTGTTAAAAACTTATATTATATGCCTACTTTTTATTTTGAAAATAATTATATATTTTTATTTGTGAATTTAAGTGTGGCATATGCTTGTATTTTGCATCCATTTCTTTAACGGGCAATGTAGTGCTCGTTTATGTGCGAATCATATAATGTGATAGCCTTGTAGATATATATATATATTACGTTGGTAAATATAATTTTTATTTATAAAAATATTTATTTATAATATTTATTTTAAACGTTGAACTTCATTTCGTAAACGTGCATTGTACTAGTGTTTGCGCACGTTTTTGCTATTGAGCTTACGAGTCCGAAAAATCTGATTTTCACTTGGGTTCATGAAGAGTTTGGACAACTTTGTAACGTTAAAACATTATGAGCTAACCCCTTTCACTCACCCTCATTAAGCCCCTATTGATGGTCATCAAAACCACCATTTAACACTCCCTTAATCACCCTCATTTCACCTTCCAATTGCTGAGATTAAAATCAGATTTCACTTCTCTCCTTCACCTTCATTTCACACGCCCCATGCCAAAAAAAATAGAGAAGAGTCCTCTTTGTTTTCCTTCATCATTTTTTCCCCACACAAAAATCAGTTTTCTTAGTGTTTTCAAGCCATTTTCATACCAGTTTCAAGCTATTGTTGAAGTTCTTTGCCGTTGTGATCGTAGGAGACGAAGTTGGTGACGTTGCTCAAGGTGTTTAGACTACGGTTGAAGCGTTCCACTATTTCCCACGCGAAGATCAAGGTAACTAGCGTTTTCCTAGTTCGATAGGAGTAGATTCTTGAACTTAGGTTGTTAGATTCACGTTAGAGGAACTTAGTATCATGATAGGTGGATTTCGATTGATTGTATGCTCATAGTATAGCATAGTATCATGTTTAGGACGTAGTTTATGGTACTTTATACGTATGGAGCATGTTGTTGTGTTTCCGTTGTTGATTTGAATGATGGGTGTAGTCGGTTATGATGTTCATGTTGATTTGTGGTGTGGAGTATTATTGGTTTTTGATTGGGAGTTGAGTTTGAGATGTTATTGATGTATAGTAGCATGCTAGGATGTGCTTAGGTTGCGTATGGACGTGCCTTGTGTGTTATGTTGTTGTTGGGAATCAAGTTGTGCACCAAAGGGGACGAGGCAAGAGACGACGAGAGCTGCCGCAAGCCACGAGCAGTGACTGCTCGCGACAGCCAGGTCACCCCTCGCGACCGTCGTCGCTGGTCGCGACCTGCTGCTGCCGTGCTTGTGTACGTTTTTGTGTTAATTCTCCTTTTGGTTTACAGCATGTTCTCATGTATGCTATTGGCCTTATGTAAGTACGTTGAGCATGTTAAGTGGTGTTGATGTTATTTTTCTTTAAGGAACATGCCCTAGTTAGTTGGGTAGTCTTGCTAGTTTACGGTTTGTTGAGTGTTGTGGGTCTACACTTGAGTTGTCGACGTCGAAATGCTTAGGGGAGGATAATACTGTCCTTAGCATCTCTTCGCCAAGAGTTATGTACGGGGAATATTGTGATTCGGTCATAATTGACTTCGTACCCAAACTCAGATAACGTTTTTGTGTTGTACGCCCCAACATGTTTGTATTGTTGCTTTATGGATTGAGTTATGCATGTATACCTTGACGTGTATACGTATGTTAGTTATTTGGGTTGATTTGTATACCTAGGCGTGTATACGTATGTTGAGTATTTGAAGTATCTTGTATGCCTTGACGAGTATACGTTGCTTTGTTTGTTTCCTGAGGGCGGTAGGGTCCTAGGAATTTGTTTGTATCCTGAGGGCGGTATGGTCCTAGGATTTGGTTACTTAACCATGGGCGGTATGGTCCATTGGTTCACTCACGAGCGGTATAGTTCATTGAGTATGCCATTCGGCAGGGCGGTATGGTCCTCGGATGTGCATTGCTATTCGGCAGGGCGGTATGGTCCTCGAATATGCATAGTAGGCCTTGGGCGGTATGGTCCAATGAGTCTACTCACAGGCGGTATGGTCTGTTGTCTTTGAATAGTTAGGAATTTGGTTGTGTGTGTGATGATATGTTTCGAGTACTTGGTTGTCTCTTTATGCATGTTTTGGTGTTAATGTTTTGTAGTAGCATGTTATATGTGTTTGGGTTACGTTACTTGTGATGTATGTCTTGTGTGTTTCTAATTTCTTAAGTTTATTATTTATTCTTGTTTGTACTGGGGAACTGCTAGTTACTCCCTACTGATTGTGGAAGTTGTTGTCATTTTTGCAGATGACGACGTTGTTTAGGGTTATTACGGTTTGGACCAGGAAAGTGCGTTTTGGTCTTGTGAGCAAGAAGGTGGTGCTTGTCATAGTTGATGAGCACTATGAATCGGCAATTAGGACTAGCTTCTTAGTAGGCCTTAAGTAGTTTCCGTTAATGTTTTATCCTATGTTTTGGACCTCGGAATTCTAGTTGTCTTTGGGATTTTTGGATCACTTGTTTAAGTTTCTTTTGGATAATCTTTTTAAGTATTTTGGAACTTTGGTTGGGATGAGGGTATGGGACCTCATTCCCTTTTTTATATGATCTTTGGAAGTTAACGGTTTTATTTGGAGGATTTACGCTTATTTCCATAGTTTATTTTTACTCCTTAGAGTGGCATCTCCGTCTTAGTGGTATTTCCGCTACCACTAGTGCTTTATTTACTCTATTATTGTCTCTTTTGCTCTTTGTTTCGGACGGGATGTTACAGTTGGTATCAGAGCCAAACGTTCCAAAAACTCTCTTTGAGTTTTACTTATTTCATGAGAAATATGTAGACTTGTAACTGGGATTACTAGTGTCTTAGGCTTCAAGTTTAGTGCTTATTGAGAGTTACTTGGGTAGGAAAGAAACCATGGGAACCCTTTTTGTTTACGTTATTTTTTGACTAATTGTTTACTTATGTGTAATTAGTTGACTAATTTTTAAAGTTTTTGTTTTTGTAGTATGCCTCTGCGACAACAAATTGTTGCTAGAAAGGAAGCCGCGCGTCGTCGCCGTCAAAACCTCGAGAATGCGTTCATATCTTTGGCTAACAGAGCTACTACCCCCGCTGTTGGGCAGTCAACATTTGATCGTTTTGACCGTCATAGGACACCTACTTATGATGGTGCAGCTGATCCCGTGGCTCTGGAAGATTGGTTAAGAGAGATGGAAAAGCTCTTTACGGCAACTAATTGTCCCGTTGCTGAGATGGTGCCTATTGGGTCTTATTATTTGAAGAAAGAGGCTGATAATTGGTGGAGTACGGTAAAGACCGCTTGTATGGCTATTGCTGGATTTGGGAGGACTCAGTTTTCCGCCAAGCTGAAGGAAAGGTTCTATCCCGATGAGTTACGTTGGCAGAAACAGGAAGAATTCCTATCTTTGACTCAAGGGCACATGAATATCCAAGAGTATACGGACCGCTTTACAGAGCTGTCTAAGTTTGCCAGTACCGTCATTCCCACTGAAGCTGAAAGGGTTAAGAGGTACATAAAGAAGATGGATCCTAAAGTAAGGACCCTTGTGTTGTGTTCGGGAGCGACTACTTTTCAGGGTGCTTATGAGATGGCCCTAAGTGTTCATGCTTCTATAAAGGAGGAAGATATTGTTAAGGCTGCATCTGTGAGGTAGCATGTCCCTTCTTTTACTCCTAGTCCGGCTAAGAAGCCAAGGTTTGAACCGAATTACCGTGGTGGGTATACAGGTTCCAGTTCTAGGCCAAGTGTCGATCCGTCCTAGTGTCGGAAGTGTGAGAAACCTCATCATCCGGGGAAGGATTGTAATGGAGATACCATTGTCTGCTTCTACTGTAGAGAGGTCGGTCATAAGACTTATGAATGTCCTAAGAATCCGAGAGCTACAGTTAGTCCTCCTGTTCCTCCTAGTTCTTCTACTCCGCCGAAGAATCGAGTTTACAACATGACTCATTCTGACGCCGAAGTTCATCTCGACGTCATCACTGGTACCTTTCTTGTTAATTCTTTCCCTGCTTTCGTATTGTTTGATTCGGGTGCTACAGTGTCGTTTGTTTCTAACTCTGGTTTAAGTTCGGGAGCGACTACTTTTCAGGATCACTTGTTTAAGTTTCTTTTGGATTATCTTTTTAAGTATTTTGGAACTTTGGTTGGGATGAGGGTATGGGACCTCATTCTCTTTTTTTATATGATCTTTGGAAGTTAACGGTTTTATTTGGAGGATTTACGCTTATTTCCTTGGTTTATTTTTACTCCTTAGAGTGGCATCTCCGTCTTAGTGGTATTTCCGCTACCACTAGTGCTTTATTTACTCTATTATTGTCTCTTTTGCTCTTTGTTTCGGACGGGATGTTACAAATCGGGTAAAGACCATTTGAGAGAGGATTTAGTTGATTAATTAATTGATTACTCTTGAGGACCATTCGAGAGAGGACTCAAGTACTTTAGAGGGAAACTTAACGTTGCATGTTATTCTCTATAGTTTCGTAGTTGCATTAGTGTCGTGTCTAGCCCGAGTTCATGCGAGTAACCCAAGTTCTAGTGTTTTCTCTATTATATTTACATCTCTACTCGATTACTAGTTGTTATTCTTAGTTAGTCGGTAGTTGAAATTTATTCAATCCTTACACCCCAAAAAACCCTTCACTTAGGTAGTTTTGGACTTAATAGAACTTAGTCAATCCATATTTCCTTGTGGTTCGACCCTTGACTTGCCATTACTGCGTTCAAGTAGTTGCTCGTTAGGATTATAAGTATTGTTTGCTAAGCGGTTCTTAGTGCCTTAACGACACACTAAAAACCTCTTATCAACAGTCTCATTGTTCCATCTTTCTTCCTAACAAATAGCACAAGGGCTCCCCATGGAGATACACTTGGTCTAATGTATCCTATCTGCAACAACTCTTCTAATTGTTTTTTCAATTCAGCCATCTTTGTAGGGGCCATACGATATGGACTTCTTGAAATAGGCGTAGCTCCCGGCACTAGATCAATAAGAAAGTCTACTACACGTCAAGGGGGTAATCCAGGTAATTCTTCCGAAAATACATATAGGAATTCTCTCACTATCGGAATTTCTTCTATTTTTAAGGGACTTACGGTTGTATCAATTACATGACACAAATAAGCATTACTCCCTCTTCTTACCTCCTTGGCAATCTTCATCATGGAAACAACCTTCACTTTGGATTTCTTCACGACTCCTTGATGTACGATTTTGTCACCGTGTGGGGTTTTTAACTGGATTTTTTGTGCCTCACAGTCAATCACAGCTTCATATTTACTAAGCCAGTCCATTCCAAAATTATATCATAATACCCTAAATCAAATTGTACTAAATTAGCCATTAGCTCAGTACCCGCTATACTTATGCAACATTCTTTATACAAGTTCTCACACTTGACTCGTAAACCATCAGGAAGATCTATTGCTAATTCTATTTTTGACTGTTTTGGGGTTGGATTCAGTCATTTAAGTAACAAAGGGGATATAAACGAGTTGGATGCTCCAGAGACAAAAAGAACATATGCAGGGACAAAATTCACAAGGAAAGTTCCGGATATTACATTACCTCCATCTATAACAAGTTCAGTCTCCCCGTTTCCATTGACATCCAAATTATCATTTCCGACAAACTCGGGTTGTGCCTCCCCTTCAGTGCCCATGGCATACATCCTCCCAGCTACCTTCCCTGGATTCACATACGATCGTCCTTGATAATTGCGATTAGAAGTCGATCCTCCTTGGTTTCCTTTTGCATTACTCATTCCGAATCTGCTAGGTCCAGCTTGTGTTCTCACATTTCCAGCTTCCTTCATATTCTTCTTGGCTATTTATGGGCAGTCCCTAGCAAGGTGTCCATGTTTCTTACATTAAAAACATATAGACTTTCCTTCACATGTCTTTCCAAAATGCATCCTTCCACATTGAAAACATCCTCGATTTTTAGGTTGAGTACGCTGTTGAAAATTTGGCGTACGTACAACCGGTTGAACAACTCGAGGCTTCTTACTTCTCTCTTCTTCCTCACTCCCAACGTTCCTTCTTTTGCTTACTTATTTTTATTTCTCACTAATTCTCTCTTGCTCCAGTGCTCTATCATATAATTCTTGAAAATTAATACATTGTCCAACTCTCTTCTGATAAGTGAAATTCAATCCTTCAAAATACCGTGTCACCTTAAACTTTTCTGACTTCACTAAATCAGGTGCGAATCGGGATAGCTCAACAAACTTCATTGTATACTCTACTATCGACATCTTACCCTGACGTAAGGTAAGGAACTCACTCTCCTTCTTAGTCTGAAGTGCTGGGGGATAAAACCTTTCTCGTAATTTCTCAAGAAACTTATCCCAAGTAAAGTCAGGTCGTTGGGCAACGTTTTTCACAGTCTTCCACCACAGATCCGCTTGTCCATCTAAATAGAACGATGCTAACTTCACTCTCAGATTTGCTGGAAAATTTAACATATCCAGGAGTTTCTCCATGTAAGCGATCCAATCCTAAAACTTCACTGGATCGGGTTCCCATCGTAAGTCCTGGGATTGTGTGATTCTAGCCTCTTGTAGAATTTTCCCTCGTCATCAACATCCTTATTTACAGTGTTATTCTCTAAAAGGTTCAACAATCGATTATTCATATTTTCCAGTTGATTAATTCGAGCCTCCATTTGATGAACTGAGTCATCGTTTCCCAACGTTGATGTACGACCTCGAGTTCCTACCATCCTAATTGAGAGAGAGAAACACTATTACCCCTTTTACTTAATACATTAAGCACATAATATTAAGATATAGTGAAGAACAACACATATGCACACCAAAATTTGCTTTCATATATAAGCATATAGTCAAACTTTTACACCATATCCGAATAATCACTACTACTAGATACTAGTATATACACATTAATTACATTAGTCAGTTCTATAGTTTACTATTACATATACAAGGCTCATAGGCCCCAAAAATATTAGTGCACCCATATACATCCTAGCCTTATGTATCCCCGGCTATCAAAATACATCATCATATATCTTTCACTAACTATGTTACTCAAAAGTATTCACCTTCCCCTTAAGTTTTCTTCTCCAGATCGAGTCCAACTGATAAGGATCTCCAGCGTAACCACTATCAGTACTACTCTTAGAACTAACTTCTTCAGGTTCATAATCAGGATCATAACATTCCTTAACAGAGTTACTACCTTCACTTTCCATATCTTCACTACAATTATTATTTCCTCCCATATTTGGATTTCCGACTACAGCCTCACCCACTCCCACTTCATCTTCTATCTCTATAACCAGAGGTTCATTTTCATTCTCTTCTACTTGCCCATTTATCTCCTCGACTCCATCACTATCAAAACTTATTTCTATATATTCGATCTGTTTCTCTTGACCCTTAGGTTGATTAACCTCCTCATTATTGCGCTTAGGAAGCACACTCGGGCCTCCCTATTCTTCTATTCGTCTCTTTTTCAGAGGAACCTTCCTAGTATCATCACTAACAGATGCTTCTACCATCGCTTGGGCTACCCTAGCCTCTATCTCCTACATCTTCTTAGTTTGATATTCCTCATATGTCATAATCAGTCCATCTTCTTTCCCTTTTCGGTCTACCTCCAAGATTCTCTTATAAACCTCCTCGACCGTAACGTTCCAAAGAATGAGCTTTTTATCCATAAATGCATGATTGACCCAGGGCTCCCTTAATCCTTGACTGTAAAAGTCCAATATGCTCCAATATTTTTGCTTTGAAGATTCCCAAGGTTCATTTAATGGGAAAGTCTTCACTAAAGTATAAGCCTGAATCTCAGGACGGGCAAACTGGTTCTCTTCACCTCTTCCCATTTCCTGATTATATTTCACAATTGATTGCATCACTAATCTTGCATAGGCGAGTACATCTATGTAGCAAGCACTATATGGAAGAAAAGTGTCTGTTTCTTAGATAGCTGGTACATTTCCACCCAGATGTTCAGAGTCCTCCGAATCAGATATGTTAATCACTACTTGCTTTCCCTTGTTGTTATTCATCTACTAAACCACAACATATACATACTATTAGATCCAATCATCCTCAACTTAATGTTCCATCAATATTCCTAAATAATGTATACTAACATTAATCACCTTAAGATAACATAGTAACCATACTAGGGCATCCTTATGCCTTAATTTAGCTCTGATACCACTTGTAACACCCCAAACCCCTACTAATCCTAGTCAACCTAATTGATCACAACGGAAGCGTCATCAAGATAAATTTTGGACTATTACCATGACATTTCAATATATAAGAAAGAGAATATCGAAATACCTTAAAAGACAACTTTATTACATTACTCAATACTCACAAAGCTGTTCTTATAGTAGCCCTTAGCTTACATCCACCAAAACATGACTAAGTTTCCATAGTCTATCACTTGCTTAACTATGTAAACATATATATATATATATATATATATAAGTCATTACTTAATTTACATTATGAAAAGCCTGTTACAAAAGAACACCTTCATCATATATCCTCGTACCATCCTGCATTAAGATTAGACTCTGCCACCCACCAAGTGACAGGCCACAGAAATGACAAAACAATCAACAAAGCTGAGGTGTATTTTGAAAATAACACATAGTTATAATAACAAATAGTCACATTCAACTCAATTACAATAGTTTTATTATATCAAATCGTTTAGAATGAACGCGAATGGAGAGGGGTACCACGCAGTACCACCTGTCTCCAAACTGTTGAGGGTCGTCACCCCACCTTTTAATGTCCTACTTGCAAGACTTAAACCGGACATGTCCTATAACGCCAGAATTTCGCTAATCCTGGAAGGCAACAGCTAGGGACTCCACCCGCCCTAACTCGGGTGCCTGTTCTCGCCTCACTTTCATATTTGTAATTCAAGATATTTAATAACTCATACTTTAATACTCAATACTCATAATCCTTATCAATTAATCCTTAATACTCAGATTTCTCATCAACTCTCTCCAATTACTCTTACTTTGATAGTTGAGAAACATTAGGGTTGTCATACTTGAAACTAGTCTTTAACGTATTAACTTTAATTGAACTTAGCCAATTATGTCTAAGAGACTTAATTAACACTTAGACATATACTTTTATCAAGAGTATACCTAATATCCATTAGTATACAAGTCCAGTACTTAACATGTTCCATTTAGAAGCATAATCATGATAACTTGGTGTATAAGCGTTGTTTAGGTTACATAAAATATCTCTAATGCACCTTACCATGTTATATCTATGTTATATACTCAATATACACATAATAAGATACACATCATAAGTAAATTCATTTCATAAACATGCTTCACACTAGATAGAAACAATCACCTAACTATAAGTATGGAATTTTCTAGGTTAAAACCAAATTAGGTGTGTACCGTCACTTAAGAGGCTTTATTCAATGAAACTTCGTAATCCAATTGATTCAATAATCCTACAGCTTCCCCTGAATGTGTAAAATGCTAAGAATTAGTTTAATTAGACTTTTAGACATGAAAAACTGAGCTTAAACACAAGAGGTGTAAACTGTTGAACTTACAACAACTTATGTGATCTTTAAGCAAGGTTTTCTATATGATTTTAAGGTCCTATGATTTTAAGGTCCTATGATTTAAACCAAAGCTTTAAATACTTGGTATGGATGTCCAGAAGTGTTATATGTAAACAAAAGTGGGAGTCCAAGAGGAAGAAAGAAGCGAAAAGAGGCAAAAACCCAGAACAGGTATTTATAGCCTGTTCTGGCGATACCCAAGGGGGAGGGAAAAGGGTTCTGGGCAAGGTCGGTTTCTGGGTATTTCTGGGAGGTTCTTGCCTGTGATGGTAGCTTGAGGTGTTGGATTTCATGCATACAAAGGGTTTTGAGAGATCGACACTTAAGTAGCTCCTAAGCAGCTTTTTTTGAGCACAGGTCTGAGCTGTAATTTCAGCTTGCCAGTTTTTACTAAGTGAGCATTTCACCCTATTGAGCCACGTAATTCTTGGGCATAATGACCACTTTAACCTTAATACATACCAAGCATTTCATATATCTAGTTTGGTTAGGTTATGAGCTCGAATTCAACCCCGAAAGGCTCTTTAACTGGAAGTTCATTGCTACCCGATAAAACGATCTCCATACGGTTTTCATGTAAAACATATAAGTTAACTATAATCCTATTTGAATGAACCACATAATTAATGTAAAACATATAAGTTAACTAATTAAGCACAGTATAGTAAGAAATACTTAGTTAGACTACTCTCTAGTTACTTTAATATAATTTCATGCTTTAACACATAATCAAGCTTTAAGGTTAGGGTTTTCTTAGGGCTATTACATTCCACCCCTCTTAAAATAAGTTTCGTCCTAGAAACTTGAAACATTTACCTTATTAGAATAATTGTGGATATCGATCTCGCATATCAGATTCTTTTTCCTAGGTTGCTTCTTCTTCTCCATGGTTAGACCATAACACCTTTACAAGCGGAATTGTTTTCTGTCTTAATACTTTTTCTCGATGATCTAATATCTGTAATGGCTTTTCTTCATATATAAATGTCTCATCCATCATCAATTTTTCATAGGATAGCACATGGGATGGGTCATGAATATATTTCCTCAGTTGAGACACATGAAACACGTTATGTACTTCGGCTAATTCGACTGGTAGAGCAAGTTTGTATGCTACTTCTTCAACTCTACTCAAGATCTCCTACGGACCAATATACTTCGAACTTAGTTTCCCCTTTGCTCCGAATATTTTTATTCCCCGTGTAGGTGAGATCTTGAGAAATACTTTATCTCCAACTTCAAATTCTAGCTTCCTCCTTCTTAAATCAGCCTACTGATTTTGACGATCTTGTGTCGTTTTCATCTTTTCCAGAATCATCTTAATGTGCTCCATTGTGTCTTGAATTAATTCAGGTCCAATTGGTTCTTGACAATTCAACTCATCCCAGCATATCGGCATACGACACCTTCGACCATATAATGCTTCATAAGGAGTCATTCCAATGCTTTAATGATGGTTGTTATTATATGAAAGTTCATTAGTGCTAAGTGATCCTCCCATGATCCCTGGAGTTCCATTATACAAGCTCGTAGCATGTCTTCTAGTTTTTGAATTGTTCTTTCCGTCTGTCCATCAGTAGACGGATGAAACGCTGTGCTCATATTCAGTCGTTGTCTGAATGCTTCTTGTAAGTTCCCCCAAAAATGGGATAGAGACCGAGTGTCCCTATAGGAGATGATAGGGGTACCATGCAATCGTATGATCTCTCGAATATATGCATTTGCTATCTGCTTCATCGTCCAAGTAGTCTTCATGGCAATAAATCTACCCGTCTTTGTCAGTCTTTCAACAATCACCCATATAGAGTCTTTCGAATTTCTTGAGCGACGCAATCCTACGATAAAATCCATAGATACATAGTCCCACTTCCAATCAGGTATTGGTAATGGTTGTAGCATCCCTGGCATCTTCGCTCGATCGAATTTGATCTTCTGACATGTCAAACACTTTACGACAAATCTCGAGGCATCTTGTTTAAGTCCATTCCACCAAAATGTTTTCTTGAGATCCTTTACAAGCTTATCTCTTCCTGGGTGAATGGAATAAGATTTATTGTGAGCTTCCCCTAAGATTTTATCCTTCAACTCACGGTCATTTGAAACACATCACCGATTATGAATCATAACACTCCCATTTTCCTGAAGGTTGAAATCAGTAGATTCCCCCTTTTCTATCTTACATCTTATTTCATTCAGGAATGGGTCATGTTGTTGTTTCTGTATGATTTCATCGAACAAAGTTGGTTGAGTAGTCATCACATTAAGGATACCTTGAGTTTCGCCTTTTTGTATAATGACTAGGTCTAATCTCATCATCTCCTCATAAATTTCTTGTGGTACATAAATGAGTCCATTCACCATTCTTCTAGGTATTCTACTTAGTGCATCAGCTACTCGATTGGCCTTTCCTGGATGATATTGGATGTCTATCTCATAGTCCTTGATCAACTCCAACGACCTTCGTTGTCGCATATTCAATTCCTTCTGTGTGAAGATATACTTTAAACTTTTATGATAAGTAAAGATCTTACATGGAACACCATAGAAATAGTGTCTCCACAACTTCAAAGCAAATATGATGACATCTAACTCCAAGTCGTGCACAAGGTAGTTTCCCTCATGAGGTCTCAATTGTCTAGAGGCATAAGCTATAACTTTCCCTTTCTGCATCAATACACATCCCAACCCTTCCTTTGATGCGTCACTATATATCTCGTATTCTTCCTTATCAGTCAGCAGGGTTAACATTGCTGCGCTATATCTCGTATTCTTCCTTATCTCATAACTATCTTCCATCTAGCACCTTAAAATCCTATAATCCTATATGAATGACTCACATAATTCATGTAAAACATGTAAGTTAACTAATTAAGCACAGTATAGTAAGAAATACTTAGTTAGATTACTCTCTAGTTACTTTAATATAATTTCATGCTTTAACACATAATCAGGCTTTAAGGTTAGGCTTTTCTTAGGGCTATTACAAAAGGATATATTTAGGGGTTGAGGAGAGCACATTTCAAATTCTACCTGGCGAATTATGCTATTGGAAAATATTGGAGAAGGGCAAAGAAATTTGGGAACTATACCTCAATTGAGTGTGTATACTATCTAGTTTTAGTGTTGGGTGAAGATGACTGTTAAGTTCTTGCAATGGGTGAGTTAGCAATGAAAAATAAATCTTTGGACTTGTATGTCCAACATGAAAAGGAAGTCCACTTTTAGAAGATGTACATCAGCCCATAACACACATGATCAATAAAGTGTACACAACTCACACCAAAAGGCCCAACCTAAACAATTTAAATATCCTACCAGAAGTAGCACTAGATTAAAATAGGTTCAATTTCGGGGCACCTTTCCACCTCATGTACACAACTCATTCACTTCATTGTCAGCAGAGTTTGCCACATCATTCCAATCTAATGCATCATAACTTGCCTCAGCATCGACACAGAAACCACAACATAAATCTGCACAACCGTCAAATGCACATCTTGTATCTTCAAGTACACAACCTCTTCACACATATCCTGCCTTCGATAAGCCTGTTCAATCTTCAACTTCACAACCTCTTCACACAGATCCTGCCCTAGATAAGCCTATTCAATCTTCAACTTCACAACCTTTCAGCGTGTCTGAAATCAGCCTGTTCCATCTTTAAGTGCACAACCTATTCATTTAAATCTTGTCCAAAATAAGACAACACCAGCTTCTTATACAAACCCTCGACAATGGGAACAAAATCAGATTGTTTATCAGCAAACACAAGACCCAGCCTCTATTTTTTTAGGCTCATATGAATGGATTTAAATAAGGTGAAATAAAGTCGTATAAGGTCGAATGAAATCAAATAAGTTAAAACAAGGTCTAGTAAGAAAATATAAGTTCATATAAGTTAAAAGATAAGTTCATATAAGCAAAAATAAGTTGAATTTAGACCCTCTTGGACCTTATTTCACGTTATTTAGCCTTATTAAACCTTATTCGACCATAAAAGTCCTTATCAGAAAAAGTATCAGAACTTATTCGAACTTATTTTTTCTGATAAAGACTGAAAATAAGTTGAAACGAACGAATTATAAATACTATGCCATGTCTTTCAAGGTTCCATTTTCCTTTCAACTATCTCAATTTGTTACGGAGTATACGAAAGCAGAGTACTCGTGTACAATACCACTTTTCTAACAAATATCAACAAGAAAGTCAGAGTTATTCACTAGCATAATTAAACATTGGTCTCTTGATCTTCCTATCAATATTTTTTAACCTCACTCTTATAAACCATGAAGATGTTCTAAACCTTGTCTTTGTTTTTGACCAAATAAACTCTAGTGAACCTCATAAAAGCATCCACGGAATATTATATGATACTTATGGCCAAACTTACTCATAGGGTTCTTATAATCTCCAATATCAGTATGACTTAACTCAAACAATTGGGTCTATCTTAGTCATTTCCTTAAAATGTCTCTTATGATACTATGCCTCACACATGCTCATCGACACTTTTGAGTATCAATCGCAACCATTTTACAAATCAAACTTCATAGTATGCTGCGCCTTTAACATCAATATTTTAAGTCTAGAAGCCATGTATCAACATTAGCTTCAGATTTGTTTATGCCAAATTTATTTCTGAAACCACAACGCCAATGACATCTTCACATTCTTCTTCCATTTCATGGAGGTTAACTTTTTTTTTTTTTTTTGGTAAGGAGAAGTGGCCCGGACCCCGCTCGGGTCCTATTGGGCTAGGCACTTGAGAGTAGGGGAGAATGGTAAGGGAATCCCCACCCCCAAATGCCCCTAGTGGGATTTGATCCCATGACCTTGAAGTCATGGGGCCAAACTCTTACCACTATACCAAGCCAAGCTTGGTATTTCATGGAGGTTAACTTTTTTTTTTTGGTAAGGAGAAGTGGCCCGGACCCCGCTCGGGTCCTATTGGGCCAGGCACTTAAGAGTAGGGGGGAAGGGTAAGGGAAATCCCTACCCTCAAAGTGCCCCTAGTGGGGATTGAACCCCCAACCTTGAGGTTGGAAGGGTACAATCCTTTCCACTAGACCAAGTACTACTTGGTTCATGGAGGTTAACTTGAGATTGCCTAATTGGCCAGTATTTCATTCTAGAAGCCACAATTGTTCTTGTAGTGATTTTTTTATTTGCCTTTGTATCGATCCTTTGTTTCATCACCTACATCAACTTCTCCCCTTTTTTCATTAGACCTAAAAATTATCTTTTCATGGGTCAAAGGGAACCCAACTATCCATTTAATAAACGATAATATGTTCAATTAGAATCTCAATTTTATTTATTGCTTTTGTCTAACGAAAGTTTCTGTATGAGCATTCAAAATAGAGGTTTCATTGTCTCTTACAAAACTACTTAAATATAGACAAGAATTTTTTGTTTATATTTGTTATTTTACTCACAAAATTAAAAGAGGTGGTGAGTTGCACAAGCACTCTGGTTCATTCTCTCTCACCAACTTGACTCTTTTTTACTTTTCTTTTTCTTCAGATCCAACACAGATTTAGCTCTGATACCATGTTGAGAAAATTAGCCGATGCAAATTATTAATTTTGGAGAGGCAAATTCGTAGGTAACTAACTTGATTCATCCACCTGCTTATGAAAAGCGTCCAGTCTATCAAGCTATAAATTTTGACAAAAACATTAATAGCTTAAACTAAAAAGAAGGAGCACTAGCCCATGCTTCTATGTCATGGTGAACAAAACTGCATATTCCTAATGATCTAGGCACTGTGATGTTATTAACTGAAAACAAATATGTGTCCTTAACTTTAGGAATACTTTGAGAGATCAATTTTAACAGTAGATTCTTAAACTATGTTTTTGCACGTCGTCCATGAATCGATGATTGTTCAATTTTGGAAAAGATAATTTTTTAAGTTGTAGGGGAAATCAAAAGAGGAGGTTAATGTAAATGTAAATTAGTATCGATATTTATGGAAATTAGTCTTTCATCTATTCCTAAAAACACTTGGATAATGAAAAGTTTTAGGAGTAGGTTTGGAAATATTAGTCGAAATAGAGCTGAAATGATTGGTAAGCTGAAATAATAAAGTAGTCACTGAAACAATAGAACTAAAAAAGTGTTGAAATTGTTAAGGTAATTGATCTTAGGAAAATTTGTCAGGAATAAGCCAACATTTGCGTTGACCGCTTTTAACAAGTCTACCTTAATTTATTCCATTAACGAGTGAACCTTGCAGCCACTCCGCTTTTAACAAGTTAAAACCGATTGTTAGCTCTTATTAACCTTTTGAACAGGTTAAAGTGACACATGTCACTCTTTTGTTGGACATTTTAAAATATACATTTCTTATTTCAAAAAATAATAATATATATATATATATATATATATATATATATATATATATATATATATATATATATATATAATCAGACCCCCTGCCCACCCCTATTTCCCCTGTGTATCTCATCTCACCTCTGCCTCCTTTTCTTTCTCTAGTTCACTGTGCAAGCAGCCCATCATCGGACACCTACCCTCACCTCTACATCCACCAGCCATGGCTTTAATCTCTCCTTCACCACCATCACCTATTCCACCAATGCGAAATCACTACTCACTCAAAACCACCACTCATTCTTAACCACCACTCATTCGAAATCACGACATGTGTAGTCCATAACCATCTTCAAATCTGTGTTGCACCTCTGCAAGGTTTTCAATTTCATATCAAAATCAGACAGATAATGGACCCATTTTACTAGAATTGAAGCTAGTGAAGAGAAACATGAGACGATGAATATTACGTAGACTAAAACTCTAATTATAACAAGAAAAATCCCTCTGAAGCTCATTACCATCAATCAAACCACTGCCTTCTTTATCCGCCACCTGAAAACACGCTATCCCATTCGGGTCAGTACCTGGAGGGATTGAGTCCGTCAAGGATTCTCGTCTCTGGCGACTGCTGCTGCGGTGGCGATTGCAGCGGTGATTGGTGGAGGAGTATGTGTCATAATCGGACTTGGGAGGTGAATCGTCGTCCTGCTGGTGACGTTCTTTTCTCCGAGAAGATGGGGATTTCTCTCTATTGCTTCTCTCATGTCTTCCCATGCTTCTTCAGTTGCGACAAATAACTGGGATGTGCAAATGGAGAATTTTATAATGAAGAGGAGTTATAGAAGTGAAAAAAAATGGGAGCTTTTTCTTGTTTAGGAGTGAAGGTTTTTGAGTTTAACTTTTTAAAAAAAAATCTTGTTTTAAGGTTGGGTCCATTGATAAACCATGGTTTTATAACTATTTCAAGAAAATAAAAATGGTTTTATCAAATACTACTAAGAGTGAGTTAATTGCATAAAAGTTTATGTTAAAAATTCAGTTTACAGTTTCATCAGGCAACCTGTAAAAAAATTTGTTAAAAGCGGGAGTAAACAAGGTCTACTATTTAATGGAATAAATTAAGGTAGACTTGTTTAAAGCGATCAACGCAAATATTGACTTACTCCTGTCAAATTTTCCTTGATCTTATGAACTGTGAATTGTTTAGTAAATTTGACTATTAGAGTTCTTTATTCAACTTCAATATATTAGTAAATAAACTGCATATTTTCCCATTCGCAAATTCGTATAAATATACAATCACCTAAAAGATAGATAAATACATCATACTTAGGCACTTCCTCCTACATGATAAAAGTAACAATGAGTAAAAATGTGAACAAGTAAAAAAAGAAATGTTAGGCGCAACATAGCTAAGCTTAATGGTCCGTGTAGATAAATAAAATGACAACATATGCAAAAATGAATAGGATAATAAGTGTATAGTCGGATATATATATATATATATATATATATATATATATATATATATATATATATATATATATATATATATATTTATATTTATAATGTCTATAGTTAGGTTAAAATTTGAGAAAAAGACGAACTTAAAAAAAAATAGTCACCTTAAATTCAGATGGTACTACTTTTAGCATCTCATTTTAAGTCAAATAATCACCTTACCTTACATTTTATTTGCTTACTAAACATAACAATTCAAAAACCTTAAAAAATTTAGCATCCTTTTTCTTGAAATGTATTGCTAAACATAGCCTTGATTTGTCTTAATTGCGTGAGAATTTAGAAGCCTTGCACATTATTGGTTGACCTGCCATTGTTGGAGTATCTTTTTAACAAAGAGTGTAATTTATCTTGGATCCAGGGCAAAGGTGCGTCTTGCTCATTCTTTTATTTTAAAGAAAAATGATTTCATTAATTTAAAGCCAAACGACACTCACAATAGATATCAAATAATAAACAAAGCAATCTAACAAAACCCAAAAAGTAATGTTTTTCTTCAGATTTAATGATCCTAAACCAAAGATATAACAACTCGGCACATATAACTATCTCTATCTTAATATAGCTTTTGAGCGGATTTGTCGTTTGAAAACGACTTGAAGAAGAACCATCTTGATTTAGTTGTGAAGAAAACAGACGAATTGCTTCAATCAATCGCGGGAACGCATGACAAACCTTTTGCAAAAAGCATTTGACTAAAATTACAATAGCAATTAGACTGGAAAATCCTACAATAGGGGACTGAAACTCATTAAAAGTAGACTGCAAAACCCTACAAGAGGGGATTAAAAACGCACACCATGAAGGTTGACTGACTATAATACTAGAACTGAGAAAGAGATTAGAGTTGGGGCTTACCATCAACAAAATTTGTTGTTGATAGCCCACTTATATTAATTGTAAAGGAGGCTAGGGTTTTTTGAGAGAGAGAATGAGGGGGCGGAGAGATTCATGTCTCTCTCTTAACCTTTTAGTTTCTCTTTCTTGCTATTCCCATTTCTTTATCCAATTTTTCGTTTCTCTCGCTCACTTTTATTCTTCCTCGTGCCTTCTTGGTTCCGCAAGTGAATGAGTGCGTCTTGCTCATTTTTAAGACAAGTCTACAAATACGGTATTCAAATGACTCTCACCATATAACTTTCACAAGTAGATAACTTGAACCAAGCAAGGCTTGGCCTAGTGGTTAAGGATTTGACCTCATGACTTCAAGGTCATGGGGATCAAACCCCACTAGGGGCATTAGGGGGTGGGGATTCCCTTACCATTCTCCCTACTCTCAAATATCGGGCCCGCAAATATCAGATCAAGAAACCGTGCTAGTTGAGATTTGGCCAGGGTCCTCCACGTTACTTTCCCAAAAAAAAAGAGTAGATAACTCAAATTTCCAAAAAGAATCCAAAACCCTTTTGTTATCTCTCCGCTACCACAAATTAAAGTTTAGTCATTTACATAAACAATGAAATGTCATATTGACATCTACCCAATTCTCATCAGAAACCTATTAAGATTGCATCAGTTCTAGTTCCTCTGAGCCAATTATTAGCGTCTGATGTAACACTTAATTTATCCTTTGACCACATTAGCCGAAAGAAATAATCATACGACTAATCACCAGACTACTCTGGAATAGGTTAATCGCTGAAGACAAGAACGAGTGAGTATAATTTCGAGAGCATGCCTTACTCTAACTCTAATAGGGGGCGTAGAGTTTCTAAGTGAAGGAAAACGCAACTATATATGTAAGATTATAGCTATCAGCAAGGCAGGTCCGCTATAAAGCCTACCGGCCAGAAAGTCCTTAAGAACGAGAAAGCCGACTAAAAGGCGAAAACGATTCTTGTTGCCGAGTCTAGCCAAGCCCCGAAGGAACTTTACTCCCGGAAAGGAACGAGCTAATATGTCGATCTAAGTAATGAAAAACGTTACTTTGATGCTCCAATAAGGGAATAAGTCACGAGGAGTTTACCGCCTCGACAGAGGAGTAAAAAAGTCTTGTTACAATACGGCTAACAAGTAAACTATGAAATACAATATATAAATAAAAGTCCCAAATATTATTATAAAATCATGATATGTATAAGGTTATAAATGATGTCTCATAACCTCTTATATCCAAAGAAAATGTTATTCCAAACTATCCATTGAAATGGTAATTTAAAACATCCAAACTTTCATAAAACAATAATACTATTTTTAAAAGACAGTAAAGTCCGAGAACGGTCGTCAAAATGCTCATCGACTAAGATCATCATCATGTCTTTGTGGGAACAACCAATTCTCACTCTTCCCGTCCGCACACTTACAACTCTAAACTTCACCGTTGCAAGCAATACATAGATATAAACAACAATCCAAAAAATCAGTAGGGAGCAACTAACAGTTCTCCTAGCCCAATTAATTAGGATTCATATAGCAGTCAAAGAAAGTCTACTAATCAAGTCAACACAGATACATATCAATCATACCTTTGCATCATGGAATTGCAATAAATCAAGTAAACATTAGGTAAAGAAAATAAATTTAGGTATTATATTTGTAGTTTTAGTGAGAAAAAACGCTAGTGAACGCAACCCATTTCCTAAAGTAATGTCATATCGCAACCTCTAGAGCGGCTTATATAGGCTACGTTCCCCACCGCCTTTATGGCCAAACTTCCGATATGAGATAGTACCCTACTTAGTATTTCTGGTCTCCTTGGAATGCATGTTCCTTACCACGAGGACACCATCCGATCCCTCGGGCTGACTTATACTCAAACAAAACATTTCTAAAACTAGTTGAGCATCCATCATCAATATGTATATTTCTTGTCTTCAAAAATTCAGTAGGATGCCCATAGGCCTTAAACCTTTTATCAAATTATGAAAATTTAGAGCTAAACTCAAGTCTTCCATGACCCAAATTTCTTCTTCAAAATAATATGATAATTTTAATATAACAATAATATTCTTAAACAATTGTTTATATAAAACATAATTAAAAACGTAATAAACGTTACAAAACTCTAAAGGCAATGAAATCATCAATATCAGGTTTGTAAATCATCATCCACATCCAAGTAATTAAAACGACCCAACACCATTAACAATACACAAGAGAGATGCAAGCAAACTTATTCTTGTTATATCTGAGTTCGGGTACAAGATTAATTTTGAAATGAATTATATAACCCCGATAGTTAATTGTTGGTCAATTAGTGCTAGAGATAATATTATTTTCCCTCGAACACAACCACATCGATAACATTACGCAATACAAACAATTCATATCATAGCTTAAAGGAGAAAACTCAACATGCTTATACAGAAACTAAATATAAATACCATACTCAAATATGGATACTAGGAACATGAATTCATTCTTATACATGCTAGAGGAACTAATAGAAGCTAAAAACATGCTTTGAACTTATTAAAATACGAAGACAAAACAAAACAGACCACAAAGACATGAATTAGTCGCTGTGCGTGACACTAGTCGCGAGTTCGCGACCAGTGTTGGTATGTCCTCGCAAGCCGTACTGATATCGATCGCTAGGTGCGACAGAGCCCTCATCAGACCATTTATATGCTAAATTCCAACGTAACATAATCAAGTATATGCTCCAATCTTAAAATGTAACGCCCCGTCGCCCCGACTTCTAATCACTTTTATTAGGTTAATTTATCTGGTATTAGCAGCGGAGGACGTAGATAGTCGGTGCGTTACCGTCGTACTTTCCGTTAGGAAAGCACAAGGCGACAGAAAACGTGACATTAATGGTAATTAAGTAACATGCGTGATGGGAGACAAAAACAAATTGATAATTAGCTAGTAATAATGATTTTAAAGTAATCTAAATAATTTAATATAAACAACTAAACAATTAGCCCATAGTGTTGAACTTGTTTAATTAAGGTTCATAAACTAATAGTATATATAAACATAAATTAAACAAAGTGGTTTTTAGTTAACTAAAATAAGACCTGGTAAACGTGTCGTGTCGTGTCATATTCGTGTCACCCGCTTACATAAACGGGTTAAACCCCCTCAACCCTAACCCGACCCGTTTATAAACATGTCATGTCGTGTCAACCTGTTTACTTAAATCAAAGTGGTCGGGGCCATTTGAAGTAGTGAAGACTACCCCCTATGGAGCATATGAGATTGTGGGGGATGAGCGGCCCTTTTTGGTTAACGGTCAACGCTTGAAGCTCTACCACGACAACCATGTCATTGGTTTCGTGGGATGTTTGATACTTGGCTCACCCGAGCACCATCATTGAGAGGTGAGTCCTCTTAGTCAAGCTAATGACTTTAAAGAAGCGCTTCTTGGGAGGCAACCCAAGCATTTCTTTTAGGACTAGATAGTTTGATTTTATTTTCTTTCATTTTTTTTAATTTTCTTACTTTTTTTTATTTTTTTTAGTTTAGTTTACTGCCTAAAAATAATTTTAAAAAAAAAGGAAAAGAAAAACAAAAAAAATAGAGAGAAAAAGAGTGAAAAGGGGAACAGCAGGTACCCACGGTCGTGGTAAATATGCCACGGCCGTGGTGCCTTGCAATGGCCGAAGCAGTAGCTCAGCAGAATGCTCACTGATTTGAGGAAATCAGGTCACCACGACCGTGGCATATTCACCACGACCGTGGTGACCTGAAGCAAGGTCCGTCAGCTTTTGTTAAACACACAAGGGCCAAAATTTCACCATAAAAAAACACACTCACCTACCTCCCCTTTCTCTCTCAACTCACTCATCCTCTCAAATCTCCTCTTCAACTCACTCATCCTCCCCTTTCCTCCATTAAAACTCTTTCCAAACTTCATCTTTCTTCTCACAATTCATTCTTCTACCACTTCTACCTAACCTAAACATCTTACTTCTTCCCTTTCCACACAAATTCTCCATACTTCACAAAATTTTCCAAACCCTAACCTTCAAATCAATTTGGGGATAATTTGTTGAGAGCTTCTAGCTTTGATTTGGGGACTTCAACATCTTCAACAACAACAACACATCAACTTGGCAAGGTTCATTTGCGGGATTTAATCCCACGACTCCATTGGTATAAACCTTCCTTCCTTTTGTGTTTTCTCTTGATTTCACTACTCTTGTTGATGATTTCTTGATTGTTGTTGACTTTGTTGGTTAATATTGTGATTTGTTTGTGGTTGAAGTGTTTTGAGTTGAGTTTTGGTTGAATTGTTGGTGGACTTGTTAGTGATTAGTGTTTTTGGGTGTCCATTTTGGGTGATTTGAATTGTTGGCTTATTTGTTGTCCTAGTCCTTGCCCTTGTCTAAATCATGGCATCCCATGGCCGTAGAAACCCTCACCGCAACACCTCTACAAGTCAACTTAGGAACCCATCCCCTCCCCCACCATTGAATCCCCCTCAAATTGATACATTAGGTATCAATTTCACCTCTCCCGACCACTTACAACGCTTCATGAGACTTAGCTGCCGTCGAATTAGACCGACTAAGTTCTATGATGTTAGAGCGGCCCGAGCAACTTTTTCGCCAAGTAGGGTGGTCTTCATGGTTAGATTTACATGCCCTCACCTACAAACGTCTCACCCTAGAATTTTTGTCCACCATTTCCGTTCGTAGAACGGAAGGGAAGAACCCACGGACCATGACCTTCACACTTTTAGGTAGGACCGTCACTATGAACATCGGGCAACTGAACGATATTTTTGGGTGGCCTAGGGGGGGCAAGATTGGACCGAAGAGAGAGTGGTCCTCCAAGCACAACAGTCACCAATTTTGGCACCGCCTCACTTCCCTATCTCCCTTTGATCCAAACCGGGCCAAGGCCTCTTCTATGGTTAGCCCCGGGTTTCGCATTTCCCATCGTGTCCTTAACCACATCATCTTTGCTCGTGGGGACAGTTTGGTCAATGTGAGTGCCCGCGAGCTCTACTTTCTGTGGCATATGAGCGAGGGAGATACCCGCCTTAACCCCGGGGCCTGGATGATGGACCACTTCGAGACCCTAGCCATGAAACCCTCTGGGGACATCACCATGGGGGGGATGATCACATTAATTGCTATATCTCTGAGTCTGGATCTGACAGGTTTGCAGGTTGTGCCCGGAGACATCCTTCTTGACCTTCATTCCTATGCTACCATGTCATGGATCGAGTCTAACGGTCCTAACGCCGGGTACATATGGAAGGTCAATGGCAGTCCTTATGCCATTCTCCCTGACGTTGACAAGACCCCCATCTATAACATGGAGAACTGGGTGTTTCCACCAGATTTTGACTGGCCTCCGTCCGCAAATGCCGGAGGTGAGGAGAGGATGGAGGTGGATGAAGAGGGAGATGTCTCTACTGCTGAGCATGCCCAGGTTGGGGGCATTTCTGGTAGTATAGAGCAGCAACTGGCTGCTTTGCAGGCCGGCTTTGGCGATATGAGGTTGGATTTCGCGAACCTCAGGACTGATGTGCAGCAGCTCAGGGATTCTACCATTGAGCATGATCGCCACTGCCAGAGTATGCGGGCGAGCTTTGACACGATGACCTTGGCTTTCCAAGGTTTTCGTGATGACTTACAGGGCTGGACTAGCCGTGGTGGTTGGTTTCCATGTAGTTCCAGCTCTCAGCCGCCTGATGAGTGAGCTTTTCTTTCCTCCTCCTTTGCTACTTTCGTATTAGCCTATTCACAGTGAGGACATTGTGTTGTTTAGCTTGGGGGAGGATGTATATATTTATGCATATCTTGTTAGAGCACGTAGTTTCCATTGCATGTAGTTTCCATTGCATACTTTTTACTTTTTATTCTTCATTGAGCATTTAGATCGCTCATTTCATTCTAGTTTTCATCTATGGGACTATTGTTGGCACACCTTTGAGAACTTTGTTGATATCTCTACTACAGCTCTTCAGCTTTGTTGTACAGTGGTTTCATGATTCTTCATAGCATAATTGTGTTACGATTGATTGGCCTTGGTAAGACTGTTTGAATCTCTTTCTGGCTGGCTTTAACTTTACTGTGCAGACAAATTGACCCATGTGAGCTTCTGTGCCTAATAAACTGACGAATCTGTATCAGTTCTGTTCTTTCATGAGTGATTAGTTCCTCAGTTGATGTATTGATCTTGATTTTGACTTGGTACTCCTTGATACTTGATTGTGCACACTATCTGATATGATTGAGGCGTTCATTTCATGATTTTAGCTCCAGAGTTCTACTTGTTTACATATTTTCCATCCCTAGCCCCGCTGAGCTTTCCTGACTTTTGTTTGATACTTTCACCCATATTACAATCCTTGACCTCATTTGATTATTGTCCCAAGCCTAGCTTGGGGGAGCGAGTGTTAATATTGGTCATATTGTATTACATGGATGTAGTTGATGTGTGGTTTTGTTGAAGGAAAGTGTCATTAATGAGCTTTATCATCGAATTCGAATGTGGTTCAAAGAGATTTTGGCAATAAAGAAAATGAATGAAGAAAAAGAAATGAAAGAAACAAAGGAAGTGAACATATTTTGAAATAAAAGTGAAAAGGTTATATATGAGTTACTATGCGTGAAAGATGTTATGGCGATATTTTGGTAATGATGGTGTTATATGGAGTTGTGAATGCCTTGTTAGGCCGTTTTTACATTGATATTTGCTCCCCTTCTTGGCTTTCCCACCACATTTCCCAAAATTGATCTATACCCTTAACCTTAGCCTCATTACAACCCTTGAAAGTCCTCTTGATCTTTGTGTGTTGCATTTTTGTGTTGAAGGTGAGTCAAAAGGTCAAAGTTAAAGAGTATTGCTTCTTCTGAGTTGATATATATAGGTTGAGTGTGTTGCATTTTCGCCCTAAACACAAGAGGCTATGAGTGCACATATCTATAGTGAGGTCTGTCAAGTTTTGTTAAGTCCAGCTTGGGGGAAAGGGTTTGTGGTAAGATTGTTGAGTTGATTGGTCACATGACGTGCTATGCGGCTTTGTTTCGTAGATACTCGATGCTTGGTTCGTGTAGTATTGATATCTCTCGTGTTTTGAATTGTGTGCTTAACCCTGTTTTAGTCCCATATTGTAGGTTATCATATTCTTCCCATGTATATTGTTTGATTGCTTGAGGACAAGCAATTGTTTAAGTTTGGGGGAGTTTGATCAGTCCGTTTTAGTGCATACTTATAGCTCATTTTAGGTCCCATTGCATGTAGCTTTAGAGCATTTAGAGTTAGGTTTGCATGGTTTTTCCCTTCTTTGGATTTCAATTATACTTCACAAGTGTTTGGTTGTTTTTGATGTATTTCAAGAGAATTGGCGCGTGTTGGAGTACTTTTGTGATCTAGGGACTTGGGATGTGTTCAAGGTGCGTGGCTCGTACTTCGGAGCGGCTCAAGTGAATCAAGTTTGGAGGAAGTGAAGGAAGAAGGCCACCACGGCCGTGGCACATTTACCACGGTCGTGGGTACCTGTAGCATGCAAAACAGAAACTTGGAGAAAAGAAGACTGATTCGGTGAAATCAGGTCACCACGGTCGTGGTGATTTTGCCACGGTCGTGGTGCCTGATCTTCACATAATCAGTGATTATGCTGAAAAGTTACTGCCTGGGCGTTTTTGAGGCACCATGACCGTGGTAATTTCACCACGATCGTGGTGACCTGCTTTCGACACACTAAAAACCTCTTATTGAGGTAGGAAAATTTTACTGATTTCCTCCATAGCTTCAAGAGGAAGGAGGTGGTGAAGGTCAATAGGAGAAAGTCAACATTTGCAAATTAGTTTTCTTTTCCTTTTTAATTAACTTGTTAGTACTAGCATTCACATTTACTATTCTTATAACTAATAACTAATAACTTTAAAATACTAAATTTTCATTTAGAAATCATTTTAGAAATTATGAATATAATAATTACTTTAAGTTTAATCAACGTTAAGAAATTAAATAAGTTGCTTTATATATATAAACATATATAATTAAAGAAAATTTTAATTAATTATGATTTTTGCTTAATTAAGAACGTTTAATTTTCTCGGATATTACATAAAACCAGCATCAAATAAATTCATACACATATATAAATTTAACCAAAAATGAACATAACTTGCTTTTTTGATAGGTTGTATCATCCACATCAATTAACCTCGACATGTGAAATGTTTTGACATTGCTTCTTTGCATAACTTGCAATTTCTTCCATATCTAAAATGCTAACGAATTAAGTTTATTTATAATTTTTTATTAATTCTAATCTTGCTTCGTGCATTAATTGCTTAATTTCTCATGCATCAATTGTTACATTAATTATCTCTATAATTGGTTAGAAGGCGCGGGGCTACTAAAGATGAAATGGGATCACAAGGTGAGGTCATTAGCATCCCAAAATTTAGGGGCTCCCTGTAAATAAGAGCCAATTTAAAGAGGTGTGTCCTATGGAGTACATTAGTTTACCTAATAGGTCGGTGGCCAAACTAATTTTTTATCTAGAAATGAATTTACAGACTTGCTTTTTTAGGAAGTATGCATGAAACATTTTTCTTTGTAAGAGGCATACACTTTATTTCACCCAAAATAAAATAAAATGTAACACAAAGCTGTAAGATTTACAATGAAATTGAGCAAAGAAAAATTTGAAATGAGCAACAAAATTTGATACACTTAACACTCATATGTACATGGGCTATGGCCATACTTATATATTGTTAATTAAAACATGTTACATTTCTATACATCTATAATTAAATAGTATCGTGCCAATTCATATGCCACCTAAATTTCTCCATCTTTCGGCAAGTTTCGGTCCATGCTTCCTACACATCTATTAAGCTACAAAGATTGTGCCATGCAAGCCTTAAACCCCATAACTCCAAATTTTTATTAAGGATCTATCAACTAATCCTTGTAAATTGTAATATCACAATTTGTCCTCTTAGAACAAAATACGATTATGGTAAATGAAAATAAAAATTCGACAATCATATATATAAGGTCATAATTACTTTTTCAATGCAAAATACGACACAGTCTGACTGGTAATGAAATGTAATTTGTAACAAATAAAGAGCATCCTATTTCAAATGCAATACATAATCATAGTGGATCAAAACCATATACATTGACAAAGCCTGAGTTCACAATCATCTCCTTGTGACCCTCTCTAATATCATTTCTTAAAAGCTTGTCTCTCATTCCTCGCAATGCTCACTAACTCTTCATCCCACCCGTCTATGTGTTACTACATTATCTGGCTAGGAAAAAGCGCACCATTACCACCACTGTGCCCATGCCACTGTGGGCATCACGCCCTTTCCTCTTTAAGGATCACAAACTGATAGCTTCAATCAATCATGAATACATATAATATTATATATTAAGAGTTCACTTACTGTTAGATGTATAATGGACTAGGGGCCGTATAATCATCACTCCAACGCATAGAAACTACGCTTTCCTATTAGTTTAATTTCGCCCCTCTAGGATCACCGGGAAATAGGAAATAACTAATGAGATACAATGGAGTAAAGCAATTCACTTCTATGATATTAGAAACGAATCACGATAGAACTTGTGTTTATATGTTTATGAAAAACACTCAGAAATTTCTTGAGCAAGCAAGAGAGAAAACTAGAGAGAAAAACTTGTATAAATCTTTTTCTCCCTCTCTAATTATATGTGCAAAGGATGTATTTTATTAATACTCCCTTAATTAGAGAAGTTACCACACTAAAACCATGAATAAACCGCCCATAGACTCAATCATAAGGCCACAACGGATTTAAACCGTCAATACGCAAAACAAAGAGGAGAAGCAGTTGGATGTCGCGACCCGCGACCAGTTCCTACTTCCCATCTTCAAAATGCGAGCCTATCGCGAGTCGTGACCTACGATGTGACTCGCGACATACATACTGATCACAACCTCTGAAAATCGTATATACGACCTCCTCCTCTTCTTACATACCCCAAATACAATTAACTAATACCCATTACCGTATAAATGTTCCAACACTTACAAACTAGGATCACAACAAGAATTTCACTCTGATGAACTCCCATGCGACGTAAAACTCTTATGCAATTGTAACATGTATATCACGACTTTCTTAGTTGTGGTGGAGCTAGAGAGAAGAGGACGAAGGGAAGATAAATTTCTTTGTTCTTCCTTACCCTTCGCCCAAATTTGTAGGAGCTAATCATATTCAAATAAGCAAACGACTCCATGTTTGTTTTTATAACTAAATGACTATACGAGTTAGTGGTAAAGTAAATAGATCTATACTATTGGAAAACCCGTCAAGACTCTGTCAAGAACCTATTAAAAACGATATATTGAATTTGCAATTTATCAAAAAAACCACTAATAAAACGAGAAGAATATAATAAAAATCGTACAGAACGAGCACCTTGCTCACAAAAAATAAAGAATAGTCTACATCCACTTGAATTAAGTAGAGTCATAGACGGGGTGCTACCCAAAATAAGTTTCAAAATGACCCAAAACAAATTCTCCTAAAAATAAATACTCCAAAAGACCAAAACTAAGTTGCACTACATCCACCATTTACAAGTTTAAACTCTTTCTTCCTTCTACCCAAATTCATTATTCATTCCAATCAAGCTTTCCATTTAAAAGATCCCGGGCTCATTGAACTTTCCGACGGAGATTGCTAAAAAAATCTGATCTTCCATTAATTTGAAAGTTTAATATTCACGATTTAAAACTCGGATCTGCCATTAAAATTTAGAGCAAGATTTCAGAATTGGAGAAACCCATTTACAGTATTCGGTAAGTGAACTTCTCCTATAATTTCATTGTTTTTAATTCTCTCAAACACACTCAATACCTTACTTTCATCATTGCAATTTTTAATATTACTTACTATATGCTTTCTGTTGTATATATACGCTACCTATGTTTCGTTATGCCATTTTGTTCCATATTGATTGATAGTGTGATTTAGGAGTGTATTGGATTCATCAGTAGGGATTTATGGGATATTTTTCGAGATGAATTAGCTTTTGTGATTAGGGTCTTTAGTTCTTCATTGTTGTTGATGATGCACTCAAGCAATTTCAACTTATACTTATTAGCTTTTGCCGTAGCTCGAGGACTTTAATTTCATCTTTTAGTGCGATTTTTGCCCAGTATTGAAGAATTAGGAACCGTAGATTTTGCAATAGGCTTGTGGAGGTGCCTACTTTATATATACTAGTATCACGATGCACGCGATGCGTGCCAAACAGTTAAAAAATAATTTACTTTTGGTGTCTACCCCTACTCTTCACTTGTATGATAGAGATATGGCTTCTTGAGGTGCATATTCTCGGCAAGCATCATCAGAGTTATTCAGGAGTTCCTAAGATTCTATTTAGTAATAGAAACAAATCCGAGCTCAGCATGTGCCTTTAGCCAAGGCTCGGGCTTTTACATTTAAGGGTTAAGATCGAGCCGTTTGAAGTTAGCCTCATGTTACACTGCTCATTGGGTATAAGGTTGTAATTAATTTAGTGGATAATCTCGAATCTCTACTTGCAAGTTGGAAACATGTCCTTTTCTTCATTATTGCTCTTGTTCACATCTCTAGGGGCCTAGGTGATTGTGATTAGTAATGAAATTTGAGTGAAGAAGACCACCTTCTTGCAAGTAGATATGCACTAACTTGGACATTTACATTAACATTTTCATGTCAAGTTAAACACCCGAACTTTATTCACGCTCCTTTAGTTTCCTGCTCTTTAACAAACAGGCTGTAAATTCTTGTTGACAGGAGATTTTTCGGTGGAAGGAAATCTGGAACAAATTTCTTCAGCACTTGTTTTTTGGTAACAATGATTTGGTGATGATGTAGCATATATTTTGGGTATCAATTAGCTTTATTTTTTGGTAGTGTTAATTTGAAATCCTAGGGATTTTCAGTTCCTTTTAGTCTCTATTCTATGTGTTTTGTTAATATATAATTTGATTAGTCTCTGATATGCATCCGAGAAACAAAAGAGTATGTTGATTGTTGTAGGGGTAGAGGGTTTTGAAATGTTGAACAAATGATGGTTGACTTTTGTACTCTAGCTCTCATGTTGATTTGTTGAAAGGCCCTCCTATAGCAATCTGAAAAGAGAATCTTCTGGTTTCAATCTAATATTGTATAACCTTGCAGGGGTTTCTTATTATGAATTTCTTAATTGTGGAGTTGACAAATCTTAATTACTTCCTCCATCCCAAAATAAGTGCAACATTTGGATCTGGCACAAGTTTTTAGGAGAGTAGAAAAGTAGAAAAAAGTGGGTGGATTAATGTGGGGCCCAAAATTTAAAGAAATAAGTAGCAAGAAGAATTTTGCTCAAAAAGGAATTTAGCAATGAATTTGGGGCATCCCAAAAAGGAATATGTAGCACTTAGTTTGGAGCGGAGGGAGTATAAATTTTAGTTTATAATTGATATAGTGCTCAGGAACCTGTGGTAGGGTCAATAGAGTGTGCGATAATATTGAAGATCAATTGTTGATGGTTAGTTGGTTGTTTTAATAAAAGAGATGAAATTTGCGCAATGACAGTATTTAGTACATTGGATACAATTTTATACATTTCCTTACTTCCATAGCAATAGGTTGTGCATTTGAATAAGAGATTTGTTGTTCTTGACATGCTTGTTATTGGAACAAGTAAAATTTATGTCTTGGTACAGTGGTAATTAATGCTTTGTTCTCTTTTATTATGTGCTGATCTTTAGAAGAAAAATTTCCAGCCTTTTACAGATTGTGGCCTTTGTGTTTCAGGTACATCGGACTGATTGGATCTTCAAACTTAGGAATTGTCTTAATGATGTGAATCAATGCAAAGTGCATTCTTTTGATCACTCTGTTTGGCTTAAGAGAGATAATAATTTGCGGCTCTTGTTTCTTTCATGGATCCTTTCCCGAAACCCAGTAACGTTCCAGAGACCTGGCATTTTCTTATAGCTATACTTTTCTCTGTTTTCTTCGTTGGTGCTCGGTGGTTTTTTGACAAATTTGCATTTCGTGTAAGTTTTTCGCCCTTCTCTTTATCATATTCCATAGACTATACCTTTGCCTTTTGTTCTTCAATCTTCATGCCGTCCCATTGATTTCTTGCTTATCCTAATTTTAAGATGGGTTTTGCATGTTTTGTAACTGTGTGTTATAACTTACATGTGACACAGTAATTACAGCATATATTATTGATTGCAATAGTTGCACTATCTCTAAGATTAGTAACAATCAACACCTGATTGCATATCAATACTTCTTCCAAATTGCATGACTTGGAATATGGGTGACTTAGTTGTTCCCCCCTTGTAATATCAATGATTTCTAGTTTCCCTCTTGGAGGCTCGACTCACCTCCCTGAGATTACTTGAGCATCATAATGGGGGCTTGTAACGAGATGCTGGAGGGCCGAGGCTAAATCAGGTTTGTAATGTTAGGAGTTGTGAACCTGATCCTTACTAATGTGTATTAATCCATCATTGCTGACAATCGATTGAATGGTCTTGCTTTTGGGTTACTTTCTTAGTCTTCGTTTTTACCAAAAATATGAGTTGTTCAATGTTCGGCATCAATGCTTGACTAAGATAACCAAGCTTACCTCCTCAAAAGAGACGAGTGTGGGGGTAAAGAGAGGTTGATAACTTGATATAGTCTGCCTTTTGTTTCGCTTTGTGATACTTTGGATGTTTTTATTGCTTCGGATATAGTATAATATGGGGCTCATCGTTAGGGTCAAGCTGACACTTTAGTTTTGTGACTCTATAAGTGGTCTTCTTCTCTTGTGTAGCTCGTTCAAGCACAATCGCTTTTCTATGTTAGTCTTTGCCTTGGCGTCTTTATGGTAGTGCTCGACACTTGATTTTCCCATGTGTGTTTTTTGTTGAAATTTTGGCTTCGAATTTAATCAGTTGGCTCGTTAGTGGCTGTAGCAGCAGCATCCTTCATAGTGTTGCTGGAATAGTGGACATAGTAGTGTAAAATTTAGCTGTGAACATAGCAGTGTATATCTACATGTTAGAAAATCGACTTAATTATTATGCTATAAGTCGCAGTTTAAACTACATCTTTCAACACGCTATCTTGTCTTTCTGTGAAGCATTGTTCGAACTACATCTATTGTAGCAGCATCATTCATAGTGTTGCTGGAGCTGTGGACATAGTAGTGTAAAATTGAGCTGTGAACATGACAGTGTATATCTACATGTTAGAAAATCGACTTCATTATTATGCTATAAGTTGCAGTTCAAACTACATCTTTCAACTCCCTATCTTGTTCTATGAAGCACTAGGAGGTTGTAGGCATTTGTAATGATCAGGCTGTGAGTCAAGAGTTCTCTTAGATCGACTTTGGAGTTCCTGGCCTTCACAGGAATACAACTTATTTATAGAATCCATGCCATATATTTATTGTGTAATGTCAAGTTGAAAATTCCTGGCATATCAGTAGATGTTTCTGATAGAGGCAGTTTGTCTCTTGCTCTATTCATATTTTTGGCTGATGATACTATTCTATTTCTATCATCTAGAAAAGTAAATACTTGATGTATCAGCTCTTATGTGTCATAACAACCTTTACTTGGTTTCATATTTGAGGCGTTGCAATCTTCATTTATCAAGCCTCTTATGTGCTCGAGCTTGATATATGTGATAAATTATGCTGTCATTAGATGTTCAACTATATGATGGAGAAGTGACAACATTTTTTGAATGACATATTGCCATTAATATTTCACCAGCAATCAGCTTACTATTGCATATGATTTAGCTTTAGGTGCACTTCTTTTTCCAATTTTGGCGGAATATAATATCTTGGCGGGCTGCTTGCAGAGTTCTGATCTTCTCATCCTCTGCTTAAACCCCCAAAAGAAAAAATAAAATTAAAAAGGTTAGAGGAAAAAGGGAAGTTTCATAAGCCTTTTGTACTGGAGCCCTTAGGTACGTGCTAATTTCTAAGCTCATATCTGAAAGCGTTTTTAATAGAATATCGCCAAAAACTCACATGTTCTAAGCTAAAATAAAAAACTTACAACCCAATGAAGTTTATAAAAAAAAAGGTTTTTCATGAAATCTGACCCAAAGAATGAAAGATGATTCTCATACTTCGTCTCTGTTGGCATATCCGTTCCATGCAATACATGAGGATGCAAGTGATTTTGGTTTATCTCTTCCAATAAATCTGCCAAACTATACCAATTTTTTTCTCTTGAACATTAGGAAAGACTTGGTTATTTGGCCGTGTAGTATTTTAGTCAGTAGAGTTAGTTAATTTAAAGATGAACAAAATAAGTAAAAACATCTCAATCCCCTTAAAAGGTACCTTTGTGTGGGATTCAGATCTTCAGCCGTCAGTTTCTTAATTTGGATCATGATAAACAGCTATCTGGTTCACTCCATCTTAATACCTTTTTAAAAAAATTTGGGACTGTAATGGCCATAATCAAGGATTATCCAATGCATTTTTTTATTTCAGAGGCTAGCGATATGGTTGTTGAGTAAAGGAAGAGCTGGTCCATTGAAGTTTAATGAGGCTACACAAGCAAAAATCATAAAGTGCTCCGAGTCACTATGGAAGCTGAGTTACTACGCCACGGTGGAGGCATCAATTCTTCGCATTACCTACAATGAACCATGGTTTAGAGATACAAAGGAGTACTTTAGAGGATGGCCTTATCAAGAGCTTTCGTGAGTAATGGATCTTTATTTCTGGATTTGCATTCTAATTATTCTATGTCTACTGGACACATATTTTCAATTTTTGCATGCTGCAGAACATCTCCTCGGTTCATTGTTGTTTATTATTTTTCCATGGTTAGAATGCTAATATGTATACGTCCATTTGGAGTGTTGTAGAATTGTGATATGTCAACTGTACTAAAGTTTCTACTTGTCACTATGTATCTTATTGCTGTTCCTCTAGGTTTCTAGCTGGGAAATAATCTCTGTGCTTAATGAATTTGTGTCTATACTTGCCAAGCTATGGAAGTTGTAGCTTAGGCTATCTTCCTAATATTTTATCACTTAGTTTTAGAGACAAGGTGACGCAAGGATTCTAACTCTCACAAAGTAGCTATATGAGCAGTAAGTTAAGGGGAGAGGGAGCATGCGTTTTTGTGATGCTTCTTTTTGTTTTTTTCTGTGGTGTTTTCGTGATTTTTTGCATTGTTGTCCTGTAAGTGTGGACTGAAATGATAGAGAGAACACATATATTTCTACTGCACAGGACCAATAACTTGTTTGTCTAGAGCTTCTTGAGTTAGCCTTATAAAATATTATTAATTCTCCAGGGTAGGTGTGATGGATTCACTACACTCAAGGTGATTAACAAGCAAATTAACACAACAAAAATAAGAACCAGTGAGTATTCTAAAAGGAGATGGGTTTTTGATTGAAAAGCAAATAAGATAGGCTGAGTATTCGAGAGACTCAGTGCTCTCCCATTACAAAGTGACTTCTCACAGATTTCTTCTTATCTCTTCTCTCTACTTCCTCTTCTATTTATACTATCATTTCTAACAAACTCTGACCTCATCATTCCCTTTTCTAACAAACTCTGACCTCATCATTCCCTTTTCTAACAAACTTAGATATTTACATTCATTGAATATTCCCTTCTAGAAGATCTTTTTCCTGCCCCTTTGTTTTGTTACGCACGCGCTTGATTCATCACAGTAGGACCTTTTTAGTAATCTCAAAATCTTATAGTCATCGCAGCATCAAAATGGTTCCTGAATATTGCGAAAATTCTTGTCCATTTTGTGGGCCATTTTCTTTGACACATGGTATTTGCTTGTTATCCCTATGTCCTAAAAAGTCTGTAGTATATGAATAGTTGTTGCTGCTGCTATACTAATCATACTTATCGATCTTCTGAAACACAAAAAATCCGTGGCTCATTTCTAGTATGATGATAAGCTCTTCTGGCACGTGTATGACATCCCTTGTTGTCTATTCAATATACTATCTTTTACTTATTAGGAAAAAAAAGAAAAAAAATCTATAGTATGAGGACATTCAGATTTTGCATATTTGTAGAACACTTAAATGCTTGGAAATTGGTTGATGCATGAGGGTTTGGTTTGTGCTTTTATTGAATTATATCATTGACATGCCTTGACAAGGCACTTTTGATTGTATAAGCTACTTTCTCTGTTTCTTGATAAGTCATAAGTGACACACTTCATGTTTACATACTTGCTAATGCATTGTTTTAAACATTAATATCTATAATTATTAATAAGTAAACATTATAAAAAGTTGATATTAAGAAATTACACATTGAGACAAAATCTAACAAGATCCCACATGACTATGTTTTCCTAAACTTTAGTCACCAAAGCTAATTAAAGTCTAAACTTTGAATAGTGAACACTATGCAAGTGTGTCTCTGCACACTTATTAAAGAACACACTTATTAAAGAACAGAAGAAGTATAGAATATGCTCGATCAAGTTGTTCTGGGTTTCAGGTTTTAGTTTGATTCTGGGCACCTTTGATACAGTTCATATGACTTGCACACTTTATTCAACTCGGTTGGCTCACTTGGTTCTATTGTTTGCTCCAGGCTTCCTTTGGAACTTTTCTATATGTGCCAGTGCGGGTTCTACACCTATAGCATTGCTGCCCTTCTTTTATGGGAAACTCGAAGAAAGGATTTTGCAGTGATGATGTCTCATCATGTGATCACTGTTATGCTCATAGGCTACTCATATATTACTGGGTATGACACATATTTTATACAACAATTAGTGCTACATGTTACGTCAGTTGTGGATTTGTTTTAGTTGAAGTGTTGGTAAATGACATCTGAGAAGCATAAGTATCAGTCTAGATAATGCAGCTTCTTGCACATACCTGTGCCCATATTTTGCCTGGAAATTTATCCTCCTAGCTATACTGTTAATTATCTGCCCTGTAATACTGTTAGTATGTCTCATCAATTGACTTTATCTTGAGGATAGTCTTGTAGCTAAATTCCGGCCTTGAGTTCTTAGTAGCATGTCCGGATTATGTGTTCTAGTTTGGCCTTTAAACCCCTCTCTCTACGCGATTCTTCTTATTTTGTGTGTGTAGTGGGGTGGTGTTGGGGGGGGGGGTGGGGGGGTTGTTCCAGGTTGCGTTTTCTGTCAATAGATTACATAATTGTTTCTTCTGTGGCTGCATGTCCCCTCTTTTCTTTATGTTCATGAGATCTTTCTTAAATTCTTGCGATAAGGATTGGCAATTGAGCTAGGATCATCTCTTGGTGTGCAAAGACTTTAGGCTATGGTTCAAAGGCGTTTGAGTGTGATTAACTTTAAACTAAAGTTCTGGATTTGGCACTGGGGCTATTTTAACTAGGTAGCTGATACTGTTTTTTATGTGACTTATATTAGTCTTGAAGAGGTGTAAACCACCTAGAGTACCTTGGCCCAACCTACTTGTGCCCCCTTTTCTTCCTTTTCTAGCTTTGGGGGGTCGGGGATATTTTTGTGGCCGTCTTCTTCTATGCTTTCTGATCCACAAAGTCTTTAAAGGGATTGATTCCTTATTTTCTGGTTGAGGATTGTTTGGAATCATCTGTTGGTATGCACTGATGGCTGCAGGCTCATCTGTTCGGAATCATCTGTTCAATGGTGACTTGAGCTCAGTTACATTGATTTGAAGTAATAGGTTTATTATATTAATGCTCAAGTTTTCTGTTCAGGACTAAATCGTATATAATCTCTGTGATTTGAGATAAAGGTGTAATGCTAGAATGCTAATACCATCTTTTATGTGACATTGCTAGTTGATTTAGATATAAGACATCTGGGGTGCATTGTTTCAACTAGTCTTTTACTCTTTTGTGATTTGCTCTTAGAGACATGGTTGAGATTATCTTTGCCATTGTCAAAAAAAAAACTTATCTTTGGCGCACCTGCTCTAGGTCTGTCGCGTCTTCCGAGACAATGTGGTTAATGTTCATGTCTTTTGAAGCCTGTTTTGCAACAAAGTTGAGAGGCGTTGCTTTTGAAGGATTTACTGTACATTTAAGTGGATAAATTTGGGTCTTCAAGGTTTTGAGGTATCTTTCAATGCCAAAATTTAAAGGGACTTTATTTGTGGATAATGATCTGAGAGTGATCTACTGCCTCCGTGCCCATTTAATAGTTACACTTCACTTAGGGGGAGACCCAATTAGGTTGTTAAAAAACATGGGGTGATTATTTGTGGAGGCACAGGGAAAGATGCATCCCACGGAGCTGGCACAGCAAAGAACGCAAGGCCCATGGTTCCTGCTGCCTTAGGGGAGGCACAAGGCAGTGCACCAATAGGGCCCATTGGTAGATATGAGATAACTTTTTTGTGGAAAAAAAAAACTTTTCTTTAAATTAAACCTTACCTAGACTCTAAAGTCTAAACTCACGTTTGAGCAAAGCCCCTTATGTAACTCCGCTTCAAGTTGAGCCCTAAATTGAAAATCCTAATCTCGAAAAAACCCTAATTCACAAGTGGAAAGCAATTGTGTGTTGCTGCTTCTCCGGTCATGGTAGATAACGCCGGCGAATCATCTCCGGTTCGTGCTTCCGGCACCATAGCTTCCGGTGGCAATCTAGGGGTCGTGTTCTAGGTTTGTTACTATCTCTTTCTCTCTCTGTATTCATCATTTCATCTCCTTGATCTTCTCAATCTCTTCTTTCCAATTCTTCAGTCTGGACTCCGGAGCCTTTTCAGCCTGTGCTCATGAAATCTCAATTCATAGAAAGTGTTTTCCATAATTAAATTCATGGGAAGTTGGCAAGTGTTTGGTTGACAATGGAGGAAGTAAATTCTTGTGGGAAGTTGAAATTTTTAGGAATTTCTACTTCCTTCATTTTGCCAATTTTTTGTCAACAAAAAAGCTCACCTATTTTCTAATTTCTAGGAATTTTTTTTATTTTTTTTGGAAGGATAGGAATTTCTACTTCCCATGTCTCTCATATCAACCAATAACCACTTAGTTACTTGCCCACTAACCGAACCAAACCAATACTAGAATAATAAAACCACAAAGCATTATATATTTACTTGTATATGAGGCTCCTTTGGTGGAGTACTAAAACCACAAAAGCAACAACAAAGAGAAAGTGAAAGTGCGCCTTGCATTTGAGATGCGCCCCCTTCGCCTTGCCCCTCACGCCTAGGCTCGATGGACTTTTTGTACCCGAGTGCGCCTCGCACCTTTTAAAACAACGGAAACATCTTTGTTTCTTGTTGATGGAGGACATCTTTAATTAAATCATATATTATACTCCCTCCGTTCCTAAATGTTGTTCCCATTTGCTTTTTCACGTTTGCCAATGCACATTTTATATAGTATATCTCTAACAACATGTTAATAAAAATTATAAAAGTTTGATATTCTTGATGTACTCGTCGAGACGAATAAAACAAGATCCCACATGACTATGTTTTTTCTTATATATTGGAAACCACTTAGAAGATTCTCTCTACTTTCAAATAGTGTAAGATTCCAAATGGGAACAACAAAAGGGAACGAAGGGAGTATAAGATATCTATTTCGTCCTAGTATCGAAAATATAGGTCCCAGATTTTGCCGTGGAAGTAAGAGAAATAGAGAATATTCTAATAGCCTGATACTCTTAAGTGCTAGTTTTTATTTTAATAAAGTCATATTTTGAGAATTACTTATTTGATAAACCCATTATATATATTTATATATTCTGATGTTTCTAAATAATATACCTATTCTGAAAATAGCAAAATAATATGAAAGTTCATAGTTCTTCTGCTTTCTTTGTTTGTTATCTTTCTTTGCTTGCTATCTATGTCATCCTCTCCCTTAGATTAGAGCTGGCAAAACAACCCGAACGCGTCCCATTTATAGTAGGTTGGGTTGTGATTTTCAACCTGTTAAACTAATTGGGTCAACCTGTTTAACCCGTTTGATTAAAGGGTTGAAATTATCAACTCAAAAGGAACCCGTTTAACCCATTGAAAATATATCAAATAATTACAATTTTTGTGTTGAACTTCAAATTTGGGCTGACAAAAAACCCTAAGGCCTAAGCCCACCACCTATTAAGCAAAGTAGCAAACCCTAACGCTACTTTCTAATTCATTTTTCATTTTCTTAGCTAATTTCATCAGTTTATGTTTTTGGTTTTTTCTTGCCGTCAAAGAGACAAGGACCGAACAGTGATAGTTTAAAACCCTAGTCTTCTTTCCAAGACTCCAATACTGCATCCTCTAATTAACTTTGAATTTTGCTACATTTTCTTTGGATGTAACTAACTTAAACATAAGTTCTTGCTGATTTTGCTTTTTACACGCTTGTTTTGCTGGTTTTTCTTCTGAGAAATGAAGTGAGAAATGAAGTGAGAATGCAGGATCTTAGTATCTTACTTAAAAATCAACATCTAACCTAAACTATTTGGCATGACATATGTAGATGAATAGTCAATTGATGATTAAAAACTTAAATGGGTCAAATTTCAGGTTAATTATCAGATCTTACTAATAAGGTTGGGTTGAGATTTTCAACCCAATTATCTAAACAGGTCAGGTTGGGTCTTAAGAGTTTCAACCCCTTTGTAAACCCATTCCAACCCAACCCATTGCCAGCGCTACCTTAGATACACCCGACCATGATTTTATGGAGAATTACGACTGACCTTGCACTTATGAAGCAGTGGAAGCTAGGGCAAAGCTTTGATGGAGAAGCAAGAGATCCTGGTGGAAAGTTAAGGTCCTCAAAAACATAAGCTAGCCTAAGAAATTTTAACATAAAATTCCAACGAAGAAGACGCGAAAGATCAATAGAAGTTGAGGAATCATCTGCTTTGAACAACAATCCATGGCTTTATGGGCATCAGTGAAGTCAAGAGTTTTACTTTATAATATCTTCCTGGGCTGTAGTGAAGAGCTCAATCTGTAATCATCCCAAGGTGTAATTAAACTATCTAAAAGCTACATAAATCGTTCAACTTGCCCTCCTTTCAAAGTGTTTCGTACTTCTATTGCACATATAAGCATGTGAAAAGCACACAATATATTCAAAGTTTACATAACTACCCTGTCACCCCTTTTATTTTAAATATGCCTTAATAGTCAAGTAGATCTTTGAAGTATAAATATTAGTGTTTCCTTGTATTTGGGAGGGAGTTGTGTAACAGACAACTTTCTGAGATAATAGATATCCTCTGCTTGTTTTTGCAGGTTTTTCAGGATCGGATCAATTATTTTGGCTCTGCATGACGCAAGTGATGTATTTATGGAAGCTGCTAAAGTTTTTAAATATTCTGAGAAAGAGCTTGGAGCAAGCGTGTTCTTTGGTTTATTTGCTCTTTCTTGGCTCATGTTACGGCTAATATTTTTTCCCTTCTGGGTAATAAGCGCTACCAGGTCTGTTCTTTATGTAGATTTTCATGATCTCAGTGCCTTGGTTATAATAGTGTCATTTTGTTCATAGTTTGCCTGATCTTCCCAGCTATGATCTATGTGATTACCTGAAGCTTTCGGAGCCCTATCAAAAATCTATGTACTATGTCTTCAATACCATGTTGTTGATGCTGCTTGTTTTCCATGTGTACTGGTGGATTCTCATATGTTCAATGATTTTGCGGCAGCTGAAAAACAAAGGAAAAGTTGGGGAAGATATAAGATCTGGTAACTCTCTTTCTCTCCCCATTTCCGAACTTTGGCAAATATGTTATGGACACCAGAGTGCAATGCATTGTGCTCCTGCTTGTATGTCAGCTTGCATTTAGAATGTGGTGTTTTCATGTGAACTCTTCTTAAGTGAACTGATGGGACTTGATTTGGACCTGCACAGCTCTAACGTAACCTTATATCTACTGAACTGATTAGACTTGATTGGGATCTGCTCAGCTCTAAATAGTTATGTAACCTTATATTATCTACACCTGATCAGCCATGAAACTTATTTTTCAAAGGCGAAGGAGAATGCATCCTAATAATTCAAGAAGAAAAGTAGAAGCGAAGCTGTAGTCTGTAAAGAGTATAAGTGCATAGGGTAGAGTTGATTGTCAACGCTGATGTGCAATTAATGCCAGCTTTATGCTTCATAGATTTGATTTCGTTGTTTTGCACCTTTTTTGTGCACAACTTTTAAAATGTCAGTTTATTTTAGTATCTTTTAACAAAGCTTTGTAGAATCATGTTTTATGCTTCAAAAAGATTCTACGCATATCATATTTTTGGGGTTATAAATCATTCATTTTATGTTATTATACAAAGTAGGTTTACCACGGCACTTTTCTATACCACTTGAAGTGATTCTTCTAATAATTTCTTATGTAATGGACATATATCTACGTCGACTTCTGTATGTAAAACTAATCATATCATATAGTTCATCTTTCATTTAAACCTATTTGAATCTAATTCTTTTATCGGCATATCTACTCGAGGATTTAGATTATGAATTTCTTTAGATTTAGTATATACATTCTTTATTGTTATTTATTGGTGTTTATATGATATATATGTATTGGGGTGGGGGGGGGGATTCCTGTATTAGTATAGAAAACCAGGTGGGCAGATTCCAATTGAGGGCTTCTGCTCTTGCTGGGAGCCTCCTGTACATGACCTATGTCCCGTATCCTTTGTAAATTATGCACCAAGAATTATAATTGCCCAACAAACTGCTAGTCTGCCACCACCTTTAAAGTCGACTTAATTGATATGATGGAGGTATTTTTGAAGATGTTCTTTGGCTTACTTCCCTGATAAGCTAGGTCGAAATGGTACATTATATTGGAAATTCTGAAGAGTGACCTTTCTTTTCACCAAGATTTTCCTTTCCTTCTTTTCTCTGCACTCTAAATTGTTATATTTGCTACTGCAGATTCAGAGGATGATGACTAGATGAAAGATTTTGGTTCCAATCAATCCAACTTGTATCTTGGGAATTTTCTGCATACAGATTATGTAGAAGAATATTTCACATCTCAAGATGTCCTCGGAGTATTCCCAGCTTGAAAAGATGTGAAAATCAAGTGCTTCCATTGGGTAAAATTTTGCTGTATAAATGACAGGTTTTCTTGTATAATTGTTCCTTTCGAGCATCACGTCCTCGACGGTGAATTAGAAACCATATACTGCGAAGAACAGCGACTGTCGTTGCCTTTGTACTTCAGTAGCCGATTAAAGTGTATGTGTATCTACATGTCATTATCAGATGACTATGCGATTGAAAAGAAAAGAAAACTATTGAATGTTATAGATCTTGAAAACTGAATTTTTTTGGTTCCTTCTTTCTAATTATACCTTTTGTGCGGTTCTGCCAGTCAGACTCTACTTACTGTTCGAACTTTCAAGTATTCCAAGAGTTCTGTGCCTGTGCTAGTTGGATTGGCATACCTTTAGCGTCTTATTTGTCTATATATCCAGCAATGCTTCTCTGTTTATATAATTTGGTATGTCTGATCTGTGAAATATCACTCCGAGATACTTGTAATTTTAAGAACTTAGATAAAGATCATATACTGCTTTCTAGACAGTCAATAATTCAACGTCAAACTTCTTTACTCCTTCCAGGGGTTAAGACAAGGCGACCCCCCTATCCCCCTATCTCTTTATCATTTGCATTGAAGTTTTGGCACGCCAATTAGCTTTTGCCTCTTCTGATTCTGACAAGAAATCAGGTATTGGGTTAAAATTGTGCCCGACAACTCACAAGATCCCTGGTCTCTTTTTTGCCGACGACTGTTTGCTCTTTTGTAAAGTCACGTTGTCGGCAAGTATCAAGCTACGAAATATTCTGGATAATTTTTGTAAGACTTCCGGGCAACTTATTAATTACCATAAGTCTTCAATTTGCTTCTCGAAAACCACACCCTCGCACACCAAAACGCTTACTGCAAGCCAATTCAATATGCAACCCAAACATTCACTTGGACGATATATAGGTCGGTATTTCTCGTCGCATACAAGCACTATTTCAGACTACAACTCTCTGCTCACTAGAACAAACAAACATTTGAACTCTTGGACCACCTCTTTCCTTTCGAAAGCAGGCCGTACTGCCCTTATCCAAAGTAACTTAGAAGCAATCCCAATTTTTACTATGGCCACTACCAAACTACCGATTTCTATGGCTAATAAATTGGATGCCATTAACCGAAATTTCTTTTGGAAAAAAGGTTCTAGCAATGAAAACGGTATCCCTCTTATAGCCTGGGATAAAATCTACAGACCTAAGCTTATGGGTGGTTTAGGTCTACGAAAGACCAAGCATATGAATCAAGGCATGCTAGCCAAACTAGCCTGCAAAATTCTCACTCACCCTTCCAATAAATGGCAGAAATGATGCGCAAAAAATCTTTAGCTCGTAGTTCTTTCTTTGATTACGAGCCTAAGCCAACGGACTCCCCCACTTGGTGAGCGATTTTGCAAGTATGAGACTTAATTTGCCGAGGGATTCGGTGGAAAGTAGGTTCTGGTTCAGATATATTGTTCTGGTTAGACAATTGGTGTGGCCAAACCAGTCTTATCGAAATGCTCAACTTAGATGCTACCACAATTCCTAATCTCGACATTTAAGTCCGGGATTTTATTCAACCAAACATGACATGGAACTCTGTTCAGTTGAGAACCTTCCTTCCTCCTCATATTTGCTCTCGAATAGAAGGGATTCCACTTCCGCCACAACCACAAAAAGACATCTTTTGTTGGGGCATTACCTCATTCGGAAAATTCACGGTTAAGTTCGCCACCTGGCTAGCCCATAACCCGACTTGCTTTCATTCTCCGTAATGGTTATATGCCTGGATATGGAAGGTAGATCTTCAACCCAAGATAAAACTCTTTATTTGGCAACTACTTTACAATGGGTTACCCACATGTGACAACCTTGAACGTAGACAGCTACAAGTTCCTTCTGTTTGTCCCCTCTGTCAGTCTTCCATAGAAATCATGAATCATGTCTTTATGTCTTGCCCCCAACTCGTGCTTTCTGGCAACATGCCATGGTTAAAGATTTCTTGGGCATTTCCATCCCAGATGCTTCTGTCCGTGAAGTATTCACACTTATTAAGGACCACCATTTTAAAATTGCGACCAAATTCTTTTTACTGCTATGGAGCCTCTGGAAGGAACGAAACTCAATCATCTTTCAGCATGAAACGTACCAAATTACTCGGATTCTATATAGAGCTAAATACTCCATGTCTGAATGGCACTTGCGCAACTCCATAGACAGTCACTCTTCTTTTCCCACCTCCACCCCTTGCAGGCTGCCCAAGACGCTCCAAGTTTGTTGGAGACCTCCTCCTCCCAACTTCATAAAGCTAAATTTTGACGGTTTTTTCAATCGAGCATCCGCAGCTGCTAGCATTGTCCTTCGTACATCTACTGGGCAAATTCTCAATGTTATGGCTTACAATCTCGGAAGTTCGTCTCCTTTGATTGCTGAAGCTACGACCCTTCGCAACGGACTGCTTCAAGCCAAAAATTTGGACTTCCAAGATCTTATTATAGAAGGAGATAACCTCATTGTCATCAACGTGCTAAAAGGCATGTTTGAGACCCCTTGGCGTATTCAGACCCTTATTGATGATATTCGTCGCCTACTCGCCTCCTTTCATTCGACGTTAATACACCATATTTTTAGAGAAGCAAATTCCGTGGCAGACTATCTTTCTAAGAAAGGACACCATATTAAAACAACAAGCCAGGAGTTCGGTGTCCTTGAAGATCCCACTTTGTGTCGTCTCTCTTTATTAGATAGCTTAGGGTACACCCTTGAGAGAAGGGTACCCTAAGTATTTCTTTGTACTTCATTAAAAAAAAACATCAAACTTTGACTGAAACATCGTGCCGTGGTGCGACTGATGTCTTAACAAGTGAACTTTGCCATTGACAGTGATGAGTTGATAATGTCGACCCTCGAGGTTAATACTTCCTCCATTATTAGCCGACACTTTCTATATAAGGAAGTTTCAAATAAATCGGGACACTTTCTAATTTGGGCGTTTCTATCTCGCTTATGACATGGGCTTCCTCTTTTATTTCTCTCTATCCCTCTCCTCTCCAAATATTATTAGGATTAATAAAAATGTCACAACTAATAGAAAACGGAGGAAACACAATATTTTCAAATGCTTTTTCTTGAACTTTAATGATCGCAACTAGTCGATAACTATAAAAGGAAAGAGAAGACTCCATGTTTTAGAGTCATTAACAATGTAAAAATAGCTTCTAAAAAGTATACATTACACACTTCATTAATATTTCACGCTTTGTGGATGAGTTCATGTTAAAAACCTTCAACTCTTAAGCATACATTGCAGATAATGCAATTTCACACTTTCATTGACGAGTTTGTTTTAGAAACCTTCAAATTTTAAGCATACATTACACCCACATTTATCGCACAAGCTTCACCAAAAAAAAAAACATTTATCGCACAAAGACAAGGTTGTCTTATAAGCCTTCAAGTCTTAAGCATGCATTACACACACAATCAATGGAACCAGTTGGACCGGGTACCCAATGGATATCAGATTCAAAATTTTACTACCTAGGATTGGAAATACCGATATTTGGATCCAAACAAAGTGCCATCAATTCCCATTCCAGATTCCAGAATACCAGATTCAACGGATTCTGAATCTGAACTCGGGTACTCAACTTTGTGCTCTCCCCTGGACAACTATGTGGGTACTATACAATCTTTTAGTAAGACAATCAAGAAAAAAAAGAAAAATTTCCTGAGCTACCCCTAAGTTAGAGCTAATTTCTGAGGTAAGCCTCTGGTTTCGACTTAGCTCAAATGACATTGAGGACATTATTTGTATCTAAAATACCCTTACTACTAACGGACGTTAGTTAAGTTTTCCATTAAATTTTCTAAATTATACATTAATTTTAATTAAAAAACAGAAAAAATTAAAAAAATATAGAAAATTTAAAAAACCCACCCATCCCACTCTCTCCCCTCCTTGTTTTTATTTTGTTCTTTAATTAAAATCAAAGTGTAATTTAAATCAATGACATTTAAGTTAAGTCGAAAATCAAAAGAGTACCAAGTGGCCCTGCCAATGCCATGATGGTAGCTCACTTTGTCTCTTAACCAATTGATAAGGGGTCTGAATTCTGACCTATAGGTATGAAAAGAGGTCCTTGACCAGCCCTTTACCCTAAGTGAAGTTCCTTGGACGAAGAGATTAATCATTATTTCCAACGATGGACACCCTATTTTTTCCGCTTGATGGCAGTCCATGCCGAAAACTGAACGTCCGAACCAATCCCCTCAGTCACGAACCTCGCTTTTCTTGAATAACAAAAGAGAGATAAAATCCGGAAACGAACTTAAAGAAAAAACAAGACTAATACCCATACTAGTAAACTTTTATTCTGGTATGTACGGCGGCAAATTTAGCCGAGGCGGCGGCGGACGCGGTGGCGCAAAGCGAAACTCATATCCTCCACCGCCTCCTCAACGCAACTCCTCCAACCATAACAATCCTTCCAGCAGACTCTCTCTCTCCTCTCGGAAGCCTTCATCGTCGGCGACTACTCCTGCGGCGGCGCAAACTGAGGAATCATTTAGACTAGTTGGTGGCAATCCACTCCCATTCGCCGCCATTATTCGTCTGGCTCCTGACCTAGCTGATGAGATCAAGCGTCTTGAGTCTCAAGGTGGTGCTGCTCGCATTAAATTCCACGATAACCCTAATAATTCTTCTTCCAATGTCAGTATTTCTCTCTCTTTTCTTTTCTTATGTTTGTTGTTGTTTTGGTTTGGCTGGATTTGATTGATTTTGAATTTCTCTTGTTTCGTTTTTCTGAATTGTTGAGTTTGTTTGATCAAATGTCTTATTGAGTTAATCTGTCGAAACCTTTATGGCAATGTATTCAGAAATAGAAGTAGGTTTTGTAGTGTAGTTTGAATCGTTGTCAGAGAGAAATTTTGTTTACATTTTGTTTGGATAGCATTTGTAGAGGGAAAGGAAAGGAAGGGGTTCATTTCTCTTTGTTTGAATACAATGTGAGGGAGGGAAAGGAAGGGAAGGCATTTGAATGAATTCATTTTCCGTCCCCTCCTAAGCTCCGTTTGATGGGATAGAAAACCATCGAGGGAAAACTCAATTATAGATTGATTTTCCTTTGTTTGCTTCCTTACGTGGAAGTAAAAGGAAAAAAATAAACGGGAGGACCGCAGGATGGATGGGAAAAGGGAAAAGGGGGGAGGTAAGGGATTGTGTTTTTCCTCCATGGAGGGAGGAAAATGTTATCCACCCCATGGAAAAACATTTACTATCATTGGGAAAACTATCTTCTAGCCTTTAGAAACCAAACAAAGGAAAGTAGGGAAACTATCTTTCTCCCAACCAACGAAGCCATAAGGAACTAAATCCTTCTAATGTTATAATTTCCTGTAGTCGCAACTTCATATGTCTGTAGCTTCTATGTACCACCAACTTTGATAAAAGTAAGCCATTGGAAGCTCTATGCAAATGGAAGAATTTTTGCAACAGTCCATTTAACATGGACATCCCCGAGCTCTTGGCCCTCCAAAAGACTTGTGAATTTCTGGGAAGCAATTTGAACTGCAATGTGGGAAGATGATTGGATTAAGCCCAGTTAAGTCCTTCGTGACAAGCCAAATACTCTCTTGGAGCTCCGAGTCAAGAAATGGTCTCAATGCTCTAAATCTTATGCATCATTTATTCATCACCGTTACACCTCTTTTCACTTTCCTCGTCGTCCCCCTCTTCAAATCGCATCGTTTCAGCACGGAGACTTTGATGCGTTCAAGAGACGCATCGCATCATGAGATAAACGAGTCACCGCCTCATTCTGACGCCGTTGTGCTGCCAGCTAAGTCCGATAGCAAAGAGAGTGTTGGTGCATCACAGCCAAGGATTCATCTAACCATCTACTTGTGCTCTATCTATTTAGATCAACTTAATGGTAATGGTAATTCAAGGTTGGTTACCAAAGAGGCAGTTGAGAGGGGTTCGACTTCGATGAAGACTAATCCTGAAGAACTTGGGAAGAAAAGTAGGGAAGAGAGAGAGAAATGGAAGGAAGAAAAGGAAAAAAAAGGGGCTTCTTTAGAGAGAAGGAACTAAAGTGGGTGTATGCAGCTAAATGCTAGTGTTGATGTGTTGTTACTTATTAGTATTGTTGAATTCATGTTTAGTTTGGGTTTGTTGATGTTTCATTGAGATTTCACGCTGATTTTTTGTTTGATATAGTTGAATATTATTCCCTCCTTCCCATATTAGATGATAAAGTTCGACTGGCACAGAGTTTCAGGAGTGTTATTTAACTTGTTTATTATATTATGGGTAGTTGGTTGTTGGTATTTGTTTAAGTACATAAAGTATATAGTGGGGTATATGTGAGCCATGGTTGTATTGACCAAAATATTGTTACATAAAGTACATGGTTAAGGTGGGTGGGTGGAACCCATTCATAATAAAAGATTATATTTCTATTGTAGGGCCATGCTTTTTATAGAAGTGTATCATCTAATGTGGGACAAACAAATATAGGAAGTGTATCGTCTAATATGGGACGCAGGGAGTACTTGATAATATTTTGATTTTAAAGATTAGGAACTATATTCACCGAATTGTTGGGCTTTGAGCTGAATTTAGAATGTATGATTGTGAGATTGAACTATAATCATCGAAATCATGTTTGGAACATACAAATTTCTAATGCAGATTGTAGATGATATGATTATAACATTAATTTAGTACTATTTGGTTGTAAAATGAATTTGATAACTTTTCGATAAAATCTTTTGTGCAGCACTTTTGAAAACATTTAAATTACATAAAACACTTAGAGATCGGTAATTGATGGTGACTCACCAAGGATGAAATCCTGGATCCGTGTTAATAGGATGAAACAATAGAAGCATATGAAACTTAAATGGGGGAGCAACATGGAGCAGAGAAAGCATACCTCGTTTCCAAAATCATCACAATCCATGGAAAACAACCATCATTAAGTCTCTTGGGCATTTTTGTGTTTGAAGCTTTGTTGAACCCCTTGTACATTTCATGAGAGAGGAAACAACTTTTTCTTCTAAGTTGATGGAAACACTATAGAATCCTGAGGAACAAACAAATGAATGATGAGTATAGTCATATTTGTATTTATTTCCGTATTTTATAAATCAAAAAAGTGGAAAATTACGTAACTTACCAATTATTAATAATTGTCTATATGTTCTTAGGATTAGGATCGAAGAGACGACTTTGATTAAATCGGTAGGATCGAATAATAAGATCACCAGATCCTACATAATGGAGTAAAAGAGTGATAATTATGTTACTGGATGGTAAAAATGTCATGTTGCTAGTTTAGCATGTAATCGAAAATGTAATGAAAAATAATATGTGTGAAATTACTTTAGGTAGTGTTTGGGAACTTGAAATTCATTTGCAGATCATGATTACAATAGTGGAATCTCAAATCATGTATTTTAGTTCCAAATTCATTGTTTGGGATACATTAGGATTTCTATTTCCACAATTCAAATTCTAGCACTATTTAGCTATTTCAAGTGCAATCTAGTCTTAAATTAACAATGCTCAAAGAACTCCTTCACACCTACCCCAAATAAAAATCCATTCGAAATGAGAACACTAGAGAATAGAGTAATCCAGAAGCTATCGACATTGATTAATTACCATAAAAGAATACTAGATTTTCTCAAAGATGGCCTATAGTCAGCACTATGATTAAGAGATTCAACAGTAGTTCACCTTTGGTGATTATGCTGAGAACGGTAGAGACATAATATATCATCATTGGAATAAATGCAAATATATTATTCAAATGAGAAACGAAGATAATGAAAATGGAAGAAAAAATTGATGGTGAAAATAGATGATAGAGAAAATGAAGGGAGATCAAACTTACTATTTTAGGGCATGTTTGGAATGAGGGTAAAGTATTAAGGGGGTAATAAAAGTCAAAGATAGGAAAACTAAGGCATTTAAAGGTGATGATAAAGGGGATATAGTGGTGGTGGAGAGGATAATGTGGTGTTAGTAGGTAGGAAATGGAAGAAGGAGGGAAACTGTTACCCTCATCATGGGGGTGATAATTACCCACCACCACCCCTATGTAACTATTATCCCCATTTGAAGGGTAATAATTCCCCTCGTTCTTCCATTTCCTTCCTCCCAACACCACCTTGTCTTCTCCACCACCACTCTATCTCTCTATCATCACCTCTAAATACCTTAGTTTGACTTTTATTACCCCCTTAATACATTACCCTCATTCCAAGCATGCCCTTAGAGTTTTACAATTGCTTGGAAGGGTAAGGTTAAAAGGCAACAAAAAGACCAATTGCAATCTTCAGGGTGGATTTGAGAATTCTCACTTTTGGCCCATTTTATGATCTAATTGGAATTGGGCCAATTCCAATTCTAATTCCACCGAACAAGTGATTTTCCCAATTGTGGATTTGTAAATGAAATCATTTTCGCCAAACAGGCCCTTATAGGATTTTAGAATAGTATTAAGATCCTAATTCCTACCATGTGAATTTTTTGGTTGCATAGGATCTTAGAATCGTATCAAGATTGTAACATCTTTTAATTGTTTTGTTGCATAGGATCAAAAGATATGATGAAACTTAAGATTTCGCGTAGGATTAGGATCGGTTGGGTCCATACGGATTGTGAAACCATAGGATCATAAAATTTGGATTACAATTTTGACAACAATTTTCGACATCAAACAACAAAACAAACTAGTTTTGCATTTTGTAGTTTTAAACTTTCCCATAAATTTTCATATCAAACTGTTTCTAAACGTAATGTCAATTTGCTTTTACTAGGTGTCAATGCTTGTTTGTGATGATGATTGGGTAGAAAAAAGTTGGAATGAAGGAAGGGTCAGGAAGAGAACCATACAAAAAGAGAAGAATATAATTGGCATTTTTTGTTTGGTTTAATGGGTAGGAAATCTTATTTATTCTTTAATTTATTTGTGCATAGCAGGATTTTGGAGTTCACTGTGCTTCTGTTCATGACTCTCAGGCCTGCAAGTAGGCAAGTTTCTGTAAGATTCTTGAGGAAACTGCTGGAAGCGCTTTTTTCAACCTAACTTTTCACTTGACTTGTGCAAAGTCTTGAGTTGGAACCAGTGTTGCTCCTATTGTTGAGCAGATTTTCTAAAATAATAGGTTACTAACCCACTAAAAAGAGAGTTTATTAGGGGAAAGTGGTGCTTAAGGTGCTTCCTTTCACTGAAATTTAATCATCCAATTTCAATATATCTTATTTGGATCTAATGATCTCAATGTTATCCTCTATTGGCATGAATTTTCATTAACTTGATATCTTAAGTTTTTTTTTTATAATCATGCTGGCCTTTTCAGCCCTGCTGTAAACTAGTTATTTTCTCTCATCAGGTTATTGATGTGGGTGGTAAGGAATTCCGATTTACATGGTCACATGATGTGGGTCGCCTTTGTGACATCTATGAAGAACGTCAGAGTGGTGAAGATGGTAATGTATTACTTGTTGAATCTGGATGTTCATGGCGAAAGCTGAACGTGCAGCGTGTCTTAGACGAGTCCACTAAGAAGCATGTCAAGAAGAGATCAGAAGAATGTGAGCAAAAACAAAAATCACGCAAGTAAGTTGTACATAGTGCGCACACACTCACCCACATATATATGTGTATGTAAATTTAGATGTATGTATGTATATTTACATGCATGCTATATATCATTACTTGTCTCATACTTTACCTTTGATGCTGAGAAAATAGGGTGTGATTCATTGATATATGTCTCTCCACCTGTGGAGCTGTCAAAAAATCTTGTGCAAGTTGCAACAGGACTTTATGTTGTTTTGCATGATTATGCATCCCTGATGTATCATTCTTAATCTTGTACAATTAGAAGGCGTCCCCAGTTTTATCGGTCTTAATCTTTCAGGATGTCGTCGTTGAATGCTAGTTTTGGGTTCATGTATCAAATAAAAGTACTAACCTTGTTCGGGTGACTTTGTCTTCTCCTCAAACTTTAATTGGTGTATAAAATATGACTGAAATGTCTGCGGCCTTGTCAATATTGCTGAATACACTTAAATTTGCTTTCTCCATTTAGGCAACCTGTTCAATTTTTAGGCGATAAGTTCATCGGGGGCTTGGATGGCTCTTATTTCTTTGATCTATCGAAATCTATGGTGTATCCATTATCTAGCCATGTCTTATTTGACAGCTATGTACACGGGGTACTAAGATAGTCAGTAAATTGTATAGTGATGATATGCTGATTCTTCACTAATTTATCTTGGTTGTGATTTTTAAATTCTTGATAGGGCTATTGTCTTGGACCAATGCAATCCTTCTATGAAGAGTCAAATGCAAGCATTAGCTGCTGCAGAGGGTGAGTTTTATTAAATTCATATACATATTCCCCCCCACCCCACCCCACTCTCCACCGCACAAACACACACACAAACAAGAAAAAGGTTAAGAAAGCTTATTTTGTATCTGTTAAAATGGATGAACTAAGTGGAAATAATGTTACAGCAACAATTTTATATCTCTTTAGTTCTTGAACTCTGTAACTAGAATCCATGGATGTGGTGGATCTATTATCAATTTTTAAATGGTGCAGCCTTTTTCTCATTTCAACTGAAGGTGGAGTCCATGAACGTTTTCCATTTGGGAAGTTTGGGAATGAGGGAAAGAAATTCTGTAAATTAATCACTATCTTTTGGGGAAGAGAAACTAGTTTGAGAATCAAAATCTTGAAAGCTATACTTTATCACATTGGTAATATTTATGATCTCATTCTTTTTGTAGCTACTCCATGGAAGTTTAAACCGAAAAACAAGAGATTTTTTGAGCCATCGCAAGGTAAGGCTATCCTGCGTGTTGACAACTTATTCTACATATGTCTTTATCTAATTCTTTTTCCTAATCTTTTATAATGTTTTAGTTGGACATCCTAAGCCTGTGAAATCAGCTACTGGATCCTCTTTAACTGCAACTGCAAAGGGAAGACATTCAACTTCACCTCTTCCATCACCTCAGAACCAGTCTATTCCTCTGACAACTGCTTTTGCCAGAGGAAATACGACTGAAAGTCAAGCTGTTGCAGAGAATCCAACTACCCAAGCGAGGGCAAAAGAAAATGCTGTTAGCCTTGAGAATGACTTTGCTGCCCATGTTTCTGGCAGGACGCCAGAAGCAGCAATTCGCAGGGATCATCAAGGAGCTGGAACATCGGATGTGCGGAACTTGCTAGTAACATTGCTGAAGGATAATCCTAAAGGAATGAGCTTAAAAGTATGTATATATTGGATTTGGATTTTTTTCTGAAGGTTTTTCACTCATAGCAGTCTTTGTTCATCTACTCTAATTAGAATTAATAGGGGATTTCTTTTGTATTTTTGATAATTTCTAGGCACTGGAGAGAGCTCTTGGAGATACGGGTTCTAACTCTGCCCGCAAAATTGAGCCCGTCCTTAAGAAAGTGAGTGTGGAATATTATCCTACTATTTATCATCAATTAGATTTTAATATAATATCTCCTGATGAGATTTGCTGCCTTAGATTGCAACTTATGAACCTCCTGGAAGATATATTTTGAAGTCAGGAATGGAGCTGGAAAGCTTGAAGAGGTCGTATTCAGATAGTGGAAGGTAACACCTATCCTTATAATTTGAACTTCTAGTGACTGGGGAAACTTCTTTCTTCTTCTTAACATAATCATTTGTCTGTGGGGTTTGTTTGAGGATGTTGAAAATTCAACTAAGTCTTGGGAGAGTTTACCTTTTTCAGTCAACAAAGAAAGACAGTGGGTTGTGTTGAGTTGATCGCTTGCTGTTCTGCTGGTGTTTCATGGAAAAGGATGCTATTGTCTAATTTGTTGCCATCATTTTTTGTGCTGTAAATTTTCATCTATATTTATGCAAAATAAGGTACTCGTTTTAGTAAACTGTGCGATGTGCAAACTAACAACATAGGTTGGTTGTGTAGACTAATTGGACATGGCACGACCATGGTCTGGCTATATTTTGGCGTTGTCATCAATTTCTTTGTGTTGCCTTTATTTTTCAGTTCTCCTGAAGAAAATAACCAGAAGCAGTCAGAAGATACCCCTGGTGAAGTACCAGCTCCAGACACGGGATTTGTGGCGAAATCCCCTGTTGAAGATTTGGAGGAACGGGTGCAAAAATCTGACAGAGAGTCAAATATGGTTGAAAAATTTGATGCCTCTCAACATTTCTCCGATCTTTTTGGTGATGATGAACCTCTCGCTGACCACAGTGAAGGACAAGCAGCCAGATCTCATGACAGTGATAGTGATAGTGATACTGATAGTGGCAGTAGCAATAGTGCAAGTCGAAGTAGAAGCAGAAGCCCTGCAGGAAGTGGTAGTGCTAGTAGCAGTGATAGTGAAGGTGATGATTCTTCTTCCCATAGCAAAGAGTCATCTGATGTGGATATCGATATAATGAATGATGATGATGACAAAGAAGCCAATAAATTACAAGGTACCGAACATGGGTTATCTGCAGCACCTGTTCGATGGAATATGCCTGAAGCTGCACCCCTACAAGATGGAACAACTGGAGATCAAGATGGCTATGCGTCTGAGGATGTTGATATTGATATTGAGAACGATTTTCTCGATGATAATGAAGCTCATCTGCCAACTGCTCCTGATAATCTTGGTATGACTACTGAGAAATTGAGAACTGTTTTGCCTGATCATGATCAAGCTGACCCATGTAGTAGGACGGCTGTCGTTAATCAGCGAGAAGACGTTGAAGAGGAATTTCACCGTGCTGATCACAACTCTGTTAAGGCTGGAGGTAAACCTAAAAGAGGACCCAATATGATCCAGTTTGAGCATGATGCTGATCATGTCAAAAAATTCAAAGCAAATAATTCTCAATCAATTTCCAGGCCTATGGGGGAGTTCACCAAAACACATTGCCGATGTAATTAATGAAGACAATCATGAGAGCCATAAATTACAAATGTCAAATCAGCTCAACAGTTATGATAGTGCTAGCACACATTTAGGAGTTCAGAGAGGTCATAGTTATGTTGTCCCTGGAAAGTCTGCTGTGGAGTTATTGCAGCCCGGTCGGAGACCCCCTGCTCGTTCTCATAATATTGAAACTACAGATAAAGCTGCTAAAAATCTTTCAAATTTGGGGGTAGATTATAAATTTCAGGAGACAAGTTCTTATGTGCAAGAAGTTAATGAAGACAAAGATCGCCGAGAGGCACAGGATGAAGAGGATAGTTCGAATGAGAAAGCAAATGGAAAGTTTAAAGAAAGTCCTCTTGGTCAGCAACAGTTGGTACGCCCAGAGCCTCCTCACAGAAGGCATAGTGAACGGGATAAGAAGTCCCATTTACTGGGGACTTCTTCGAGGCTGCATACGGGGCTTTCACTGAAGGATAATGGTAAGACTGATTTTGATAGGTCTCCTGCTGACAGGAGAAGGCTTCATAGAGAATTGTCAGACCTGGAGTTGGGTGAACTTCGCGAGCCCTTGCCCGAGGAACCAGAAGGGACTAAAAGGCAGTTTGAGAGAGTTGGCTCCTTCAAGCAGGCAGAAGCGAAATTAGATCCCCCAGGTTCTCGGAATGCAGAATTGAAGAGTAAACCTGCGAGCAAGCCAATTGATTCGGGAAGCACTCCCCCCCAAAACGTGAGAGGGGCTCCTAATAATTCTAACAGTTCATCAAGGAGAAGGTCTCCGGAGCCTTTTGCTGAAGATAGTTCTCTACCTCATGGGCATCTACAATCTCAGCTACAACAGCCCAGGGGTAATCATGCTGAAGTTGGACCCTTGTCTAACAAAGCAATGGATCATAGCAAATTGGGGCACAACGAGGCTGTTGCTAATCAAGGGAATGACGTTGAAGGTTACGGAGAAACACAAAAAAGAACACATCTCATTTCACAACGTGAAGACTCTAGACAAGAAATTGGTTCACATAAGGGGAAAGCAAATAAGTCTAGAAAATCCAATTCATCCAAAGATGCTAATGGTAGAAAAAGAAATATTTCCAGAACCCCAAGTCTTAATGATAAGCGCAAAAGGAGTGAATCTTTTTCGGATGAAAATAATTCATACACTAAGTATGAAAAGGAAGAGCCAGAACTCAAGGGACCTATTAAAAGTTTCTCTCAGTAAGTAGTTTCTAGTTTTGTTTTCATGAATATCGTGGCTTTTTCTGAAGGTTCTATGGTGCCAAATGCCAATATAACTCTTGGGTTTAGCAGTTGCTACATTGTTTTGCGCCCAGTTCTGATGTTCCTATGAATTGTGTTCATAGGTATAAAGATTACGTGCAAGAGTATCGTGAAAAGTATGAAAGTTATTGTTCCTTGAATAAGATCTTGGAGAGCTACAGGTATGGTATTGTGGTGCTAACCTATCCCCTTTTGCGCCGTATAGCAAATATTTTTTTTCCATAAAAAATATTCATATAATTTTTGAAGGAAAAACATTTTTTATATTTTAATAGAAGCTGCTTCTTATTTTTAATTTGTCAATTTTCTCTAGGAATGACTTTCAGAAGCTGGGTATGGACCTTGACAGTGCCAAAGGCCGAGATACAGAGAGATATTATGCTATTGTAGCTCAGCTGAGAGAAAGCTATAGCCGGTGTGGGATGGTAAGCGTTCTTTTGAATTGGCTTCAAGCTGGTTGACGTCTTCCCTCTCGGAAAACAATTGATATTTCACCTTGGAAAATATACAGGGTAACGGATAACTCTCACTTTTTAAACTGACTCAGTTACTGGGCATTCTTTAATAACCTCAAACATTGAAGAACACTTAAGAAAATTATCTATGGTAACTCTGAGGAGATCTTCTTCTTGTGACATACGGTATTTTAGAAATCTGTGTAAATTACAATTTCCCAGAAAAGTTTGATTTAGCTACTACGATAATTACTGACAATTGTAAACCAGGAAAAAGATATTGCTAAAATTTATACTAAAAAGGGTTTATTACTGGTCTCCGTGTGTATTTAGGGGGCGTTTGGTTCCTGCAGGGTAAAGGGAAAGAAAGGGAAAGGAAACCAAAACCCTTTGATTAAGAAGGTTGTTTGGCTGAATTTTTTTCACTCTCTCCCATCCCCCTCCCTTACAGCCACCATTAGCTTTTTTCTTTCTCTCTCTTATACCCACTGCCAGCAATCCTCCGTAACCCTTCCGGCGCTGGCAAGTCTCTTCCTCCCTTTCACCAAACAAAATTCGAACGTAACCCTCAGCCAATCTCTCGTGAGTGGATTTTTGAGATCGGGCTGGGCTAGGTTTCCGAGAAGGGTTCGGTGTGGACGGTGGACGGAGTTTGATGTCACGCGGTTTTCGGCCAATTCTGGGCTTGTTGGTGGTGTTTTCGGCCAAGTCTAGGCTTGTGGTGATGTTTTCGACCAAGTTTGGGCTTGGTGGTGGTGTTTTCGGTCGAGTCTGACCTTGTTGGTAGTGTTTTCGTCGAAATGTGGGTTCAGGGGTGGTGGCGTCTACAGATTCCGGGCTCACTGGCGGTGGTGACGGCCGGATCTGGGCTCATTGGCGGTGGTGACGGCCGGATCTGGGCTCACCGGCGGTGGTGATGCGATTTCAGGTGGTGGGACGGTGAGTTGAGTGGTGGTATTTGGTGGTGGATTGGTGGTCAATGTTGGGTCATGTTGACCATGGAGAAGAAGGGAGAAAGGGTAAGTGAAACCTTACGGGTGGGTGGGGAATGAGAGTAGAGGAGTTTGGGGGTAAGAGGGGCGTAAAGGGAATGGTAAAATAAGCCTAACAAACAACATATAAGGGAATCTAGTGATCAAATCACTTGATTCCCTTACCCTTTCCTGAAGACCCCAAAACAAACGACCCCTTACTGTTTTCATAGATTGACATAGTTGATATTTTATAGTCGAACTGGCCATCTGTAGAATGAAATCCAAATATCAATAGATGACCTTCCTGTCATATAGTTGCTAACTTTTGTACTGGCTGTATCCTGCCTTTTGCTGCAGAGCTTGACAAAGTTTAACATGATATGTCTTATCAAGCTCTTGTGCTGATAAACTCAACTAAACTGCTCTTACCTAATATTCTGTATAATAGACCTGTTTGTTCATCATGCCTTTGTGTTTCCTTTTCAACATGGACTGTTTTTCGTCTTCTAAACATTATCAACTAGCATAAAGATATGAAATGAATACACTTCAGTATCTCCCTTCTATGGCTTTGGCATGCCATTATCAGCACGACAGCACACTTCTGGTTTTTCAATTCTTTTTTGCTTTGTAAATTCTACATCGATCAAGATTTGAGCTTCTGATTTTGTCTTTGCATCATTGTCACTCTGCAGCGGCATAAACGACTAAAGAAAATCTTTGTCGTGCTTCATGAAGAGTTGAAGGTATGGTTGCATGTTATTCCGCTACCTCCTGCTCATGATGTGCTTTATGTGTTTTCTTATGTATTATGTGGTCGTTGCAGCATCTCAAACAGATGATTACGGACTTTGCCATAGACCATATGAAGGATTGAAGACAACAGATTCCGAGTTTTCCAGGCTCATACCAGGGAGTGGAAACTTCAGTAAATAAAGGTCATGATTTTATCAGATCCGCCACCCTCTCTCCAGGTCAATTTTGATGTACAGGTTTTGCTGAGTACCAAATACAAGTTAAAGCTTTCATGAAACAGCATTTCTGGAGTGAATTCATGATGAATTTTGCATCTCCTTTTTTTACTGTAGCCTTTTTTCTTTGATTTGATGGCAATACTGGTGGAGCTCAAGAAACTTCCAATCCGGAGCATATAATTTACGCCGAACTAACCACGGAGGTTAGGTAAAGGCTCTGAAGATTTGAAAGCTGTACATATGGTCATATGGATATAGGATGAACATTTATTTTTGTCAAGAGAAGCTTCAGTTTTGCCCTCATTTTTGTTCCTGTGGAAATAATAATGGGCAGTATAGTTTGTAGTATGAGATGCTTGAAGCTTGTAGAGTTGTTCAAGCTGCACTTCCTTCTAACAATTGGCTGAGAGTTAGCAAGCAACCTTTGCCTCTTGGCAGGAGGTTCCGGAAGGAATAACAAAGCCAGCTCTTCTTTCCTTTCTTCTCAGCTCGATGGGCAGGCTTATGGACTAATTCAGTTGTTGCTGAATGGCTAATATGTCTCGTTAGATAACTTGCACGATCATAGTATAAGTTTTTTTGACTTATTGATTAGTTGTATAAAAATCGTTTTATAATTTCAGAAAGGCGGTATAACATATCTAATTGATTGTTCGACATACCAGAAGCTAATCTAAGCTAAAATTCTAAAAATTGAGACAATGCATGAACAGGTAGAGATGTTCAAGGGGCAGGGCCTAGCCCGGGCAAGGTTAATATGAAGCAGGCTGGGTTAAGTGCAATCCATTTTTCGGCTAGGTTGGGTTCAAGGCCTATTTCACCCTGCGCATCCCGGATCAACTGATTAAAAAATCATACTAGCAGTTGCCTCGGTAAATAAGGCAAAATTTGACCCACTTCTTTTTAACTAAATACAAAGTCAACTTCAAGATGTATGTTTCTATGAGTCGCAACTCGCAAGTGTTAAGAGGAGGAAGTCCGAACAGGAACATCTAATGAGTTGGATTGCATTTAGATTCTAAAACCGAAGGAAAAAGCTGGTAATCATTTTCAGTACCAAGTTTTGCCTTTAATTTGTGGCATTGACCAACATGTCACTGTGAGAGTCGATACTTCCTCTGTTGTGTTCTTGTGTAGCTGTATTGGGAAATTGCCTTTCGGTTGAAATTAAGGGCATTAAAATCTGATCCGTTTAAAAATTAAGGTCTGACAGCTAGCCAGCTTTATAAGCATCACTGCATCAGACATATATCAATTAAGACTTTGTAAAGGAAAATGTAAATTTATCCTTGTTGAAAAATGGTAATTATAGGAATTTGAATATCAGTTTGTGTTCTGACTTTTTTTTTTAATTATTTTTTTAGGAGAGTTTGTGTTCTATCTATAGCATCGTCATGGGTAGAGGAGGCGATGGAGTGTGGGTTGGGTTTATTCATGTATGTTTTTAGGTCGGTTCAAATCGAGTTTGTTCTCCCTCTCAAATTCATCCCATTTGTACTTGACAGGATATATGTAAATATAAGGGATAATCCTACAATGGCTATAATAAAATTGTAGCCACTATAACTATTTAAATCTAAGTCCTTCATTAGTTGTAGGTTCGACCATTAATCTTAATTATTTAATAAAAAAAATTAGAAGATAATTATATTTAATGGACAAGATGAAATCTAATTAAGGAGTAATCTTCATTCATGGTGTCAAGTTTCTTGGGTTTCTTTCCTCTCTCTAGTGATATTGTCATGCCCTAGTTTCCCAGAGCCCACGCCTCTCTTCCCACTCTTGCGGGATCTAATATCAAAGACAATATTTCCACTGTTCCTGACATGGAAAGCAGACAATACTCTATGTGGACGAACATGAACGTTCAAATCATGTGATTCATGTCATACATCACATCATTCCCTCGTCAAAGGCCAAAATTCCGATTACATGTGAAGAAAAGGAAGATTGTAATTGATGTCACGGTAGTGAAATGGATCTATGCGACATTTTCTGAGGATCTTCTAAATACTATTCTCTAGCCCTATTCCACAATTTAGGAGGCTTGGGAATATCTGTGATGATTTATGAATTGTGACGCTCGTGGAGGAAAGAGAGAGAGAAGAGAGAGGAAGTGGCGGAAAGAGGAGAGAGAAAGTGAGAAGTTTGTGCTGTTGGAGGTGGTTGGTTGGTGGTGTATTGGGAGGTGATGGTGGTTTCTAGTGGCTTGAGTTGGGCGGTTGAATTATGGGAAGAATTTTTTTTGGTTAGATTGTTGTGGACTTGTAGTGGTGTGTAGGTTGTTATCTTGCTACTGGAGGTAAGATGTGGAGCTCGTGGGATTGGGTTGTTTGAGGGAGAAAGTGAGAAGTTTGTGGTGTTAGTGGTGGTTAGGTTGTTTGAGGGAGAAAGTGAGAAGCTTGTGGTGTTAGTGGTGGTTAGGTTGTTTGAGGGAGTGGTTTGTGGTTTTGGGGCGTGGGTGTAGGTGGAGGTAGTGGTTTCTGTGTTAGGTCGGTGGTGGTTGAGTTGTTGTAAGAGTGCTTCATGGGTGTTGTGGTGGTGGTTAGGTTGTTTTAGAATGGGGTGTGGTTTTAAAGGTCACTATGTAGGATTTTTAAAATTTGAAGGTCACCTTTATATTGAAATAAACTCCCTGCCACCAAATAGAAAAGTCGATACTTGAAGGCCACCATGTGGAATCTCCCTATGTTTATATTTATTTTGTTACAAATTTTATATTCCATTACTCCTAACTTCTAGACCCAAGAAGTTATATTCTCTTGTAAGTTTGACCTTTTTCTGGCAGATCGACTCTTAATAGACATGATATAAAATAATTGTAAAACTATAATTCTTGCATAGTTTTGACATTATTTTTACAAAATTAATATATATTTAGACAATTAGTATTAGTTTTAGGCCCCAAATTTTTTTAGCACAAAGCCTCCAAAATGTATAGGACGACCCTGGGCCACCCCCCTGCCCGTATCCCACGACAACATGGGCCATGCCCAGTTTCTTTCCATGCCAGCAATAGCCTAATCAGGGATTCCTTGGACCAAGGCCTCAGGCCTATTTAATCATGCTTAGCCCGTCCAAATAGACATTGAAGCTGCAATGCATACTCTTGAACTCACCCCATCATATCTGAAGGTATACGGAGAGAGGAGCTAGATCTCACATGACCTCTTTCCTAAGATAAATTTTTGTCTCATTTTAATTGGAGCAAATCTGATTGTATTATTGTCGGAAATGGTCATAGTATTCCAACTCGTGGTTATGGTGATACTCACTTATCTTCCCCCCACCCTCCTTTACCTTTAAAAAATGTGCTTCATGCTCCCAAACTCATCAAAAACTTGGTTTTTGTTCGAAAATTTGTTAATGATAATTTTGTCTCTGTCGAATTTGATCCTATCAAGTTTTCTGTGAAGGATTTTCAGATAGGGAGGCTCATCATGAGATGTGAGAGTGAGGGTGCCCATTATCCAATCACCTTTACGATCAATAATCAAGCCCGTATTCGTTCTACTTTTGGTGCTCTTGCACCGTCCATGTGGCATGCTCGATTGGGTCATCCGGGTTCTTCGATTTTGAATTCTCTTAGGCATAATAATCTTATTGAATGTATAAACTTAGTACTCCCTCCGTATTTTTAATACTTCCTCCGTTTTTTTAGTTGCAACGATTGAATATTTTACCTCTCATAAATATTCCAATTGTTGCATCTACAAAAACAGAGGGAGTATGTACATTTTTCCATTTTGGGGTGTTTTTTTTAATTGATACACTTCTACTTTTTCCCATAAATGGAAGGTTGGTCCACCTAATTATTACACTTCTCTCCTACTTTTTTCTTATCTTCACTCTACCTTTTTCGCTTTTCCCTTACTTTTACTATCCTTCTCTCTTACGTTTTGTACTTTTTTCTTGGTACACGCGCAAAACCTAATGTACATATTAAAAAAAACGGAGGGAATACTTCTGATGTTTCTTACTCTTGTTCTCTTGGTAATTACGTGATATTTTCATTTGTTTCCTCTACTTTTAGTATTATTGTTTGATGTTATTCATTGTGATATACTACCTCCGTTCCATATATATTGCAACATAGGGAGTTTTACGCCTCCCAACGCACTACTTTAGACGCTAATATCTCTAATTTTATTTAAGTAAAAATTATAAAAAGTTGATATTAATTAAGCATATATCGAGACGAATCTAACAAGATCCCACATGGCTATATTTATCCTTGTGTATAAATCACAAAATAAGGTCAAAGGGTAGTGTATGAATAGTGCAAAATGTCAAAGGTTGCAATACATTTGGAACGGGGGTAGTATGAACATCTCATGTTTTAAACTTTATGGGCCAGCGCCATTATCTTCATGTGTTGGATGACTATTCTAATTATTTGTGGACTTTTACTCTTGCTAAAAAGTAACAAGTGTAGTCTACTTTTTTTCAGTTCAGAGATACAATCTCATACATTTCGAACAGGAAATCAAAAAATCCAATGTGATAATGGTCGGGAGTTTAATAATGATCGATTTTGGGATTTTTGTAAAAGTAATGACTTATCATTCGTCTTTCCAGCCCATATACATCTTCTCCAAACGAAAAAGCTGAGTGTAAATTACGTACAATTAACAATGTTGTTCATTCTCTTCTTACTCATGCCTCTCTTCCCTCCACTTTTTGGCATCATACTCTACAAATGGTCATGTACCGAACTCCTCAATATCCTTCTCAATAAGAAGCATGCCTGTCATCCCCCTCTTCATACTCTTTACCACAAAAAGTTGTCATATTATCATCTCTGTGTCTTTGAGTGTTTATGCTTTCCTCTTTATCCTTCTACTACCACCAATATCTTCAAGTAATGTCTTCTTTGACGGAACTCAACATATTTGCTCAGTTTTTTCAAGTGACTCTTTGTCTTCTTATATCATGTGACTTGGGTCTTCTCACAATAAAACTTCTTATATCCCTTTATCCCATCTAGTTTAACGTTATTTTAAAACAAAAGTAAGATGATGTCAAAAAAGAAAACGATTAAATTAAACTATAAAAAAAATTATAAAAAAAATAAATTAAACTATAAAACAAACAAAATAGGAAAGTGTCAAGAGTGAGAAAGTATTACATTTTTTATAAACAAAAATAACAATAATATTGAAAATTAAAAGAATATTACTACAAAATAAAAAATTATACTATAATTAATTTGTTTTTAATACTTGCATCATGGAAATGGTGCAGTAGTTTTGAGAAGAGAGATAGAGAGAAAAATGGGACCCTGTGTGATAGAGAGAGATAGAGCTAGACAAATATTTGCCAAACAAATAATAATGCTAATTCACAACTTCTGAAAGAGGAAGATAATGCAAGTATTAGAAACTAAAGTAGAATTTAGGATCAATAGTGTCCAGGTCAATTTCAAGTCAGATACGTTTCGGGTTAGCTTTTTCGGATCGCACCTTTTCTTTTCGAGTCTCGAGGTTAATTCATATCTATTTTATGACAAGTCCAGTATAGGTGATTGTCTTCTAATGAGATAGCTTGCCATTTAGATAAAAGAGAAAAGAATATATTTTCTCTGTTTTTTATTGCATTATTTCTCATTTATGACGACTAGATATTTATTGCATCATACCTATTTTTGAAAAATTTTCCTTTTCACTTTTGTACTAAATGTAGTTGTGATCCCCCCTCTCTTCCTCTTAATGATAATTGCATATTGATTGCAAAAATTTACCTTATAATTCCTCTTAACATACTTGGGGTTTCTCTGTTATATAAGCCAAGAGGGGCAGAAGATGGTGCCAACATGAAAAGATAATTTTACTCTTATTGAAATTGCTAAATAAATCCACAATTCCTCAATCTAATGTGAATTAACACCATGAAACAACATAATGTTTCACTAAACACCATAATGCTTCGTTAAGCATCACAATTTTGCACTTCTTCATTAAGCATCACAATACTTCATATAGTTAGTTCACTAATTAATCAATTTTTTGCTCCCCCATATGTTTAAGGTTTTGGGGAAAATTGTCTAACATTCATAAAACTCATAAAAGTGATAAATACAGATTTTGACAAAGCCGCTGCTTTTCTTCTTCATCTTCTTCCTCCGCCGCTGCCGCGCCGCTGTTCCTTCTTCTTCATCTTCTTCCTCCGCTGTCGCCGCGCCGCTGCTTCTTCTTCTTCATCTTCTTCCTCCGCCACCTTGCTGTGTCGACGGTGGACGTTCAAGAGAGAAAGATCCGGCTGGTGGCAACCATTGTTGTAGAGGAGAGAGAAATGAGTTAGTGTTTCAGTTAAAAGGATGAAGGTATGTAGTTAATCCCTTTTTTTTAACATTTGCTTCTAACTTGCTTTCATTTAGATTTTATTTTATTTCATTTACTTAAGTTTTGTTTTCAGTTAGACTAAAACACGTAAATGAAACAATAAGATAAGTAACTGAACTTAAAAGACATCCAACTGAAATAAAAAAGATCAACTGAAAAAAATTTGAAACCAACTGAACAAAAATTACAACCAACTTAACAAAAATTGAAACCAACTGAACAAAAAATGAAACCAACTGAAACAAAAATTTGGTCGGACGCGTCTGACCCAATATATTCTCTATAAAGTATGTGTCAATGCTATTAGAATTTGATATTTTAGTATATGTTTTTTATTATTATTTGGGTAAACAAGGAATTACTACCTCCGTTTCACTACAATTGTTACAGTTTAACATTTTATACTATTTATATATTTCACTTTGACCATCGTTTGTGACTTATATACAAGAAAAAAATAGTCATGTAACAATTAGATTACATAGTTCTACAAATACATAATACATAATTAGAGATATTAGTGCTCAAAGTTTTACATTGACTTGCGTGAAAAGTACAATTGTAACAATTATTATGAAATGGAGGGAATATTTTTTATTGAACGCATGCATCTCGTACAAATAAAGCTAGTACTAATTATAGGAAGGAGACGAAGAAGTAAGTTTATTATACGTCCAAAGCTTTTCAACTTTCAATTGTAAGAAAAAGGAGAGAATAATGTATGTTTTTCCTTATCTTGATGTCTCCCCTAAGTCCATATTCAAATAAAGGAAAGCAAATCCATCACTCTTTCTTCCATTGTTTTCCTTCCAAATAGTCTTGGCTAAGCACTTGTTAATGAGATGCTTTACAAGCGGCAGACCCTTCATCGCTCACGCAATGTAGTTGGATCAATCTATCATCCATTGTCGTCTAAGAAACCCCATTTTATAAAGCTATTGAAAGCATCATATTAGATTTCAACTTATTAAGTTGGATACAACAATGACTTGTTGGAATCTAGTAGGAAACGCCCATAATTTATGAATGAAGACGACCAATAGTTTCTAACAAACCCAACTTCTGATTAATTAACTAATCTTTAGACTCGGACGATATCTTAAAGTTTTTGTTTATTACTATTTAGTAGTTTAATCCAATATCAATTGGTGTAGAAAGATGTCAATACTTTTTTAAACAATTCATTTAATTCATAACATGAATTCAAAGTATTGTAGCTTAACGTTTTGTTGAAAATCAAAAAATATCATCAGTCCTTAAACTTGAACAATGAATCAATAATAAGGTAGTGGAATGATAGGTAAATCTCTTTCATTCATACTTAAGATTGCGAATTTGAAGCTTTATATTGATTATGTTTTTTTTAAATATGCATAAAAATAGCATTTATAAAATATCACTGAGAAAAGTGAGGATGACATGTGGCGGAATATAATCTTATCTATGGTTTTCAACATATACAAATAATGGATTATTTTAAGGCTAACACCCAAAACTGCTCTATCCAAGCAGCCCATACTATCCCTCTTATTTTTTAAAGAATTATTACAAGGTTTATTAGTTGCTTATGTTTAGAGCAATGTACTTAACCGAACACCCAGAAACTCAGAAGTGGCAATGACGAAGCAATACGTGAAACTGAATTATTAACAGCTCATATTTTTTATTTGGGCCACGTCATTGCCCAATGAAATTTTGTCCTACCTAGAAAGAATGCTATCTACTTCCAATACTTTTTTTTTGTTTTGAAAAAATTGAAATCTTCAAATTCAACTAGATACAACCATATTCGATAAAGGTAAGTTTAGTTTAATAAAATAAATTTAATTCACTAAAAATGAGTTTATTCAACAAAAATGAGTTTAGTTCATAAAAAACAAGTCAAGTTACTAAAAATAAGTGGATGTAACGACAAAAGGATAAAAAATCAGTAAAAAGAACTACGATCTAGTACAAATAATTTCAAATCAAGCAAAAACAAAATTAATGAGCACATACTTAATTCTTCCGATGTTCAATAAAAGAAAATTGAATCAGTTTAAAAAGAAATATTTTGGCAATAGTAATAAACTAGCCTTCAAACTTGGGATATACACGAACTAACAATAAATAATAATTGTAAAACTGAAAAGTCTTATTTTTATATACATCTACAATTGATTTTATATGAAAAACTGTAAAATCATGATTGTAATACAATAAGTCATTTATAAGTTTTTTAATTAGATAATAGTTCATACATGTGAAAGTATAAGTCAAATTTCTAACGAGTATATATCAAATTGAATCACCAAGTAGTACTTGGTCTAGTGGAAAAGGATTGTACCATTCCAACATCAAGGTTGGGGGTTCAATCCCCACTAGGGGCACTTTGAGGGTATGGATTTTCCTTACCCTTCCCCCTTACTCTCAAGTGCTTGGCCCAATAGGACCCGAGCGGGGTCCGAACCACTTCTCCTTACCAAAAAAAATATATATATATATATCAAATTCAATCAAATGCAATTCTAGTCAGGGCCGTCTCGTATAATTTGGGGGCCCAGTGTGAAATTAAGATGAGTCCTCATAAGGTAAAAAAATGCCGTTATATATTGATATTAAAATTAAACTTTCATACAATAAATAAATGCCGTTATGTTTGGAGAGGCTTTACTAATAGGGAGAATGTACAAAATAAGAAAAAATTATTTTATCTAAGTTATGGGACAAAATAATAGAAAATGGGACACCAAATGGGATACTATGCGGGATAGATGATCCGGACTCATAAAAAAAGATCTCCATAAGGTAAATACAATAGTTACCATGAATCAGAACAGAAATCTCATAAATCATGAGCACGCCAGAGATTAGTTAATGTACCAACTTGTAGTACCTTCTCGCGGTGATGGTGATGGTGAGCAGCGGTGCGGCGGCGTTCTCGTGGCTTCATCCGACGAAACATATTGGGTCAGACGGTCTGACCCAATAGTTTCACTTTTTTTAATTCCTAATTAAATGGAAAAAATCTCTCTATAACAAACTTATTCATTTTTAAAAATACATCTTAAACAAATTATCGAATTTTCCTTTCTACTTTCCATTATATATTTACTTTCGCATGCATCGCTTGCATTTAATACTAGTTTTTCTTAATGATCTCTTTTTTATCTACTATATATAGGAAAATTAAGAGTTCGTATTAATTTAAACAGGTATACCCAATAGTTCGGATTTTTTAGAATAACCCATATTTGATATTCTTGTGAGACCGGTTACCGTTGAGATTATTCCTTCCTATATCTTTCCACTCTTCTTTCTTTCTCATCATGACATAACAAACATCTCGTGTACTGCATGAGATCAAAACTAATTCGGTTGATAAAAATTGACAATTGGATCCTTTGATCTAAATTGTTGTTTTTTGTATTATGTTTGAAGAGGAGAATTATAAAAATCACACTGATTAACGAATAAGTCATTGATATGCATATTTTAGTAAATTTTAAACTATGATTATACCTTAACTTGTCATAAGCGGAAGGAGCATAAAGCTTTTGGCGATGATGGAAGCACATACAAAAGTTAAAACCTAACTCCAACCATGAATAAAACGCCAAAACCCCCCAGAAGAATCCTAATATCCATGGGACAAAGCTATGGATATTCCATTCTGTTGTTCTCTTCAATTTGCTTCGAACTTTCGAAGTATTTGGGTAAGGTGCGATCCATAGAAGGACATCAATTCTTCTTTATTCCAACACAAAGTATATTCCCTCATATTTCCTCTATTTATCCCATGGAAGTAGGAGTGTTCAACTTTTGGTCTAGACTGAAAAAATGGACCGGACCAGACAGGCTCAGTCCGGACCGAGATTGGACCGATCTTTTTACGATCCGGTCTTTGGTCAGCAAAATTTTAAAATCCGGTCTTCGATCCGGTCCGGTTTAAACCCGAATTTTTTCGGTCCGGACCGGTTAGACTTTTTTTTATTTAAAATATATTGAAACTTGAAAGTTAATTTAGATTTTTTATTATTGGTCTTCTCACATACATTCAAATTCTCAAACTTGAAACTATAAAATAATTTTTTTATTTAAAATAATTGTGAATTTTGATGGTTTATGGAAGTATAGAATAGTTATAGGAAAAAAAAACAACTAAAATGAATTTTCGGTCTAACCGGTTTGGTTTCGGTCCGGTCCAGTCTCAAGACCGGTTTTAATTTGGTCTGGTCTTCGGTCTCCATTTTCCATAAATTTCGGTCCCGGTCCATTACCGGTCCGGTCCGGTCCGAGACCGATGAACACCCCTACATAGAAGGATGGGCATGTACGAGTATTTGGAATAATGGTTGCTAACCTATTGACACGATCATTGAACCCGCCAAATTAACAATCTAACTTAGCCTAGATAGGATAAGTAGGGTCGAATCCACGAGGAAGAATGTCTAATCACTAATTGAACCTTGACTAAAATGAGCAAAGTTTATTGTCTTTTGTGTTTTATGGTTAAATAACTAACAAATTCTATTAACTAAATTTGGGCGTTTGGTTCACATAATTCAGGTATTAGGTATGGGTTTGGAATGAGCTAAACCCATACCATGTGTTTGGTTGGAGATTTTATGATTTTGAAACCCATACCTCAAACCCATGAGGTATGGGGTTTAGAAACCCTTGGGGGGGGGGGGTATGATTCATTCCAACTCCTAGGTATCAATTAACAAAAAGACTAACAAATATTGCTGTCAATAAGCTCCTTCAACATTCTTTCGTGATGTACCATAAAGACTCAATATGTAATTTTTTTTCCTTTTCTCTAATTATGAGTTAATTAAAATAGCTTTGATGGTAGAGATATTTTGTTTTTTTCTTCTTGTAATCATATAATTTTGCAAATTTTTTCTTTTCATCAAATTTGTGTTTGTATGATATTTTTTTTTCTTTTACCTGTTAGTCTTCGTCTTTTAAGAAACACAATGACTAACAAAGGTGTGTAGGCTATGATTATTTTTCATATCCTAACTAGTTTTTTTTTTTAATTTTCCTTCACGAACCACATTCATATGATGATCTTTTTTTCTTCTCAATTTGCCACACACACAAGTATATTCATATATAAATATTTTTTTCTCAATTTGCTAATCACCAAGAACCATGTTTATATGATTTATTTTTTATCAATTTTCTAATGACCAAGAATTGTATTTATATGAATTTTTTCTCATTTTGCTGATCACCAACCATTGAAGACATATGATATATCTTACAAAAGTTTTTTAAAAATTTTATTTTCTTTTACTTTATTTTCCAAGCTTGTGCGAATTTGTTATATTATTTTGTAGCATGGTTCCTAATTTGTTGGTCTTGGAAAAATATAACCCAAATTCACCCTTACATATGTAAATATTATAAGATAATATAAAAAGTAAAGGGGGGAAAATATTCGTGATATATGTAAAATATTTTTTATTTGATTCTTGATTTGAAAATATTTTAAACCAAATAACTAGTAAGGGTATCATTTTCATTCTAAAACTAAACCAAACACATGGTATTAGCTTAGGAATCAAGTTCCAACCCCATACCACCCTGGTTTGATTCCTGATTCCAAACTCATACCACCTTGTGAACCAAACGGGGCCTTACAGAATTCTATAAAGGAAGCACTAGGGTTATGGAAGTTCAAATCAACCAATTGTTAAGCATAGGGGAGTTATTAAGGTCAACTAAGAGACAATTCATTCAAATATTTTCTAATTACTTTCTCAAACTAATTAATAGGACCTAACTAATCAATCTTACATATTTTCATGGTAAGATCAATCAATCAAGCATTTCCACAACTCATAATGACTCATAAGTTGTCCTAGATTGTCAAAGTCTATTCTCATGGCAAACTCAACCAAGAGATTACTAAGGTCATTTCAAGGCTTTATCTCTCAATCCTTCACCTTAAGTTCTCAAATCATGTTGATCAAATGGTGATCAATCAAATAAACATGCTAATCAATCAAGTTAGTCAACTAAATCTCACCTAAATCCAACCCCCAAGCTTGACTTTGATGTCAACACATGATCAATGAGGTCATCCCCTTCTCTAGCTAGAAAAGTACTCTCTAGTTATGAAAATATTGAGAGAGAAAGCTTGAATTAACATATTAACATCAACAATGGTGAAATTTAAACTAAGCATGTATTTAAGCAAGAAATTAAGCAATAACCAACAGAAAACTGAAAGCAAAAACTCCACAAAAGGAAAGAGAGTAATACTCATTAATATGAGATGGTCAACCAAAATCTTCATTCAATAAGCTTTTCAAAATCTAGATCTACTTTCTCTCACTAGATGTTCTATTTTTCTCTCTAGAATCTCTGTAATTTTTATCTAAAATAATTAAGTCTGAAAATAACTAATTGTTTATTACAAATACGAGGTTGAATATCATCGTAGTAATAGCGATAAAGCCGTAATCACAAAATAGAATGGTTAGAAGAGGGGAGCGGATCAGATATATATACAATAACCAAGAAAGCTAATTGCATTAGGTTTAACCTAATACATGCACTCAATCTTTGCGATTGCAATCATGGATAGTTTGGAGCAATGCTTACAGAATAACTCACTAGAGACACCCTTAGTAAAAATATTAACAACTTGTAATTCAGTCGGAACATGCTTAACTGCAAACCACAGCTGGCAACCATCTCAAAAATAAAATGAGAATCAACATCAATATGCTTACCACGATCATGGTGCACATGATTAGCAGTAAGATACATAGCGGAGACATAATCAAAATATATAGTGGTCAGACGACGATGAAAATATCCCAAATTAGCCAAAAGTTGTCATAGCCAAATGTTCTCAGCAGCAGTACAGTGTAGGCAATTATCCTATACTCAACCTCAATAGAAGACTTCTACACAATAGGTTGCTTCTTAGAGCGTTAAGAGATCAAAATTTTCCCTAGGAAAATAATGTAACTAGTAGTAGAAGGTCGACTATCAAGACAACCAGCCCAATATACCTTTAAACACGCAATAATGACAATTAAAGAGCTAATATTGTGAAGAAATTTATGGTAATCAAACGTTCCTTGCAGATGCCTCAAATTTTCTATTACTTTAGCAGAGGTATGAGTCGTGTGACCTGGACATCTCCCGACTCCTTAGTAGCCAGCAATGCAATAAGAGGCGACTTAGACACGACTGTGGAAGACGACTATGGCTAACAAGTTAAGGCTGAAGAGGGAAGACACTAATTTTTATTGATTCCCCGCGATAGAATTATCCCCGCAGTATTGACCTTAACATAAAATTTTTTTGATCAAAATAAACGATACAATTATTATCTTGACACAACTTTGAACGGACAATCAATTATGTTTGAGACGGGGAACATGGCACACCTTCGTCAAGCAAAGGGGTCGACTACGGGAGACCAAGTTTAGATTGCCAATATTTTTGATAGGAAGAGTATTACCATCACCAACCATAATCGAATTAGAGCCAGTGTAAGGAGGAACATTAGAAAACTTACCAGAGTGAGGGGCCATGTGGGATGCGGCTCCAAAATCCGGATAACAAACTGAGTCGTGTGAGTCAGCATCAACAGAAAGTGCAGCAAGGGTACGAGTGACACCATTAGTAGAGGAAGGAACAAAGTTCAGATTGAAACGATAAGGCAATAAGCAGCTTGGTGACCTGGATACCAACAAATACCACAAGTATCGAAAGTTGGGGGTAGGGGCTAAATGGTCGTTAGTTATTGTTGAAGAAAAATTGTTAGCAATATAGTTGGCACAAGAATAATTAAACAAACAATTTACTCATACCATTATTACGACAACCATTTCACGTCCTCCTTGGGCACCACCTCGCTATGGGTACCATTACCACAACCACCTTTGTTCCAATCATTTTTATTCCTATTGGGATCACCACCATTACCTTTGGAATTCGAACTACTAGACAACCCTAAGTTCCCCGATTTAACAACAATCAATGACGGTTGAACACTAATCGACTCACCATAGGCTTTCAATACGTTGTTCATGTTGGAGTAACTTAGGGCATAGGTCATCAAAAGTCAGGGTATGTGAAGTTGCAACAAAGTGGTCACAAATGAATCACAACCCTGATTACGATCTAACGCAAATAAAGTATACTGAACCAGATCATACAGAGAGACGGGACAATGAATAGCAGCCAAAGAGTTCCAGCAAAAAATCTTCCATATATTGTTGTCAAGTTTTCTTCATTCGGGTTAATCTACTCTTTATTTCTGTAAATTGGGCTATACTAGCATGTAAAAATCTAGCCTTTAACCTGCACCCAATTTCCACCGTACTCAATTCATGCACTTCAAGCATAAGATTGCGATCTAACATTGCATAAAGCCACACTTTAACAATTGATCTTGTCGTAAATACTCATAAAACTGAGGGTTAGACAATGTATTTCCTTGCCCATCAAGGAAAGTAGAAGAAGGTATTGGAAAAGTACCTTCGACCTCACCAAGCAACTAATGTGCGATTGGGAAGCACGTAGACTACGTTTTCCACATTAGATAAAATCCTCCCGCGTTGTTAGTTTGATGGTTACAACGTTGAATATATTTCGGTTGACCTTCGGCGGTGGAAAATAGGGTGAAGATTGCGGCAAGAGAGAAGCCGTCGTGGGTTGGACAAAAGAGTCGTTAACAAAACAAGGTGAAAATCTTGGCAAGGCTCGTGAGGGAGATGCCACTCCGACATGGTCGGGCGACTGAACTATTCTAGACAATTGAAAGCCACCGAAAACCGGGTGAGGCAGCGTTGGCTATGGGAAAGCATAATAAAATTGCCATTGCCCACAGTTGGTGGATGTCATTGGCGTGGTCAAGCCCCACAAAAATAGCAAGGGTCGTCGTCGACAATGTAGTTGGCGTGCTGGTGAAGTGTGGCTGATGAATCGGGGTGGAGGGGTTGGACATGACAGGAGGCAAAGGATGATTGTGTGGCGGCACCGTCATTGAAAACTCGTGAACCATCATGAATAACGAAAAGGGGCGGAAAAACTGAAAAGAAAAGAGAGAGATTAAAAAAATCTTAACCTAGGCTCTTGATACCATGTACGATTATTTGAAATAATGATTATATATATAAGAACAGGATCCGGTCACCGTGGAAACAATGTAGAAGGGGTACGCGTATTTCATTAATGACATTTTCGTAAATACATACAACTTTGATGTTAAAACACGCATACCTCTTAATCATAACATGTACCCCTGTAAACTTTATACGTACCCCTTATTTCAAGTTTTCGCTATTTTCAACAAACTTATGGTTTTTAATGGATCCTAACCATAGTTTCAAGTTTTCACCGAAAGGTGCGATTAAACTTAATGTCGATGCATCCTTATGCTGTGAAGGTTGGGTGGGTTTGGGGGTTGTGGCTCGTGAATATGAGGGGAAGGTGATGTTTGCAGCGAGAGGAGAGTTCAAGCTCGATGGTCGGCGACAATAGTGGTAGGAGAAGCATTGCTGATGGTTGCCCGAATTGGCCGATGTTATATATGGGCTCGATAATGTGATTTTTGAAACTGATTGCAAAGCCTTGGTTACCGGAATTTCAAAGGAATTCTTTTACTTACTCTGATCTATTCACCATTATGGTTGATGTTTTGTCTTTATGCTCTAGTTTTAAGAATGTTAACTTTATGCATGTTAAAAGGGATGAAAATGTTGTAGCTTATCACCTAGCAAAGCTAGTGCCTTTTGGGATTGAACAACGACGGAGAACCATTATCCTGTTGAGATTTCCTTGTATGTACTTATGGATAATTTGTCTGATTTATAATGCACTTAACTTTCCTTTCAAAAAAAAAGATATATATATCCGTGGGTGATATAAATTTATAACTCTTAAATATTTTTTCTAGTTTGAACTTTGAAGAGTGGACTTCTTATGCTTAGAGAAAAATTAAAAGGTCTTCCAATAAAATTTTGTAAGCTTGCATCTTATAAGACTGTTTGATACAATAAACAAAACCAAATGCTACAAATTTTGTTTTCTTACAAAAGGAAGAAGAAATATTTATCATTATAAAAAAAAAGATACAAGCCTAGAAAGGCATCACCCCTAACTCAAGTCAAGGGTTAGGACAAAAGTATCAGCATAGGAGAATCCCCACCTTCTAGGAAGGGATGAAAATTCTTACTCTTCATATGCTCCTAGATCAAGAGGAGGGGGAGCAATCACCATAGAAGAAGCTTACCAGCATCTCCTTGACATCCACTAGCCACCCTAAAGATCACCTCTTTTACACTACTCTCAACACTAGCTACTAAAGTCTGGTAAAAAATAAACTTATTGCATTTCCTTGGAATTTCTAATTCCCATGCTTTCTTCCATTTCCTCCAACCAAACACAAACCCATTTTGCCATTTTCTTGGAATTTGTATTTTCAAGGGAAATAAGCTCCAACCAAACAACACCCCAGTCTTCTTTCTACTAGCTCTTTTAGCTAGCTCAGCTTTAGCTTGAAAATCTCTCAAGTTCCTATGAATCTTTAGCAGCCTCAGGATGGTTTGCCAAACATCAGCAGAATAAGAGCATTCAAAAAACAAATGATGCACAGATTCAATAGCTTTTGCACAGGCCCCATACAAACTATCCTCAGTGATGCCCCAACTAAACAGTCTGTCTTTGGTTGATAATCTGTTCTTTAGAGTCATCCACAAGACAAAAATACTCTTAGGAGAGGAGATATTATTACAATACAATCTCTTCCACTCAAATCTAACAATCACTTTCCATAAGCAGCTTATAAGTTTTGCAATAGAGAACTTTTGCTTATACATAGCATCAATCCAACCTTCTCTACCTTCAGGCAACTCTCTACTTTGCACAATCTTCCTCAACACCCATGAAAATTGATGAGAGATATCCATGCTAAGCAGATTCATGTTTTTCACAAAATAAATATGCACACACTTACCCACAATTTCTCCTTTTGAAAGCAAAGAGCCTACGAATTCTTCAAAAGAGCAGTTTTATTCCAAACAACCATGTTTTTAATATTTAGATCACGAGCAGGTTTAGGCATGCAACAATCATTCCAAGAAACACAAGATTTCTTGAACTCTTCAGTTTTACCTGTCCACAAGAACTTCCTACTCACAGTTTCCACTTCCTTAATTTTCTTAGGCAAGGGGAAAATGAAGGCCCAATATTTTTGCATAGAACTCAAAATGCTTCTAATTAGTTGAACCCTTCCAGTATAAGCGAGCATGTGAGCAACCCAAGACTTAGCTCTAGGAGTAATTTTCTCAACCAGAGGCTTGCACTGAATATAGGAATGTTTCCTACTAGGCAAAGGGATACCCAAGTATCTAAAGAGTAAACTTCCAATAGGAATTCGAAGTTCATAACTCAAAACAGCTTTTCTCTCATCACTAATCCCACCAAATAGACAGCACTTTACTCAGGATTAGCAAGTAGAGCAGAGAGAAAACTTCATAAAAGTATTAAACAAACAAACTGTGTAGAGAAGGAGAATATATATTTTGAAAATATGAAAAGCTATTATGTTGAAAATATATATTGACACTAACCTAAAAAAAACTTATATAGTAACATTTCTTTATTTATTAGTAAAAGGTTAAGGTTAAAGTTAAATGTGTGAATAATATAAAAGTCAAAGTGTTGCATTTATTGGGATGGAGGAAGTGCGCAGATAAACTGATTACTTTAAAAGGCTCATTATTACAAATTCCTCAAATACAAAATAACTGAAGTTCATCAATTATTTAAAAAAAAATATTTGCACTTTACTACAAAATTGCATTATAGTTTCTCCAAAATACCCCCGGTGTTCCATATTATAAGTCAAGCTTTAAAATCTTTTCCCAAATATATTAATATATACAAGAAAACATATTCATGTGGGATTTTATTAGGATCACCTTAATATGTACTTTCATAATATCAACTTTTTACATTATTTATTAATATAAAATTATGATATAGAAGGTCTAACGTGGGTTTTGAAGACTATGTTACTGTGGAGAAGAAAACGGGTTTTATATTTTGGGACCGAGGTAGTACCATTTTGCATCCATAGCGTGCATATGACGATAGTATATTATCGAGTTGTCGATAATGCAAGTAGCATAAATCCTTTGGCGATAATGAAATCACAAAGAACAACTAAAAACCTAACTTAAAACATGACTAAAACTCCAAAAACCGAACCTAATAAGATTCCCATTATCCATGGGACAAAATTTAGGATATTCCATCCTATTGTTCTCACCAAAAAGAATTTGGTAAGGTACCATAACATTAATCCGAATCACAGTAAGATATCAATATCTTTTTTTTTCTTTCTTTTAATTCCAAAGCTAAGAATATTCCCTTAGATTCCCGCCAATTTTCTTTCCATCTTTCCAATTTAATTACTCAATTAATTTGCTAAAAACCCACCTATTTTAATTATTAGCCATAGATTTCATTGATCCAACTCATTCAACGATCTTGATCTTCCAATAATAATACAAGATCGACAAAAAAACGTGTGTTTATCAAACCTAGAAAACGGGAGTATACCCATTAAACTTTTACTTTTCTTACGGGACGTTTGGTACATGGGAATGAGAGTTTGGGTAATAGAAAGAGGAATGAGGATTTGAAATTAATGGGTGGGATAAAGATAAATATCCCTTGTTTGGTATGAGTTGATAATTGATTGGAATTAAATTATGATTTTACTTCAATACCCTTACTAATCCTCCACCTTCTTTCTTTTCCTTATTTTTTATTAAAGGTAAATGGGTCATTTCATTCTAAAATTTTAATCCCACCCCTCCCTCAAATCCCCTTAAACAAACACCCCCTTATAACTATAAATACCCCCATCAATCTCAATTGTTTCACAACCAAAGCTTCCAACCCAACAAACAATATTTATTTTCATAAGAGTTTTTGAACATTTTGTTCTTAGTAATTCAATACTATGGCAGGAATAGTTGTGGTTTTCGATTTCGACAAAACAATAATCGATTGTGATAGTGATAATTGGGTTGTTGATGAGTTGGGTTTTACTGATCTTTTTAATCAACTTCTCAATACAATCCCATGGAATACAATGATGGTACGTTTTTGCTTACTTTTAACTCTGTTTTTTTTTGTTCTGTTTCCATAATCAACCAAAGTTGACATTTTTTTTTTCTATTTATAGGATGAATTAATGAAGAAAATGCACGAACAAGGAATAACAATTACTGCTATTGAGGATGTTCTTAAACGAGTTCCAATTCATCCTCGCATTGTTCCTGCAATTAGAGCTGCTCATGCTGCAGGGTAGTTAAAGTCAAGTTCTTATCTTTTTCATTTTTTTGCAATAAAAAGGGATGCAATTGTTATTTATATTGTAAATTTTATTAAGAAATTTGGGGTTTTGATGATTTTTTGCAGGTGCGATTTGAGGGTTGTAAGTGATGCAAACACGTTCTTTATTGAGACCATATTGGATCATCTTCAAATAAAAGATTGTTTCTCTGAGATTAACTCGAATCCAGGTTTTGTGGATGGAGAAGGGACGTTAAGGATTTTACCTCACCATGATTTTACAAAATCTCCTCATGGATGCACCAACCCTTGCCCTCCAAACATGTGCAAGGTACTTTAGTTCTTTTTTGTTGGTAATTTACTCAATTCATATTCTTCATACACGACCATATGGTAGATGATAATAATTGCGGTAATATAGTACTAAGTTTTATTATTATGAACAGCAATGTAAATTTTTCCTTAACGAATCATATTAAATTTATTACTTCCTCCGTTTCTTGTTAATTGCAACAAACTCAATTGGGTGGACTCATAGGCAAAATTTTATTGTGAGTGAGAAAGGGATGGAGAGAGAAAGTGAGATATGTGATAAAGAGAGATACCAAGAAATAACTTATAAAAAAGGAAAGAAAATATTTGTTGCAACTAATTTGATATTTCCATTTTTAGTAATTGTTACAATTAAAAAGAAACGGAGGAAGTAGTACGTGACTATAGGCCTTAATGGTTTCTTTTTTTTTTTTTGGTAAGAAGTGGCCCGGACTCCGCTCGGGTCCTATTGGGTCAGGCACTTGAGAGTAGAGGAGAATGGTAAGGGAATCTCCATCCCCAAATGCCCCTAGTGGGATTTGATCCTATGACCTTGAAGTCATGAGGCCAAACTCTTACCACTAGACCAAGCCAAGCTTGGTGGCCTTAATGGTTTCTATGGGTTTGGATTGCTTAAGTAAAAGGGTAGTTTTTTTTTATTATTACAAGTCAATAGTGAATCAGTGACTTGTAAAAATCAATAAACTCTAACATGAAATTTTATAACTCTACATGAATCTTATAGTATAGGTTAAAATTATTATTTGTAAAGTGCATTAAAATATGTTATTTTAAAATTTGCAGGGTTTAGTGATAAAAAGGTTACTATGTGAGCATGGAGATAAGAAGTTCATCTACTTAGGAGATGGAATGGGAGATTATTGTCCATCATTGAGGCTAAGAGAAGGTGACCACGTTATGCCAAGGAAGAACTTCCCTGTTTGGGAATTAATCTCAAAAAATCCACAGTTCATCACTGCCAAGATCCATGAATGGTCCGACGGCGACGATTTCGAAAGGGTTCTATTGTCTATCATCCAAGCTATCATCTCTAATGAAGATGGTGATCAATTCTTCAATGTTGACTGCAAGTTTGAGCCCTTCCCAATTTCTTCCCATGAAGCTTTGCCTCAAGTTCTCCGAGTACCTTTTTAGGAACTTAACCAATACTATTTTTATCTTTTTACACTTTTACTTTTTACTTTTACTGCATGTATAACACCACTAATAGAAGGGAGAAAGAAAACGAAAAACCCTTTTTTAATGTTTTTTTAAGTAAGGTAGTAAAAGGGTTGTCTTTTTTCAAGACAAATTCCTAACTGTGAACTCTTTATGTAGTTTATGATGGTTGTTTGGTTAAATTAGAAAAGAAACGAGAGCTTACCTCTCATTTTTGTTCTTCTTTATGGGTGTTGAACCCTAAGTTTATGTAAGTAATTTTCATTTGCTTAAAGGAAGCAATTAAGTGAATGATAAATCCTTTAATGTTGTGCATTACTCTACCTCTTTTGTTTTTCTAAGTACTTGATCGGTTTATCATATTAAAATTAATTTATACTTATATATTAAAGCACATGCCACTAATCCTAAAGCTATAAGTTCCCTCCTAAATTCGAAACAATAGCTACAACTATTTATATCCGGCTACTGTTTAGGCAGCATACTTTCATATATCATGGCCAACAAAGTTGGGCCTTATAGATAGCAACTACTATAACATTTAAGTGAATCAAAATACTCCTTAAGACAACTAGGCCGTTTCATAAGGATTGAGATTGGATGAATTAGTGAGCTTTTCCATCTTTCCTAACTTGGTCTATGGATCAACTCCTAACCCAAGCATTTGCTTGGGAATTGGAGGGGTTGGAGGTGTCTGGTCTATAATGAGCCGCTGGATGGGGGCCTTGTGCGAGGAAAGCCCAAATAATTATACTTCTTACCTTAATATAATCTCATACTTATAAATGAGATTATATTTTTTTAAAAAAAAATAGGTCGTTTAATGGCCAAAACAAAGTATATATGCATCCAATTTTTTGGACAACTTTTCAAAGAAAACAAGATTCAATAGAAAACATGATTTTAGAACAAGTTTTCCTTTGTTTGTTTGATTAGAGCAAAACTTGGAGAGGAAAGTTAATGAAGTAGAAGAGAAGGAAAGATGAGAGGAAAGAATAAAGAGAAGTAAGGAGTGAAGAGAAAAATGTGGCATATCTTCTTTACAAAGAGAAATTAGTTTTCCTCTTCTAAGAGCATTTTCCACATTCAAGAAAATTGTTTTCAACCCCTTCCAAAACAAATAAAGGAAAATGGAAAGAGGGAGGAAAACCATTTTTCAAGAAAGTAGTTTTCCACCAAAACAAACATGAGTTTGAGTAGCCCATCTTATTTGTTTTTCCATTTCTTCCATCACATCCACCAGCTCGTCAATGATCATATGCATGTAGTCAGGTTCACCTGGGTATTCCCGTGGGGTTTTTTTATCTGTGCCGTCAGGCTCAGATGAACCTTTGATGAGTGATATTTATATCACTCTAAACCTCTTATTTTCCTTTGATTTGAATCATTTTTCTCCATTATCTTTCAATTTATAGTTTCATTTTGCTCAATTCACGTTTAGTTAGTGATTGTAGCTCTTTTGTAGATTTTTAGTCTTTTCGCTCATTTTCTATAACCTTTTTATGTCATTTCATTTGTGTTGTATGTAGGTACTATCAAAGTAACCTTTTGATTTACCTACAAAATCCCAAGAATGCATATACAAGGTTAAGAGCATGAGTAATGTAGGAAGAAAGGCAAAAGGAGGTTAAGGAAGAAAAATCAACCAAGTTTCCATCATGTTTTGCACAAGGGTTAACTTCAAAAGCTTATATATCACAAACTAAACATAATTTGGTAGTGATTCAAGTTGGAGATTGAAGTTCATTTCAATAGATTTCCAACAAGAGTTCACACGTCTAATTCCGACAAGAAACAAAGGAGTTATGACCTTTACAAGTTCAACTGTCCTGTACTGACAGATAGGGTGATCGGGCGATCACCTTACTGATCGTCCAGTCTCTCGCCCGATCACCCTTATGGATCGGGCGATCCATCCTGCATTTTCCCCTCAAAGTTTCTGCTTCGTGGTGATCGGACGATCATTACTATGGATCGCCCGATCACTGCGGGTTTGCGGAAATGTTTGCTTTTGTTTCTTTTTCCCTTTTTTCCCCTAGTTGGGGGTTGTATAGATACTCTTTTTACCTAATCTTAGAGAAGATTTCTGATTTTCAAACTTGGAACCTTGAAGACCCTAGTTTTAGGGAGGGTTAGCCTCCATAGCTTAGTTTAGAGAGAAAAGTGAGAAAACTCAAAGAGAGATTGAAGATGGGAGATTCAAGGGTGACAACTTGTATTCAAAGATTCAACAATCTATCAATGAGCATTTCTTACTCTATCTATCTTCTTTTATTGCTTTATCTTAATTGTTTTTCTTAGATTAATTATTCATGCTTAGTTTAATTACTTATGGTCTATTTTATTTAGTTTAATGTTAGATTAATGTTTAATATCATGATATTAGTTGTTAATTTCACTAAAGCTCTCATTTTTGTGTTTATGGAGTAGTTTGTTAGGTATGGTTTGGGTGAAAACCCAACTATGATTAATTTTGGGTGTTTGAATACGAAATTAGAAGTTTGATTAGGCTTATTAATTGATTAATGGCATGATTACTATTTGCTTGCATTCTAGTTGGCCACTTGGATGTTTGTTTTATTGATGCCTTAATCAAATCGAGAGAGGAGATTAAGGTTGACATTTATGCTATTATCTTGCTTAATTACTCATGAGAGTGAGATTTGAATGAGGGTTTTGTGGATTGACATTGTGATTATCCCTTAGTTGCATGTTTGAGACCATGAGAGTGGCTTAATTATGTGATCTAGGTAGTTTTATGCACCCTTGAGAGAGGGCTTAGAGCTAGTTAAGAGTTAATAACCTTAATTAGTTGCTTGGTTTTCTTTCCTCCATGTTTCACCCATCAAATTCCCTAAATCATGAATGGTTGGTGTTGGATCACTTTCCCTAATCCTATTTGATCTTTGGTACTTAGTTTTAGTTTAATAGATTTTAGTTGGTAGTTGACACCTTTCGATTCCTTTTCGGCCTAGCTTATCGTTAAATTAACACATATCAATGCTCCTTAGTCCTCGTGGAAAAATGACCCTTACTTACCACTTTACTTAGTTTAGTGGTCTAGTTAGGTATTAGTTTGATTTTAGGGGGATTAGTAACGACCTAATTTTCCCTATATCAAAATGGCGCCGTTGCCGGGGACTTCGGCTTTCATTGACTTGTGTTGATTAGCTGAGTCTAGGTCATGGTGCATAGTTTTTTCCTTTTTTTTATTAAAAAAAACAAAGAAAGACAAGCACTTCTTTTCCTCAATTTGAAAATTAACCCTTTTGGAAGTTCTTCAATAGACTTGAGGACTTTCTCAATTACCATGGGTATAATCTTTGGGAGGCTTGTGAGATAACTTATTAGGGGTTAAATGAGTATACTAGAGAAGTGATTGAGAATATGTTTAATGGTGAATTTCGAACTATATCTTTGGATGAAGCTTGGAATTTCTACACGTGGTTTGCTAGGGATATCTATGATAGGGAAGCTTATGTAAATTGTCATGATTCTACCAATGCTTGCATGAGGTCCCTTAATGTGTCTAATGTTCTTCCTAACGAGCCTAATGAGCATGATTCTAGTCCACCTCTTTTATATGCTCATTGTAACGAGGTACACTCTAACGTGAATGATATTCATGCTACTTCTCAATATTCTTCAAATTTTGGCATGAATTTCAATGATGCACCTCATGACCCTATGATTAATCCTCATGTGCTTGATTGTGAATCCATTCCCCAATTTGATTCTCAAATTGATCCCCCACCTATTGATGATCCTCTTTTGCAATTGGAAATTGGTTTGAAATTGCTTAGAGAAAAATTGGGTTGCAATAATGACATTCTTGAATTTAATTATGTTGATTCGATGGATGTTAAAAATGATAATCAATTGGGAAAGAGTAGCATAGAGCTTGAGGATGATTTTGAAGTTTTGATGAATAATTGAGAAGTTTTTGAGGAAAAGTCATTGATGGAAAAGTCTTCTCTCTTAAATCTTGTGATGTGAGTGAAGTGGTTGGTGAAAATCTTGTTTCTATACCTTTCCCTCATGTTCCATTTGCAAGAAGGATTGACCTCATTCCCTCCATTCCCATTTTATTTCCATTCTCATCTCTCAAAATTCCAAATCTAGATGAGATTCTTGCCTCTTTTGACCCTCAAGTGTCCGATTCTTTTATTATTGAGGAAAGGAGTGAGATTGCTACCAAAAAAGATCTTATAGAGGAGAGTTTTCCATCTTATTCATCTTTTTCTTCTTATTTTTCTTACTTCTTTGTTTTTCCTTTCAATCCTTCTTCTTTTTGGGATCCATCTCCTCATTTGCATAGAGTTGCATTGCACTTTATGCACATTTTGCATTTTGTTATTGCATACTTAATAAGAATGGAAATGTGTGCTAGTGCATTTGACAAACTCTTGCGATCGTTGAATTTCTATTTACTAACAAGGTCGAGCTACAGACCTTAAACAAGCCTTTCTCGGGAAGAAACCCGTGTTTTATTGCTTTTATTTTTACTTATGTTATTTTTCTTTAATATTGATTTAGGTACATACTTTTAGCAAGATTCATTCGCCATAGCATATGGAAGCAAACATGGTTTTTGAAGAAGGTTGATTAGCAAGGTAACACTTGGGTCATTTGCGGGTATTTACACCCACCTATTATCCGGTAGCATCCTTCCTTCTCTCTTTTTCTAATTATTTATGTTTTGTGGAAGATATATTTGTTGGTTGAATGTTTTTTCTCCCCTCCCTCCATTTGTTCCATTTTTTTAAGCATTGGGGACAATGCTTCATTCAAGTTTGGGGGAATTATAGCTATTCGCTAGCTTAGAGGAGATGTATATATTTTTTTATTTATATTTTCAATAAATTCCGAAACCCTAAAATATTTTCTAAATTTTCTCTTTTTTTCTTTCTTTTCTTTTCTTTCTTTCCCTTTTTTTTTCCTTTCAAGAGAACTTTTTTTAGAAAAATCAAAATACAAAAAATTAGAAATAATAAAACTCGAGAAACACAAACCCAAGGTCATTTCCATTTGAAAAAGTTTATGATGACCCAAGCGAGCGGAAATGAGAATAGAATTACGTGACCTAATAAGATTGGAACATGTGTAGATTAGGGAGTTTTGAGATGACTTAAACTTTGTTGCTTTGACATCAAGTCAAATAACTCATAAACAAAAACAACAAAATTCTCCTTAAATAAATCACTCAGTTTTATCATTCATGATATAGGAAGTCCTTACTTGGTTCTCATAACTTGGGTCCCCTAGTGTATTAGATGATCTACCCCAAATAGCTTGGCATTTTCACCACCCTATAAAAAAGAGAAAAAAAATTGGTTTCATGAAAAAGGCTAGTAGCCTCAAAAAAATGAAAAAGAAACAAAAAGAAAAAAAAATGCATATATTCAATAAGAGTTGCGAAAGGGTGGTTAGTAATCAAGGTCTTAGCGCATTCCAATGCTCAAGTGGGGGTCGAAAAAGTGAAGTAGAACTCCCTAGTGGCGACGGGATCGCTGCGGCTTGAGTATGAATGTTTTTCCTCCTAGTGCGTCTCCGACCGAGTACTTGGTACAGTGCCTGAGAAACATGTCTACCTCGTGAGTGGACGGACCGCACAAAGAGGGAGAAGACTAAGCCTCACACTCCTTAGTAGTTGCATCACTTTTTCCTCATCTTCATCTCCACAATAATGAAAATGCTAATTTTGGAGAGAAATTTCCCGCACATTGGGGACTAGAGTTACTAAACCGATTTTCTCATCCTATACATGAGTTTATGAACCAAATGGCCCTTGGAGTATTGGCGTAGGAAGTAGTGGAAGAGTTAGAGAAATTGTTGAATTTGCACTTTAGTTTAGCTCATCTCATAACCTCCTTCTCTACTCATGTGTTGTGTTGGAATTGAAAAAAAATATTCTCATATATGCGTGCTTGTGGTCCGCTCTTGACTCCATCTCTCACACCTTGGTGATGTTTCCATTCTTGCGTTGTTGCATGTTTGAGTTGGTATTTTGGCTTTGTGGGTATGCCTTCTGAAAACCCTCACGAGACCTTCCTCGTCCACTAGGGTCATCCTAGGGGTTTAAAGGGCTTGTTGCATAAGCTAAATGCAACCGTTATTCCTACGAAAGTGAGTTAGTTTTTCTTTTTCCTTTTTTCTTTCTCTATTTGGTGATCTCATTTTTGTTTAGTTTTGTTGAGTCACCTTTTTGCATCCCCCTTGTTGTCCATGTTGATTTGCTTGAGGACAAGCAAAGAATCAAGTTTGGGGGAGTTTGATGAGTGATATTTATATCACTCTAAACCTCTTATTTTCTTTTGATTTGAATTATTTTTCTCCATTATCTTGCAATTTATAGTTTCATTTTGCTCAATTCACGTTTTGTTAGTGATTGTAGCTCTTTTGTAGATTTTTAGTCTTTTCGCTCATTTTCTATGACCTTTTATGCCATTTCATTTGTGTTGTAGGTAGGTACTATCAAAATAACCTTTTGATTTACCTACAAAATCCCAAGAGTGCTTATACAAGGTTAAGAGCATGAGTAATGAAGGAAGAAAGGCAAAAGGAGGTTAAGGAAGCAAAATCAACCAAGTTTCCATCATGTTTTGCACAAGGGTTGACTTCAAAAGCTTATATATCACAAACTAAACATCATTTGGTAGTGATTCAAGTTGGATATTGAAGTTCATCTCAATATCTTTCCAACAAGAGTTCACACGTCTGATTCCGACAAGAAACGAAGGAGTTATGACCTTTACAAGTTCAACTGTCTTGTACTGACGGATAGGGTGATCGGGCGATCACCAAACTGATCGCCCGGTCTCTCGACCAATCACCCTTACGTATCGTGCGATCCATCCTGCATTTTCCCCTCAAAGTTCCTGCTTCGTGGTGATCGGACGATCATTACTATGGATCGCCCGATCACTGCGGGTTTCGGAAATGTTTGCTTTTGTTTCTTTTTCCCTTTTTGCCATTAGTTGGGGGTTGTATAAATACTCTTTTTACCTAAACTTAGAAGATTTCTGATTTTCAAACTTGGAACCTTGAAGACCCTAGTTTTAGGGAGGGTTAGCCTCCATAGCTTAGTTTAGAGAGAAAAGTGAGAAAACTCAAAGAGAGATTGAAGATGGAAGATTCAAGGGTGACAACTTGTATTCAAAGATTCAACAATCTATCAATGAGCATTTCTTACTCTATCTATCTTCTGTTATTGCTTTATCTTAATTGTTTTTCTTAGATTAATTATTCATGCTTAGTTTAATTATTTATGGTCTATTTTATTTAGTTTAATGTTAGAATAATATTTAGTATCATGATATTAGTTGTTAATTTCACTAAAGCTCTCATTTTTGTGTTTATGGAGTAGTTTGTTGGGTAGGGTTTGGGTGAAAACCCAACTATGATTGATTTTGGGTGTTTGAATACGAAATTATTAGAAGTTTGATTAGGCTTATTAATTGATTAATGGCATGATTACTATTTGCTTGCATTCTAGTTGGCCACTTGGATGCTTGTTTTATTGATGCCTTAATCAAATCAAGAGAGGAGATTAAGGTTGACATTTATGCTATTATCTTGCTTAATTACTCATGAGAGTGAGATTTGAGTGAGGGTTTTGTGGATTGACATTATGATTATCTCTTAATTGCGTGTTTGAGACCATGAGAATGGCTTAATTATGTGATCTAGGTAGTTTTATGCACCCTTGAGAGAGGGCTAAGAGCTATTTAAGAGTCAATAAACTCAATTAGTTGCTTGGTTTTCTTTCCTCCATGTTTCACCCATCAAATTCCCTAAATCATGAATGGTTGGTGTTGGATCACTTTTCCTAATCCTATTTTATCTTTGGTACTTATTTTTAGTTTAATAGATTTTAGTTGGTAGTTGACTCCTTTCGATTCCTTTTCGGCCTAGCTTATCGTTAAATTAACACATATCAATGTTCCTCAGTACTCGTGGAAGAATGACCTTTACTTACCACTTTACTTAGTTTAGTGGTCTAGTTAGGTATTAGTTTGATTTTAGGGGGATTAGTAACGACCTAATTTTCCCTATATCAACCTTCAAACCTCAAATTGTCAACTGATGAAGCTGTGGATGTTAGGCCACCCCCTTTGGGCTCCATTTATCTCTATATACATCATCTCAATGCCAAAATGATGGAGAGTAGCTAACCATACTTCCTGGAACTCATGATTATTCTTATTCCATTCCCCACTTTGTAAAATTACATTCGCGTATTTACCATAAAGGGTTTGGTATTTGGGTGATTGAGGATGGTGGATTAAAGCTAACAGAGCTCGGTTAGGTTCTTCGTTGGCCCAATGCTTCCAGTCAATGACGTTAATATCACTAGTCTCGACAATATCATCTAGAAACTTGGGGACTTATCTTTCTTCTAAAAGAAGTGCTTCAAAGTATACATGTTTCTCATATGATAAATCATCTGTAACAAAATTAGAAACAATAATTACTATTTGATAGTCAATATAATATGACTTCCTTTGCTTATCCTATACATAGGGAATAACATCAACGTTTTCCTCTACCTTCAAGTATCAACTATCATATAAAAGTAGGAAGAATTTAGATTTTACAAGAATAACATCATAAGAATAATACTAACTCCGTTTTATTTAGTTGCAACACTTTTCTAAAATGAAATTTTCATGTAGGTTGCAACACTTTTTTTTTTCTTTCCTCATATAGTAAAAAAATACATGTAATTACTAAATGCTATTAACATTACTTAATAGAATGTAATAATGTCTAATTAACCACTAATCTAAAACTCATTACACCTACCAACTTAACCCAAACCCCTCTCCCATCCATTCATTTATATCCTCACTCTCTCTCTCCTGTTTTTCTTTTTCTTACATCTTCATCTTCTTCCTCCCTTCCATTCTCTTAACCTTCTCTGTAAAACCCTAAACCCACAACCATCAACCATGGCAACCAGCCCCACTATTCCCAGAAATACCGCCTTAACTACCACAACCTCAGCACCACCTAAACCACCTGAAATTTCGATTCTCTCTCTCTGCCACCCATCTTTTTTTGGCCACCCAGAACCACTCACGAGCATCTATCCTCCATAGATCCCAAAACTTCAACTTCTCTCTCACAAGACCTATTGTCTAACCACTGAACTCAGAGATGGAACACGACACTTTTTCGATAAACGAACACCGCCTTAAACTCGTTGTGGACACAAATTTTGGAATCCCTACTAAACAAGTGCCTACAAGCCCGATTTTCAGGCATGTACTTTCAGACGACGTTTTTTTGGAAAGAACACTGCGTTTTTTCGAAAAACGAACTTCAAGAAGTACAAGCTTGAAAACCTGGCTTATAGGAACTCGTTTTCTAGAGATTCTAAAAATTCGTGCCCATAAGGGTGTACGACGGTGTCGGTTTTTTGAAAAAATGTCGTCTTTACTATTGAAAACACGATTAAATGTTGTCGTAAATCTGTGTACATTACCATGTCAATATTTCATATATAAAAAATATATAGTTTTAAAATTTTGTGAAATTGAAAAAAAAGAATTTTAAAATATTTATTATGATTTAACCGGTCAAAATATAGATTAGTAAGGTAATTAGTGAAAATTTGGAGGGAGTTAGAGACTTAGAGTAATTTAGTAAAAATTGCGGCCTCATACTTAATACCGTTAGAAAATTCCGTTAACAGGTTGGTATTTGAAAAGGTTAAGTAAATGAGAGGTGGTTATTTAAACACAAATGAAAATGGGGTGGTTATTTTGAAATAGGTGTATAGTATAGGTGGTTATTTATGCATGTCAAAAGGGATGAGAATGTTGTAGCCCATCACTTAGCAAAACTAGTGCCTTTAGGGATTGAACAATGATGGAGAACCATTGTCCTGTTGAGATTTCTTTGTACGTATGTACTTATGGACAATTTGACTGATTTATAATGCACTTAGCTTTCCTTTCAAAAATATATATATATATATCCGTGGGTGACATAAACATGTAACTCTTAATTTTTTTCTAGTTTGAACTTTGAAAAGTGACTTCTTATGCTTAGAGATAAATTAAAAGGTCTTCCAATAAATTTTTGTAAGCTTGCATCCTATAATATTGTTAAATACAATAAATAATAAAAAGCTACAAATTTTGGTTTTTAACATAAAGAAGAAGAAATATATATCATTATAAAAAAAAAAGATGCAAGCCTAGAAAGGCACCACCCCTAACTCAAGGCCACAATAAGAGAATCCCCACCTTCTCGGAAGGGTTGGAAATTCTTACTCTTCATATGCTCCTAGCTCAAGAGAAGGGGGAACAATCACCATAGCATAAGCTTACCATCATCTCCTTGGCATCTACTAGCCACCCTAAAGATCACCTCTTTTAAACTACTCTTAACACTAGCTAAAGACTTGTAAAAAACAAATTATTTCTCTGACACCATATCTGGAGTAGAGTCTTAGTGAAACAAGCAACATAAACCTTAACTATCTTAGTCTTCTTTCTACTAGCTCTTTTAGCTAGCTCAACTTCAGCTTGAAAAACTCTCAAGTTCCTATGAATCTTCAGCAGCCTCGGGATGATTTGCCAAACATTAGCAGAATAAGAGCATTCAAAAAACAAATGATGCACATATTCAATAGATTTTGCACAGGTCCCATACAAACTATCCTCAGTGATGCCCCAACTAAACAGTCTATCTTTGGTTGATAATTTGTTCTTTAGAGCCATACACACCACACAAATACTCTTAGTTGAGGCTGTATTATTACAATACAATCTGTTCCACCCAAATCTAGCATTAGTTTCCATAAGCAGCTTGTAAGTTTTTGCAATAGAGAATTTTTGCTAATGCATAACATCACCCTAACCTTCTCTACCTTCAAGCAACTCACTGCTTTGCACAATCTTCCTCAACGTCCATGAACATTGATGAGAGATATCCATGCTAAGAAGATTCCTAATTTTCACAAAATAAATATGCACCCATTTCACCCACATTGAAAGCAAAGAGCCTACAATTTCTTCAAAAGAGCAACTTTATTCCAAACAACCATGTTTTTAATATTTAGACCACAAGCAACTTTAGGCGAGCAACAATCATTCCAAGAAACACAAGCTTTCTTGGACTCATCAGTACTACATGTCCACAAAAACTTCCTACACACAGTTTCCACTTCCTTAATTTTCTTAGGCAAGGGGAAAATAAGGACCCAATAGTTTTGCATAGAAATCAAGATGCTTCTAATTAGTTGAACCCTTACAACATAAGTGAGCATATGAGCAACCCAAGACTTAGGTCCTGCGGTAATTTTCTCAACCAGAGGCTTGCACCGAATATAGGAAAGTTTACTACTAGACAAAGGGATATCTAAGTATCTAAAGGGCAAACTTCCAATAGGAAGTTGAAGTTCATAACTCAAAACAAATTTTCTCTCATCACTGATCCCACCAAAATAGACAACACTTTTCTCAGGATTAGCAAACAGAGCAGAGAGAAAACATAAAAGTATCAAACAAACTGTGCAAAGAAGGAGAATATATATGTTGAAAGTATGAAAAGTTAATTTTTTTTTACAAGCATACAAGCAGCAAGCAAAGAAAAACTAGGCCCATTACTAGCTACACATGCTAGAGGACGGGAGCCGAAATCCAACTGACAAGTATTAAAACTAGACATTAGGACATAGGACACATTATCAATGCAAGATTGACTAGCGAAATAACTCATGCAACTAGCTAGACAATTTACCAGTGTTTTGATTCTTTGGTTGAGTGCAAAAGCACGATACGGGGCCAACCTCACCTTTGCGCTTCATACCCACTTGATACTTGATGGAATTGCGGACTTTCTTCCTTGAGTGTCCTGTGTGCTTCCTCCGACCAACAGCATGTGTCTAGTCTTGTAGAAGAGGCAAATCGCCTTTCTGAACACTTCCTTCCCTTCCTAATCCTCTTCACCTGTAGTTGTTGGTTTGGTTGCTGGATAAACCACTTGCTTAGTTAACATCAACATTCCACTTGAGCTACCACCTAACGCATATGTGCTCGAGCTACTACTGTGACACTTGGAGACTGTTGATTCCCTCAAAATTTGTTTGGGGGAGTCTCCATTCGAATAAAGGTTTTTGAAGGGAAGGTTTGAACCTTCAAAACTGACATGGAACGAGGATCATAGAGTTGCAGCTCCTTACCGGCTCTAATTTTCTCAACTGCATCCTGGGAAAGGTTCATGCTCGTAGATAACCTCTTTTTGTTAACAAAAGTCACTTTCTTCTTGACAGGGGTAGTAGGAGAAGGGCATGATACAGTCGAGGCTTTCTCATCATCCAGCTCCATAGTAGCCTTGTCATCATTCACACAAACATTGACGACACTCACATCACCCAATTCCCTTCCACACAAGTTTTCCACTAGTAAGTCAAATGAATTTGCAAGTGTTGGCTGACATGACATACCCCCTTCCACACCACTTTTCCCAGACTATGGTACCCCATCTCTAGAAGATAACTCAATGTCTGTAGAATGACTCAACTTCAAAGGTCTTTGATTTTGGGTTCGTGCCAAACGTTCAATCTCTTGAGTTATATCCTTATTTTGTGGTTCTAGGCTCCTTGCAGTAACTAGATCATCATAAGCCTTCTCCCGACTACCCAATCTAGCGAACGCAATCCCTCTTCTAAAAAGAGCTTTTATATGCCTCTCATCAACCCCCAACACCAATGAGCAAAAGACAACTACTTTGCGGAAGTCATTTAATTTAAGCGCACATGTCGCAAGATTCAAATGAAGTGATATCACTAACTCTCTAATCAAACCATTATTGTCACAAGCAGCGAAGTTTTCACAGACAGTAGGAATAATAGAACACAGGAACTTGATTGCTTTGCTATAATTAACCAAAACATTGTGAATGTCTTTAACCTTGAAGAGTATATTCCCAAGCTCTTTAAGAGAAATCACATAAGGAATAACCTCTTCAGGTCCATCAAGTTTTGCAAACAACTCCACTATCTCTCCATTATCTCTAGCTAGAGTATTCAAGTGGTGAAACAAAATAGGACCAAGACTAGATCGATCGCACATATTAACTAAGAAAGGCAAAACCTCAAAACAAAACTGACAGAAACTAGGCTAGATTTCCAAATTAACAATAAAATTAAAGCAAAACATAAAGGAACCAACCTCCATGAAACCTCAAGAACTATTAAAGCAGCACAATTGAGCGTAGAAGCTAACCTTGATTTAGGGAGAAAGAGGTAGGAGGCTGGCATAACTATAAAACCATACACTAAGAACCAAATGAGAAAACAGGGAAGCAGAGAAGTAGAATCAGGCTCGCCGGTGCCAGAAAAATTTGATGAAACTTTGATAGCTTTCCTGGTGCCCAGGGTTTTCTCCAGGAGAGAGAAAGTACTCCTTTTCCAATATTAGGTCATAGTGTAATCTTAGGACATCATTTTGCATGAAAAGTTATTATGTTTATATATATATATATATATATTGACACAAACTAAAAAATATTAATAGTAACATTTCTTTTAAGTATTAGTAAAAGGTTAAGGTTAAAGTGAAACATGTGAATAATATAAAAGTCAAAGTGTTGTATTTATGTTGTGATGGAGGAAGTGCACAAATAAACTAACTACTTTAAAAAGATCATTATTACGATTACAACAAATACAAAATAACGGATGTTCATCAATTATTTAAAAAATAAAAAATGTTTGCACTTGATGTATCACATTTATATATAACTCTTTTTAGAGCATTTAGGTGCATAATGATATGAATTACATAAGTTGCGCTCTACTACTCCCTGTTTGTGTGTTTCGATCATTTTCAGGTTATTTTGATACAAATTGATCATGATTATCAAGGATCTAGCCTATTAATCATTGAGGATGAAGGTAGCTTGCACAAGGATCACAATACATCGTTTTGGGACAATTTTGAGTTGGAATGAGCCCGATAGGGCAAGAGGCTTTACGGCCCAAAATCTATCTTTTTTATTAGCTTTTTAATTAGTTTTTAGGGGGTTTATAAATACTTAAGCCTCATTATTTGTAGAGGAACTTTTATTTCCAGCTTTCATAGTATTAGTTTTAAAGCTTTCTTAGAATAAACACTTTTAGTTTAGTTCCAAAGGTGATCAAACCTTGGATTATTTTCAATCAAAGTTACTGTTTTCTGTCGATTGGTATTGTTCTTCACTCTTATTTCCTCTCTTTAATACTTAATCGCTTAGTTTGAATATTTAATTAATTCATGATGCAAAGATTAGGGTTTTATATTAGTTTGGTTATTGTTGATTCAATCATGTCTGAGTAGTTTAATTTCTAGGGTTTTGGGGAGGAAAACCATGTTTATACCATGATCTATTTCTGAATTGCTATTAGTTCTAGGTTTTAATTAGTTCAATTGTAGTGTGATTCGTTCTTTATTTCATGGCTTATGTCAGTGTACAATTTCATGAACTATGTTTGGCAACTTGAGTATGACCCGATCGTAGGCTTACTTTTAGAGGCTTAGAACACACTATTGATTCTGATTATGGCAGCGATCGTACTACAATGTTGAATTGAGAGCGTTATGACCCGATCATAGGCTTAACATTGGCTCCGATTGTTCGACCCTAGACCTAGATATTATTAGGTATTCGACCCTTTTGATTGGTATAAGTATGGTGGACCGAACTAATACCATATACCTTAATCCACAGTTTAAATCCCACTTTTATTTTGTTTTCATTAGTTTAAATAATAGTTCAGCTGATTCTTATCTGATCTTGTCTGAAGTAGATGTTTGGCTGAACATCAACTTAGAAACTCTGTCTCCCTATGGATTCGACCATATTTCCCTTGACTACTGTTGTTAGAAGAGTTTATGATTTACTTTTGATTAGGTGATACGACTTTAGGCTATCAGCACTTTACTACAAAATTGCATTATAGTTTCTCCAAAATACCCCGATGTTCCAGATTATAAATTCCCCTTCCTTTTTTGGAGTCAAACTTTAAAATATTTGACCAAATATACTTATTAATATATACAAGAAAATATACCCATGTTGGATTTTGTTAGAACCACTTTAATATGCACTTTCACAATATCAATTTTTTATATTATTTATTAGGAAAAATTGACAAGAACAGGCCAAACTATTGGCCATCTTCTATAAACAGGCCATACTATGGATACTCCATGAACAGTCCCAACTATCACCCCCATCTTCCATAAACAGGTCAAGTGACCTGTTAACCTGCTATAACAGGTTAAATGAAATCACGTGACTATCACGTGACTTTTTAAAACAGCCAGTTTTTTTTTTGACTTTTTGACTTCCTTCCTCCTCTTTAAAAACTGATCTTCTTTCCTTCCTTCTCCATCTCCTCCATTTTCGCACAAACCACCCATCCCCTTTCCTCTCTCCTTTCTTCTCCATCTCCTCCATTTTCCTGCCATGACACTCTCACGAGCAATTTCCTCGTCTTCTTAAACTTGGATGGGCCACACAGAGATTTGTGGGTGTTGTGTCCCAACAAAAATCCTCACCGTCACCAAGACCAACCACAATCATGGCCGGAAGTTTAGACGATGTGGCAAATATCCAGTGAGTTTTCCTATTTTCTTTAATTTTTGTAAGTAGGGTTATTATTTTCTGAAAGTGTAATTCTTTTATTAATTTTAGGAAAACTGATTGGGGCTTGTTGATGTTTGCAAATTAGGGTTTTTAAAAGTTATTTTTCTTTGTTACTAGCCCAGGACTGTGGATTTTTTGAATGGGTGAGTGGTGAGGATATAACTAGCAACTGCACTGGATGTGAACAAATAATAACCAGGGTTGAAGAGGCACATAAAGAAGTTGATGGTTTGAATGGGAAGCTGGTAAAACTGAAGGCAAAGAAGGATCAATTGAAGGAGTGCAGTACTGCTTTTGAAATGAAGCTATGCCAAGTCAATACAGAGAATAACATGTGGAAGTTTCGGGGTTTGGCTGCATTGGCAATCTCTTGGATATGGTTCAGCTTTGTTCTTAGTGGGAAGTGAGGCTGTGATGGGGGTATTTGGTTGGGACTGTCTATTTTGATGTGTTTTCTTTTAGTATGTTGGTTGTTTAGGCAGTGTTGGTAGAAGTTGTAGTTTTTTTGGTTGTTTAGGGCATGAACCATTTTGGAATTTTTACTTTGTATTTTGGTATCTATGTTCAAGCAATATATGATCAATGTACTCCTCTATTTTGGTATTTCTGTTTCCTAAGCATTCCATTTAGCTATGAATCTTCAAATGAAATACAGATCTGTTTCAAACACTAAAAGAAATTGACTAAGTTCAATAACAAGGAAACATTAAAACTGTTTATGATCATTGTCATCATCCCAAAATACATAGTTTGAAACTGGAAAGCTAAAATAACCATTGTCATCATCCCAAAATACATAGGTAACAACTGCTAAATGAAAAATACCCTAAGACAAGCTAATTTGCTGCAGAGCTCTGTGTTGGGAAATCTGACCCTATGACAGTTGATGATTGAGCTCTTTGCTGTGATGATCTTGTAACCTGCACACAAAGAAATTGAATGTGACTTATAATGAACAATCCCATTGCATATGTAAAACATTGTGTTAGTTATGAACTTACAACATTGATTCTTCTCCCATTGTTATATGATGTCCCATCTGATGCAACAAACAACCCTACTCCAACAGGAACACCTCTTCCTCTCCCACCTCTTCCTCTACCACCTCTTAATGTAACAGGAACACCTCTTCCCCTCCCACTAGCAGCTGCAGTCACAATACCTCCCCTAGTTGCACCTCTGCCACCTCCCCCTAGTTGCACCTCTGCCACCTCCCCTAGTTGCACCTCTTCCACCTCCCATACTTGCACCTCTGCCACCTCCCCTAGTTGCACCTCTGCCACCTCCACCTCTGCCACTTCTTGATCCTTGGCCAGTGCTTATGACTCTTCCACCCCTACCAGTTCTACTAGGCTGTGCTGTTGCATTGTTAACACCACTAGTTTCACCAGTTTGACTCAAGTTCATTTCATTTGTTCTTGGCCTTTTTGAAGTGGTTGCAGCTGTGGCAGATGAATTGTCCTTGTTTGGACATTTTCTTTTGTTGTGAGCTGTTGACTTACAGATTGAGCAAGTCATCACAATACCATGCTTAGTGAGCTTGCCTGGATTTTTGGGATCTTCAAATGGATCCTTGATCCTGTTCTTCCTAGGTCTACCAGGGCCTACTTTGATGGGAGGTGGTACCATAGGTAAGTCAACCTTAGGCCAATATTTCTCACTTACACAAGGTGGAATTGCAACTGCATATGTCTTTAAATATGTTTCCCTAGTGTACCAAGAAGAGACAAAGTGTTCTGCAGTTTTGTGACAAAAGAAGATGCAAGCTACTGCATGAAAACATGGTATGCCAGACAGGTCCCAAACATTGCATGTGCAATTAAACCTATCTAGATCCACACTAACAGTATCCATTTCATGGTTGACTTGGAAAATAGTAGCAGTTGAAGGAATTACAGTGCAATAGGCTGCTTTGGCTTTGGCCTTATCTAGTTTTTTTGGATCCTAGGACAGATAGGGGATATGTTTTTTTCCATTTCCATTTTTTTTGTAGCTAGCCTTTGCATTAAAGCAGTCCTAATATCTTCTAACATATAGAGCAGATGTTTGGTCCTAGCACCTATAATATACCCATTGAAAGTCTCAGCAAGGTTATTCACAATAACATCAACCTTAGTATCTATGTTCATTTTGCATCTACAAAAAACCCTAGGGTTATGCTTTTCAAAAGCAACAACTGCATCAGGATTTACCTCCTTCATTTCAGCAAGAACCTCCTCATAATCACTTTCATTGTAAGCCTTGGCTGCCCTCCAAAACAGTTGCTTGTACTCCTCTCCTCTGAAATTTTTATGCCAGTTGGCATATATATGCCTAGCACAGTGCCTGTGCTCTGCACTAGGCAACACCTTCTTAACAGCAGATATGATTGCCTGCAAAAGAAACAATAAAGACAGTTACTTAAATTGACAGTTAGAATCAATTATACATGTATTGAAAATCATCATAATGAACAAAGTCACCAAATGCTCATCTGATATCACAGCTAATCCAGCACCATCATTCAGCATCAAACTATGCTTCACCTCAGTCAAGAACCACTCCCAGCTGTTGTTGTTTTCCCCTTCCACAACTGCCCATGCTACAGGAAACATCTGGTCATTACCATCTCTCCCTATAGCTCCCATCAATTGCCCACCAAGAAATGTCTTCAAGAAACATGAGTCAATGCATAGCAGTTTTCTACAACTTTCCATCCAACCCTTGGCCAACCCTTCAAAGCACACAAACAACCTGTTGAACACTGCTCGTTTTGTACTGTTATCAAACTGCAATACCAGCTTTGTTTCAGGACTGCTTTGCTTTATAGCTTCAATGTATCTACCCACCTTGCAATAATGCTCTTTCATTGACCCATGAAGGAGTCTGTGTGCATTGTATTTTATCTTGTATGCTACATCTCTAGTAATAACAACCCTGTAGATTCTCTTCACAGCCTCCACTATTTCCTTAGCTGGCCAATGTGGCCTTGCCTTAAAAAGCTCTAAAAATTGCTTAGCTACCCAAGTTGATCTCAGTTGAATGTTCTTCTCCATAGTCCTTATGCAACAATGTCCTATGTCAACAGATTTCACTACAAAACAGTCACACCCACTGTCCCATGAAGCATACAACCTGAAGCTGCAGCTAGGCTGACATTTGACCTCTAGTCTTTGTCCCCTACCCTTGTCTTTATTGCTTGTAACAACCCTTAAGTTCCTGCCTTGGTGAACTGCATACCTCCTAACAGCATCCCTAAATCCATCCCTATTTGGAAATCTTAGGCCTACTTTCCATTTGAAAGTCTGCCAATCTGTGCTAGCAGGTACAGTCAGCTTCCTAGCCCTCTTTCTTCTCTCAACTAGATCTTTATCATCAGCCTCATATGGAGATGTTTCCTCTTCTTCACTTTCTGCATAATCACTAACATAACCATCTTTTTTAGTTGTATCAGTGGCCTGTGCTGCTGTCTTATTAGCAGTTTCAGCCTCTCTTTGCAATCTCACACCTAATTGCAGTTCTTCTCTTCTATTTATCCTCTTTCTTTCCCTAGCTTCTCTCAATTCATCATCACTGCATTCTTCTTCATCTTCATCAGAAACTTCTAGGTTGTCACTCTCACATTCCTCCTCCTCTACAATTGGTACATCGTCTATCACAGATAAGTCCTCATCCTCTAAATCTGTTTCAATTTCATCATCTTCTGGTGGGATCTCTTCCTCATAGCTAGAATCACTGTGCTTACTAAAACTGTCATGAATGAGATCATTCAATGGAATGGGGCTGTCTGGTCTGGGATCATACCATCTGTAGTACTCATCTTCATCAATTAGTTGTGGATGGAGAGGTGCAGTCTCAGATTCAGTAAGAGGAGTTTTGGAAGTGTTTTCAACTGTTATATGAGGCAAAATAGGGTTTAGTACAGATGAATGGAAGGCTGATGCATCTCTAGGAGGTGCAACTAGTGGAGGTAATTTGATGGGAGTAAGATTCTTTTGTGGGGTCAGTTTTTTAGCTGGCTCTTTCTTTTGGGTAGTGTTTTTTATTGGGGGGTATTTTTGGGAGGGCTTTTTTCCACAGTTAAAGCATTCAATTCCACATAATCTTCTGGTATATCAACTTCATGTATAACATACACATCAGCTCCTCTATACTGTACAGCAAGGTCCCTCAACTGCAAGGCCTCAGAATCATGATAAACCCTCCTTAAACCATCCTCTAATGAACAATTAGGTAGCAGGTAATACACTTCATTAATAACTCTATAATTACCACAGCTCTTTGCCAACTCTAACAATGTCCACCAACAAATCTCATCAGGGTCTACAATCAGGGTTTTCCCTTCCCCACCAACATAAGTCATACCCTTCCCAGTTTTTTTAAACAATCCACCATGCCACATCCTCAAAGTAACCTTTTCATCTAACCACTACAACACCATACAAACAGAAAAACTAATTTCAAACACAACAACTAACAATTAACAACTAAAACATCAAACTAAATCGTAATTAAAGGCAACAAACAATGAAGGAACAAGATTTATAACAATGTTTTTTACGGGGAAGAAAAGGAGGATTCTTTACCTTCTTCATAGATTCTGCCTCACGAGCCTTGACAAGTTCATCCAATCTTGCATCCATAATTGTTGCCCAGAAAAATCCGCAGAGTAAAACCCAGAAAATTTACGCAGAAATTTTGTTCAAAGGTTATGGATGAATGAAAATGGTGGGAAACGAATAAGGGGAAGAGATGAAGAAAGAGAGAAGGAAGGAAGTCAGGAGGAAGGAAGTCAAAAAGTCAAAAAAAAAACTGGCTGTTTTAAAAAGTCACGTGATAGTCACGTGATTTCATTTAACCTGTTGTAGCAGGTTAACAAGTCACTTGACCTGTTTATGGAAGATGGGGGTGATAGTTGGGACTGTTCATGGATTATCCATAGTATGGCCTGTTTATAGAAGATGGCCAATAGTTTGGCATGTTCTTGTCAATTTTTCCTATTTATTAATATGAAATTATGATATAGAAGGTCAAACGTGCGTTTTGAAGACTGTTACCGTATAGAAGAAAACATATTTTATATTTTGAGACGGAGGAAGTACCATTTTACATTCATATCATACATATGAGGATAGTATATTGTCGAGTTGTCGACGATGCAAGTAGCATAAATCCCTTGGCGATAATAAAATCACAAAGAACAACTAAAAACCTAACTCAAAAGTCACAACATGACTAAAACTCCAAAAACCGAACCTAATAAGATTCCTAATCTCCATGGGACAAAATTTAGGATATTCCATCCTATTGTTCTCAGCAAAAGGAATTTGGTAAGGTACCATAACATTAATCCAAATCACAGTAAGATATCAATATCGTTTTTTTTTCTTCTTTTAATTCCAGAGCTAAAGAATATTCCCTTAATTCCCGCCAATTTTCTTTCCATCTTTCCAATTTAGTTACTCAATTAATTTACTAAAAACCCACCTATTTTAATTATTAGCCATAGATTTCATTGATCCAATTCATTCAACGATCCTGATCTTCCAATAATAATACAACATTAACGAAAAAAACGTGTGTTTATTAAACCTAGAAAACGGGAGTCTTTCATACCCAATAAAATTTTATTTCCCTTATAAATACCCCCATCAATCTCAATTGTTTCACAACCAAGCTTACAATATTTATTTTTATAAGAGTTTTTGAACCTTTTGTTCTTACGAATTCAATACTAATGGCAGGAATGGTTGTGGTTTTCGATTTCGACAAAACAATATTAGATTGTGATAGTGATGATTGGGTTGTTGATGAGTTGGGTTTTACTGATCTCTTCAATCAACTTCTCAATACAATCCCATTTAATACAATGATGGTACGTTTTTGCTTACTTTTAACTCTGTTTTTTTTGTTCTGTTTCCAAAATCAACCAAAGTTGACGTTTTTTTCTATTTATAGGATGAATTAATGAAGAAAATGTACGAACAAGGAATAACAATTAGTGTTATTGAGGATGTTCTTAAACGAGTTCCAATTCATCCTCGCATTGTTCCTGCAATTAGAGCTGCTCATGCTGCTGGGTAATTAAAATCAAGTTCTTATCTTTTTTAATTTTTTGCAATAAAAAGGGATGCAATTGTTCTTTATATTGTAAATTTTATTAAGAAATTAGGGGTTTTGATGATCTTTTGCAGGTGTGATTTGAGGGTTGTAAGTGATGCAAACACGTTCTTTATTGAGACCATATTAGATCATCTTGGAATAAAAGATTGTTTCTATGAGATTAACACGAATCCGGGTTTTGTGGATGGAGAAGGGAGGTTAAGGATTTTACCTTACCATGATTTCACAAAATCTCCTCATGGATGCACCAACCCTTGCCCTCCAAACATGTGCAAGGTACTTTAATTCTTTTTGTTGGTAATTTTCTCAATTCATATTCGTCATACACGACCATATGGTATATGATAATAAATTACGGTAATATAGTACTAAGTTTTATTATATAATAATTATTATGAGCAATAATGTGAATGTTTTCTTAACGAATCATATTTAATTTATTACTGCGTGTCTATAGGCCTTAATGGTTTTTATGGGTTTTGATTGGTTAAGTAAAAGAGTAATTTTATTATAGGCAATAGTAACTTGTAAAATCAGTAAACTCTAGCATGAATTTTTATAACTCTACATAATCTTATAGTATAGGTTAAAATTATCATTTGTAAAGTGCATTAATATATATATTTAAAATTTTCAGGGTTTAGTGATAGAAAGGTTACTATGTGAGCATGGAGACAAGAAGTTCATCTACTTAGGAGATGGGATGGGAGATTATTGTCCATCATTGAGGCTAAGAGAAGGTGACCATGTTATGCCAAGGAAGAACTTCCCTGTTTGGGATTTAATCTCAAAAAATCCACAGCTCATCACTGCCAAGATCCATGAATGGTCTGACGGCGACGATTTCGAAAGGGTTCTATTGTCTATCATCCAAGCTATCATCTCTAATGAAGATGGTGATCAATTCTTTAATGTTGACTGCAAGTTTGAGCCCTTCCCAATTTCTTCCCATGAAGCTTTGCCTCATGTAGTTCTCCGAGTACCTGTTTAGGAACTTATAACCAGTTCTATTTTTATCTTTTTACACTTTTACTGCATATACTTCCTCCTTTCTTCAATAAGTGGAACGGAGAGAAAGTGGGAGAAAATTAAGAAAGGTAGAGAGAGAAAGTTGTGGACCACAATTAATTAAACAAAAGGTATTTTTATTACTTCCTCCGTTTCCCAAAAGATGTTACACTTTTTTTCCACGCATATCAAGGGAGCGATTTAATGGTGTAAACGAGTAAATTTTTTGACGAAATTTTAGGACACGCCATATACAATCTCATTCTTGGTTGTATTAAGATTTCGTCGAAAAATTTGCTCGTTTACACCTTTAGATCACTCCCTTGATACGCGTGAAAAAAAAGTGTAACATCTTTTGGGAAACGGAGGAAGTAATATAAAACATAACATTAAAGAACATAATCAACAACCAACCCCACCCAACCAATGATCCACCGTCCCACCCACAACCCTCATCACTACCACCAGTTGCCCACAACCCCAACCACCACCAGAGCATGACCCGGAAACCACCGCTAAGCCACCATACACTACCGCAAACCACGACCAACCACCCCAGAGGCTTCGAACAGCACCGCAAGCCACCACAATCAACCCCAATTCCACCACAAACCACCCCAATCAACCCGAAAACCACCAAAATTAACTCGAATGTCGCCGAAACCACCGAAACTAACTCAGATGCCGTCGAAAACCACCGCATACACCAAAGACGATCTAAGACATTGAAAAACAAGCAGCAAACCGCCGATTTTCATGGATCTGATCTGAAAAGGGGGGCGTGGGATCCCAGTTTCCGAAAACAAGGAGGCCGGAAAAGAAGATCTGAAAAGGAGATTGAAAAAGAGGACATTCTAAAGGAGAGAGAGGCGACGGGGGTCGGATTTGGAAGGCAGCTGGGTTGGTTGAGGGAAGAAAGAAGGGTGGTGTCTGGGTTGGTTATGTAATGTTGAGAGAGAGGCGACGGTGGTCGGAAAAAATGAAGGTTTTGGTCCGAAAAAATGGAGGTGGGGAAAGAGGGAAGGTTATGGCATGGTTGAGTAGGTTGACTGGTGGTTGGGACTTGGGGTGGGAGGAGGGAGGGGTGGGTTGATTAAAAAGGGGATTAGAATAAGTTAGAAAAATATAAGTAATTAAATGTGTTTAATTTGGTTGAGTAAGGATAGTTATGTATTTTGTCTATTAAAATTTTCCATTTTAAGAAGTGTGTCACTTATTGTGACATTTTCCAAATAGGAAAGTGTGTCTCTTATTAAGGGTCGGAGGAAGTATAACACAATAGAAGGGAGAAAGAAAAAGAAAACTCTTTTTTAATGTTTTTTTAAATTAAGGTAGTCAAAGGGCTGTCTTTTTTCTAGACAAATTCCTAACTAGCGAACTCTTTATGATGGTTATTTGGTTGAACTAGAAACTAAACGAGAGCTTAGCTCTCATTTTTGCTCTTCTTTTTTGGGCTTGAACCCTAAGTTTATGTAAGTAATTTTCATTTGCTTAAAGGATGCAAATAAGAATGATAATCATTTAATGTTGTGAATTATTCTACCTTTTTGGTTTTCATTTCTAAGTACTTGATTTGTTTATTTATCCACTAATCCTAAATACAGGTTCCCTCCTAAATTCAAAATAATAGCTACACCTATCTATATTCGGCTATTGATTTAGACACTTTGAAAATTGACTGAGATACTACTTTTTGTGAGAGCACAATTTTCATACTTTACTCACAAGTAGGAGTCCTTAAATCAATCCTTGAGTGCCTCAATATCCTCTACAATCGAGTCAATACTTAATGAAATTACCAAGGCTCTGTTCTGTTAAGCTTATTTTTAGTTCAGTTCAATTAAGCTCTCTAATAAGTTCAGTTCAGCTCCATTCATTATTTAACCATTTTATTTATTATTATTATTATTGTTATTGGTCTAATTTATTTTACTCATTATTATTGTTATTATTATTTTTAATTATTATTTATATTTTTTATGATCATATCTTTACTCATTATTATTACTATTAGTATTATGGTTGAACATGGTTTGGATTGGTGCGCGATTTAACCAAATTTCATGTCAATACGAGTATTCTAATTTGCGATTATTGTTTTATTTTACCGACTAGATATTCATTATTACACCATACAAATAAGTTACAAAAAGCTACAAGATTTTAAAAATTACAAAGTTTCTAATAATACTGAATACTATTTAAGGTACAACATCGTCGTTACGTTGAACATTAAAGATACTTTGGCGATTTGTGGTAGGGTTTAAATATTATAGACCAACCCACCACACAAATTATGATTTTGTTAGAAGCACACATCAACCCATGCTTTAAGCTAATTATTACTATAATTACTAATTATTATTATAATGGTAATATTAATTTACTTCTTACACATTATTGTTATTATAACATCATCATCAAGTATTAATATATTAATACTAATTATAATAATAGTAATTACTCATTACTAATTACTATTATTATCAATAATTATTATTTTAAAATTAATTTATCATTATTACTATTACTCATAACTATCATTTAATAATATCAAAAATAATATTATCATTATTCATTTAATATTATTCTTAATTCTTAATTATTAATTATTATTACTTAGGATTATAATTACTTATTATTTAATATTCATAATAATAATTATTTACTTATTATTTTTATATTTATTATAATTCAGTTCAGTTCAGCTCCAATAAGTAGTTTAGTTAAGTTCAGTTCAGCTCCAATAAGTTCAGTTCAGTTCGTCTAGAATTAGACGAAGAGAACAGGCCCCAATACTTTAGATTTCGAATAGCTATAACCCTTGGTGTATACAATTATATTTACGATATTTTGAAATTATTGTCTCCATACTTAATAATTGAGAACAATATAATTTTTTTAAAAAAATCAATAAAGCTACTTTAATAAATTCCTTGTATCTTTAAATAGATAAATTTGATCATTTCTAGTGAAGAATTTTTTTTCATTTTTATTAACTATATTTACAATAAGAAATGATACCCACAAATGAAAAATTAAGGCAAATCACAAATGACATAAATGGGTTTTAGATTACCCGCCAAGAAGGGTAATTCATTAGGTACACCTTATATTAGATAGAGCTATTATACGTACTCCCAATGGCATTTTTCTGTAATTATAGTAAATTATAAGGATAAGTTATACTCATTTAAGCTACTCATACTCAGTCGGCTAACTCATACTCATTTAAGAAACTTGTACTCATTTGATTGACTCATCATACTCATATCGGTAACTCATACTCATATCGGTAACTCATACTCATTTGACTAACTCATATTCATTTGGTTAACTTATACTCATTTAGCTAACTTATACCCATTTAACTAACTCATACTCATTGACTGACTCATACTCATTTCGATACTTCATACTCATTGACCGACTCATACACTGTTGGCTAACTTATACTCATTTTTATAACTCATATTCATTTGGCGAAACTTAGACTCATTTGTGATATTATGGGTACATATATAAATATGTACACCAAGATGTACAATGTATCAACTCACCAAAGGCAAACTCAATGGATTTACAATCAACTCACTTTTTATGGCTAGTGAGGGTCCAGGGAAGACTATTGTAATTTATGGCTAGTTATTAGTTCTTTCAATCTCATAAATTTTTATCTTTTTCCTTTTGATGTGTACCACTTTGGGTTAGTGTTTTCAATTTGATAAGACTTTACAAATAAGTATTTATTTTATTTTTCGTCTCTTTTTAGAGCATTTATGAGACTCAAGGTGCGTGCATGGCTCTAAAACGCTTGTGATGTATGGAAGACTTTACATACTACTAAGGTATGTATGCGTTTTAGGGGTCTCAACCATACACTAGTTGAATAAGAGAAATTTACACACTTGAAAGTATGCTATTACCTTATTTCACTATGTATCGGTTCACAACCGAAAGATATGAATGCTTAAGTATGTACTTTCCTTTCATTATCCATTATTTTTATACTATTTTCCAAGCCTTTGTGGGAGATTGTTGGAATAAAGGTTTCAAATGCGTAAGTTGCTATTTTCGTAGAGTCATAAGTTGGCCATAGAAGAGATAATCCCCTTGTTTATATACATCCCTCTCTTCCATCTCCCACTCGATCTTGCTCATACAAAGGGCTTTGTATGAACATCATGCTTGTAAGCATCAGTAACACATACGCGTGCCGACCGTCCAGATAGGGTTGGGTCCCGAGTTAAGGCGACTGACCAGTGGAGTAGGTCTTATAGGGTTGTAAGGTTTAGAGTTCAAAACGTTTAACCATTATAGATTGCATGCATGATTCCCAATGTTCATTAATTATGGTAAGAATTCTCATTCATGGGCTTAATACTCTTTTTTCTCCTCTCTTTCCCTATCTCCTTTTAATCTCATAGGTTTTGCATGCATTTGTTCAAAGCACTAGCGGTTAGTGGTGGTTTTTAAGAGCATTGTGTTAATCTAGGGGAACGTTGTGTTAATCTAGGGGAGCGTTTCGATTCCATATTTTACGACTAGAGGCCTGATATTTGAGCAAAGGGGGTAAAAGGTAATAAGGAGAAATTCCAACCCTTAAATACCTGTAATAGGATATGATTCTATGAGGTTGAACTTCTGATGCCAAACCCTTAGTCACTTACCATTAGGCCGAGCCGGCCTAGTTCTTCTTAAGACATTGTTTATATATGTTGTAGCAATACTTTTTCAAAAATATATAGGTTCATGGTGAGTGGGATTAATTTTTTGGATTCCATAAAACCAAAGAATATTCCTCAGATTCCAACTCATTTTTATTTATTTTTATCTATTTACGCTACCCAAGGTGATCTTTTAAGTTTTAACTATACTCAATAAAAATTGTTAAAAACGCACCACCTACTTCAATGTATACCCTTAGATTATACTGCTCCATCTCATTGAACGATCCTGATCGTTTTAGTCTATATTCTTCCACGGCATCAGAACCTGTACCAGCAAACCGATTAACAAAAAAACGTGTGTTGGTTTAGTAAACCTAGAAAATGGGAGTCTTTAATGCCTCACCGTATACCAATTACGCATAAATTGTAATATTCCTTTGGACATAAACTATTCTTTTGCTTTTTTACTATATATATATACTCCCTATCTTTCTCCTTACTTCACAACATACTTCCAACTAAACAAAATCAAGAATTCATTTTTTTCCATTGAGTTTTTGTTTGTGTAATTTCAGAAAATGGAAGGAATAGTTGTTGTTTTCGATTTTGACAAAACAATAATAGATTGTGATAGTGATAATTGGGTTGTTGATGAATTGGGTTTTACTAATCTCTTCAATCAACTCCTTAATACTATGCCATGGAATTCTATGATGGTTAGTTTTTCTTCATTCTTGTTTTCAATCTTGTGTTTCTTCATTAAATCAATTTCTTAAGTGGTGCAATTTATGGGTTTTTACAGGACATATTAATGAAGGAAATGTATGAACAAGGAATAACAATTGATGATATTGTGCAAGTTCTGAAACGAATTCCAATTCATCCTCGTATTGTTCCTGCCATTCAAGCTGCTCGTGCTGCAGGGTATTCAATAGATGATTTGCAACAGAAAAAAAATGAAATTTGGGTTTTAATGGGTATTTGTTAAATTTGTAATTTTGTTAAGAAAATTGGGATATTGGAATTTATGCAGGTGTGAATTGAGGATTGTAAGTGATGCAAATATGTTCTTCATTGAGATCATATTGGACCATCTTGGAATAACAGATTGTTTCTCTGAGATTAACACGAATCCGGGTTATGTTGATGGGGAAGGAAGATTAAGGATTTCACCTCACCATGATTTCACAAAATCTCCTCATGGATGCACTAATCCCTGCCCTCCTAACATGTGCAAGGTATTTTGTTTTTATCATTGTATGTGGTTACATGTTTATTGTTTTTGTAATGCGCGGTTTGATAGATGGTAATAAATGATGATAATGTAAAGATTTCTAGTGTAGATTGTTAAAAAAATATGAACCAATGTTTATTATAGTGAATTGTCATTGGGAAGCATGAATTGTTCTTCACCATTTTCAATGGGCACTAGATGAAATAGTTATAGATACTTAGTTTTATTAAGAAGATAGATGTTCTTAAATGGAGAATCATCGATAATGTTTGGAGTTTAGCGTAAGCTGTTATTGGATAGATAATTGTATTAACTGATTTGATTGTCTCATTATATCAGTAATTTTGAAATCAATTGATTGTATGAAAGTATTTGGTAAATTAACTCATTGTAGTTTGCTTTTTTGACTAAAAACATAAGTAGTTGATTCTTCTTTTTGAGAATGCTCCAATCGGCTACCGAAATCTGCTAGTTACAAAACATAAAATCAGCTTTTTAAATGGTCAAAGTTGAATATGCTTCCAATTCGTTAAAAACTTATCAAGACTCATAACCAAACAAGACCAATATCTAAATACGAAAACTTTCTTGCAAAATTATACTAAAATTTAGTGTATAGGCCATAAACTTGAACCAGTTTAAACTTGTAAAATCACTAAAGCAGGAAGCTCTAACATGATTTTCTATTGCTCTAGATGAATCTTTTAGCATAGGTTAAAATAACACTATCATGTGTGCAATTTTTGTAATAAAGTCTTTAAATTTTGCAGGGCTTAGTGATAAAAAGGTTACTATGTCAGAATGGAAACAAGAAATTCATCTACTTAGGAGATGGAATGGGAGATTATTGTCCATCATTGAGGCTAAGAGAAGGTGACCATGTTATGCCAAGGAAGAACTTCCCTGTTTGGGATTTAATCTCAAACAATCCAAAGCTCATTACTGCCAGAATCCATGAATGGTCCGATGGTGACGATTTCGAGCGGGTTCTACTGTCTCTCATCCAAGCTATCATCTCTAATGCAGATGCTGATCAGTTCTTAAATGACTGCAAGATTGAGTCCTTCCCAATTTCTTCACATGAAGCCTTGCCTCAAGCTCTTGGAGTACCTTCTTAGAAACTTAACCACTTAAATTTTAATCTTTATACTATAGTTTAACTGCATGTAACACCACTAGTGGAAGCGGAAAAAATAAGAGAAAGAAAATTCTTTTTAATTGTTTTCTTTTTAGACATAGAAATTAGCTAGGGTAGTCTTTTTCAAGACGGAAACCTACCTGAAAACCCTTTGCGGTGGTTGTTTGGTAGAAATAGAATCAACTTGAAAGCTAATCCCTAATCTTTCCTTTTCCTCGTGGGGATCGCGCCCTAGGTTGATGTAACTAATCTTTTTTTGCTCAATTATGCAATTAAGTGAATGAATCTCTTTAATTATGTCAATCTTTATCGATTTTTGTGAATCATTCTACTTTTTTTTTTTGCATATTTTGAGTTAACTACTCATTCAATCTTTGTCAATGTACAATTTTAATCGTTATAAGCAGATTGTTATTCCGAAAATAATTATTAAGACGAAGGAGTCTTACATTTGGCATAGTTTTGTCCTAATGATAGTAATTATAATATAGTCCATTGTGTCACATGCAGGTTGGACCAAAAAAATGTTGCATTCTGCATCCACACAAACCAAGATCCGAATCTTTCGGCATATCATACAATAGTGGGATTTATAAAGGTTCACGAGGTAGAACACTGTCAGGAACAAGTCAATTGAGCAAGCAGCAACCTGCACGTCTCCCATTAAGTTCTCGACTTCTGCACGGGATTATTTAGTTTAGTTTAAACGTGTAAACCTCAGATTTAATGCTGTCAATTTGTTCTGCACTTTCCTTCTCTTTGCTCTACCCTTGTTTTTCTGTGTTGTTTATCTTTGCGTTTTCAGAGTTCAGACTACCCCCTCATCTCAGGTATGTTTTAGACTTTTCGAGTTTTAGTTGACATTTTGCAGTCTCCTCAAACTTTTTGTTAAATAAGAAGTAAAGATATTAGAATTTAGGAGGTCCTCATCACGATTCACGAGTAGGGCTGATAATGCCATCCTAACCAGTTGAAAGTCATCCACCCAACCCAAAAAAATGGATGAAACTCGCTTGAACATGTGTTCTTATCGGCTGGTAGATGGGTCGGGTTGAAGGTGTGTTGAGGTTGTATCACTCCATCCATCACCCAACCTATCCACCCATCCATCAAACTAAAAAAAATACATTTTATTTTTAGTGATATACTCCTTCTGTCCCATATTAGATCATACAGTTTGACTGACACAAATTTTATGAGTATTAGTTGACTATCTAATTTTATTGAGAGTAGTTAATTATTGGTATTTTTTTAATACATAAAGTACATGTTAGTGGAGCATATCATAGGGGTTTGAGGTAAATGGGGTTATTAAATTAATTATATGTGGGACTCATGAATATTAAAAAATAATATTTCTACTATACTTCCATGCCTTTTATAGAAGTGTAGCAACTAATACGGGACAAATGAATAAAGGAAGAGTATCATCTAATATGGGACAGAAGGAATATATACATTGAAACTTTTATATTTCCTCCTTTTTTTTAGTTGCTACACTTTCCAAATAAAGAAATTTCTTATTAGATGCCACACTTCTTTATTTGGCTTTTCCTTCTCTCTATCTCTCTCCTACCATATGGTTTCCCCTGTTTTTTCTTCTCTATCTCTCACATTAAAAATATGCATTGAAGTCCGCAAACAAAGTGTAGCATCTAATTTGATAAGGAGGAAGTACTACTAATACTTATGCAACTAATGCCTATGTTTATGCTTGAATGACTGCTCCATATATTTCTTAGTGCGTTGATAGTTGCAACTTATAAGAAAAAATATTTGACATAAATATTTGCATTATGTTAATTTTTGTTGCAAGATTTATACATTTTTTCGATGTTATTTTTAATCCATTAGTCACCTGACCCACCCGAATCACCCATGGATGATGGGCGGGTTAGGTGACTAATGGAGTACTAGCGGGTGATCCAACTCGTATCCATTTCTGACGCACTGTTATCCCTACTCACGAGGGGAACTCCTAATGCATTATCTGTAAGGATGTAAAGTAATCTCGAGTTTGTACAATGCAAGAAATCCAAATAATTAACCAAGTGACCCACATTAGCTATACAATCTGTTGGTTAAGATGTGCTAAAGTTTCCAATTGGCGAAGAGCAATTGAGCAAGGGAGCGGATATCAACGGTGATGTTGTTAATGTGTCAAGGTGTACACCATAACCTTTTAAGAGTGTGATGGTTATCGGCTTAGGGGAATCCTTTCCGTGATGGTTATCGGCCTTGTTGAACACATGTAACCTTACTGGGGTTTACTCGTGAAAGTCACCTTAGGCTTTCGGCTTCTTCTGATGAACCCACTCTCGATGTGCGAAATAGTCTCTGTGGTCAATAAAGATGGACGCATTCCGTTTCTTCCAGAGACTCCTTAGGTGAAAAATAAAATTTAGCCACATCCTTTTTATGTTTCTATAGTTTGGTAAGGGTGTCTCTTAAAGCAACATTTAAGATCGTAAGCTGGAGCCAAACTTTGGCTAAGGGAAGGCCCCACATGGATCTAGCCTTTTGACAACTACAAAAGAGGTGATATTTTGTTTGATGTCTTGCAAACACAAAGCGCAAGTTGTATCACGAATGATTTTCCGTTTATGTATCTCTAACCCCAAGGCTCTCTTGGCATATAAGCCTCAAAAATGTATGGAATTTTGAAGGGACGTCCAGTAGCCAAATCCATCTGAAAGCCCATTTTTCATTTACCGATGAGATATTGTATGTTATCCATGTGGCTGATTTTATCGAGAGCTCAGTATGTGAGGTGAGGCTCCACACGAGGGTAACTTCCATGTCAAAGTAGGCAAAGGAATTCCTTTAATTGTGTTGTCTAAGTGGTGGGGACCAGTTTTCTCTCTTTATTCAATTGAACATTGGCCAATCTAGCAAAATCATCTATATGTCTTTGATCCGCCGGGGGAGCAACTGATGCTTTATTAATATCCCACTCCTTTTTTCTACAAAGAAATGTGCCACTTTTAAACCGAGGTCAACTTGTTCGTGTGGGAGGTTAGGAATTTCCAAGAGCTTTGATTTGAGGTCCAAGAGCTGATTGAGAAGTAGATTTCTTTTCCGCACATCCAATTTTCCATTTTATACCTAACCTAAGGAGTTCCCTTAGTGCAAGGATTTTTCTCCAAATAGGAGAGTCCTTTGCGTTTGGGGTATGTATTCAATGAAGTGGAATTAGAGAGGGTTTGTTTTTCTTCTTTTATTACTAACTTCACCCATAAACATAATCTAGAGGGATGGCAAGCACATTCTAGTGTAACTTGGCAAGTAACGCTCAACCTAGCAGAAGTGCTTTTCGAAGACCAAGGCCTCTCAAGGCTTTAGGTCGACGAATTTTCTCTCACGCGACAAGGGGGATAAAGTTCTTTGCCTTTCCTCGACTCCATAAAATTTTGGTATGCATACTCTCAAGGGAATGCACAACTATGGCGGGGAGCAATGAGGAAGAGAAGATGTAGGCGGGAAGTACATCTAAATTACTTTGTATCATAGTGTGGCGGCCAACCTTTAAAAGGAGGCCGACCTCCCATTGATTGACTCATTAATCTGTATTTTGGATTATATGTCTAAATCTGATTTCCATGAGTTCTAGAGTCATTCACTCCATAAATAAGGGAATACCTTGTTTCGTACTTGTTAGTTTAATTCACTAGACACTAGTAATTATGCTTTGAAGCTTCTTTTAGTACTCATAATTCATCTTCCAATATTCCTTTTACATTATTGGGGGATTGTTCTATCTAGTAATGCAAGAAGGAAGTGGAAAAAGCGAAAAACATGTGAGTCAAACAACGGCCTGATCATTCTTGCCTTCACGCGACTGGTTCATATCTTGATGTTTTTATGCCTCCGGCCCCGTTCAGGTTTAGACTACCCTGGGGGTTGGTCTCGATGCAATTGGTCTTTCTTTTACGATGACAATTTTGGTTCGTTACGTTTCCTTTCTGGATTTTGTGTGTGGTTTGTCAACTTCATTTATTGATAACCATAATCATATGTAGGATATTTTTTCTGGGAGTTTGACATTTGGGTGAAGGGGTTTGAATTTGACAATGATAACTTTGGGGTATCGTCACCGTGTACACCTTCACTAATGGTGGTGAAATTTGCTTCTATGAAAATGGTTCTTTTGCAGTGTAATTTGTTCGGGTTTGATAGCCCGAAAGTGTAATCTCTTTCCTTCTTGTATTCATGGTTTTAACATGTATTATTTCCAACAACCTCCTTTGATTTGCTTCTAAATGAGCAGTGCCGAAGTTGTAGCTCCTCCTCCATTATATGTCCGCCACATCCCCTACTACAATGAAGTCGTGCTCCACCGTCGGTACTATTGTTGTTGCTTTTCTTTATTGTTGATATTATTATTTTTTACAAGAGGCACAAGGATATGACTAAAGTCTACATATCTCAAGGATTGGCCAAAGTTAGACAAATGAAGAATCATAAATTTTAAAAAGAAAAAAACAACTAAAAGCTAGAAAACGAAAAAAGAAAAACTAAACTAAAAGAACATAACATAAAAGAAGACAATATCCTCGAAGAATCTATACAAAAATTTCTCCAAGAAGGATTCCTAGCGGTGGAGGTAATGGCCACCGACTGCGCAGAAAGGCACAAAAACTTTTATTAGATCTGTCGTGGTTCAGCAACGGATAATCCAAAAGACTCCATAACCTTTTGATGCTTCAAAGGTGACCCTACAAAGTGGTCAAAAGGAGTGGTGCACCACCAACGGTAGAGGAGGTGGAAACGGTGATCCACCGAAAATGACAAAGAAGCAAACAACGACTTTTGGGGCGTAGATCGAAAGGAGGAGGTTGAGCACTGTCCTGTTCGCGACCTCCTAGAATTGAACGATTTCAAATCGTGTCCCTTGGGCGTAGTGGACAACTCCTGCGACGGTTAAAGATACGCGAAGATGGCGGTGTAAACCACCAATTCGGAGCTTCTAAGGTCCGACCGGTTTAAGAGGGAGTGGGAAAGGGCGGTGGAAGCGGTTGTGGAAGGTCCAAGGAAGGAGGCGATGAGAGGGGCGTTGGTGGAAGGGCTTTGGTATAAAACCCTATGCAGTGAGTCTAGAGAGAATAAGGAGTCACTCTTTCTAGAAATCCTTCGAAGATCTTACTTTATGGGTTGTGTTAACCCTTGAGTTTTGAAGATGACTTAACCAAGAAAAGACATATTTTGTTTCACTTATGATATTGCTAGGTAATTCATTCTCGAGCAAAGAGAATACTTGATCGAAGATTAAATCGGAGAATTAATCAAAGATCGAAGGGAAGATGTTCGAAAGATGAAGTATTAAGCATTGAGTGAAGAGTATAGTACAATAGGATGTATTTAATCTCTTCTTGTTAAGGTTGAGTAAATACTTGTTTAGTTTGTGTTGAATTCTCAAAACGGAACTTGGTTCTGTTCCCAAGACAAAAACATACACTGGCACCCTTAGGAACAAGGTTAGGGAACAGACCTAGAAAAGACTTTAGGAACAGCCACTGTATCCGATGTTGTGCGCCTAACATAGTTGTGCGTCCAAGTTAGCTTGTTAGAGAGTCTCTAGTTAGTTTTGACTAAGTCCATGAGTTTAGGAGTAAGTTGTTAGTTTGTTAGGAATTTATTTAAAAATTATTTTATGTTTTAATTAGGATAAGGCCAAAATCTTTTTAAATATTATCTTTTATATTTTATCTAACTTAAACTGATTTTCGGTTTTAAAAGGTTTTTCTTTTTGAAACTTAATTATGATTTTCGGTTTTGATTAAATTATTTATAAAAGATATTTTTCTAAAACTATTTAAAAGAAAATAACTTGATTACTCCCCAAGCAAACTAAAACCATGTTTAAGACTTACTGCTACACGTTTACTGGGTGTGGAGTAATGGGCTTAAATATTTTCTTAAAAGCCTTAATTTATTTAGTTGGTTTAATTATGCTTCAAGATTTTATAAACCACGTTATAAGTTACTGTTTCTCTTCTTAAGCTAAGTAGTGACTTAGTGGTTATTTAATTCTCAAGTAAAATTAAGTAAATATTAAATAAATTGAGATAATGGTTATAGTGGACATCATGGAGTAGTGGACTTAAGTCATGGTCTTACCTTAGCTTAATATAAACAGGCGCCTAATAAATTGATATTAGTGTGTCTAACTTAGCCAAATATTCTTAGTGTCTTAAAGAGTCAGTCCCGTTCCCAAGAGAATTCATACTTACTACATTCGAGTTTATACTCTTCCATTGTTTTACATATTGTAATTTTGGGTAAGGGTTTGAGTAAACTCTTGTAAGTGTGAGAAGCTTTGAGTGAAGCGTGGGAAAGAGAAAGAGAAAGGAGCTTCAAGGGAAGTTCGAGAGGAACAACAGTTGTGGGAATTGTTGTTGGGAACTTGAGTTTAGGAACTCAAGTGTGGCCCGAGAGAAAAGTAATAGGTTTGTAAACAGAGTCGTTTGGCCTATTATAATGGAAAGTATTGAGGCAAAATCCCTTGTGGTCGAGATAGTTTCTTCCTATTGAGCCTAGGAAGGTTTTTCTCGCTAAAATATCTTGTGTTCCCAAGCTAACTTTTAATTTCGCAAAAAGTATAGCATATTCCCTCACTATAATTCACCCTCCCTCTTATAATGCTCATATTACATAACAATTGGTATCAGAGCGGGAACTCTAAAAACACAGGAAACCTATTGAGTTCGAGATCTTAGATAATATGAATACTAGAGAGAAACTGGAAGAAGGGTACTCAGAGGCCACCAATGTTCAACGGCAAGTTCTATACCTACTGGAAGAACAGAATGGAGATCTTCATCAAAGCCAACAATTACCAGGTATGGAGAGTCATAGATGTAGGTGACGTTGAGGTCACTACCACTTATGACAAGAACGAGGTAATTCCTAAATTCATCTCTGATTTCGACAAAGCTGATTTCGAAAAAATGGAAATTAATTCTCTTGCCATTAAACTGCTTCACTGTGGTCTTGGACCCCACGAACACAATCGTGCCATGGGATGCAAAACCTCAAGACAAATTCGGGATCTACTTAAAGTCACTCATAAAGGTACGAGTGAAGTTCAGAGATCAAAAATAGACCTTTTGATGAACCAATATGAACTTTTTCAAATGAAATCATAAGAGTCAATACAAGAGATGTTTACTCGCTTTACAAATATTATTAATGAGCTAACCTCTCTTTGAAAAGTGATAACCTCTGAGGAACAGGTACGTAAGGTCCTAAGGAGCCTTCCTAGAGATCGATGGATGGCTAAGGTTACGGCCTTATAGGTTACTAAATACTTTATAAAGTTCAATCTGGAACAACTTGCTGGTTCCCTTATGACTCACGAGCTACACTTGGACAATGAAAATGGTGACATGTCCAAATCGAAGTCGATTGCCTTAAAAGGCGATGAAAGTGATGACTCAGAAACTGATGAGGAGGAATCCGCTCTCATGGTCTGAAAATTCAAAAGGATTTTTAGGAATATGAAGAATGGAGACTACAAAGGTAAAAACAGGAGATTTTCTAACAAACCTGTTTTTCATAAATGTGGAAGTTTCGATCACTTTATTAAAGAGTGTACCCAATGGGAACAAGACAAAGGCAAAGGAAGGGAACGAAGCAAAGATAGGAACAAGGAGTTCAAGAGTTCCTATACCAGATCCGACTTGAAGAAAGCAATGGTTGCTGCATGGGGAGAATCTGATTCTGAGGAAGAAGATGATCCTCAACCTAATGAGGAAACGACGAACTTTTGTCTCATGGCACTCGACCATTCCGAATCTGATGAAAAGATCGAATCTCTTGAGGCAAGTTTAGACACTATCAAAACTCGTCTTAATTCTGTAAGCAAAGAGCAATCATTCGATTTTATTGTTGATGTTGTAAATGATTGCAAAGATGATTCCATTAAATTGAAACAATGTCAACATGCTTTAAATGTTGCAAAAGAACATACCTCATGGCTTAAAAGTATTCGAACATATATTGAAAAAAAGGTTTTTTGAATTATTTGATAAAAATCTAAGTTTAAAAGAAAATAATTTCAAAATTGTTAAAAATGAGAACTACTTATTAAGCCTTGAGTTATCTCAACTGAAAGAGTTTGTTCCTGAAGTGAGTTTCTTTGATATTAAGTCAGTTCCCTTGCAAAGTTTCAAAACTGAAATAAGAGAATTGAAAAATCATGTTTCGTTTTTGGAAAAAGAAAACAAGGAACTTGAAGGGGAACTGAACTTAAGTAGGAACAAGAAGAAGTTCCTTCCTATTTCTAATTGGATCAAAAACCCTCAAAACAAACGAACTGAAGGTCTTGGCTTCAATCACAAAAAGAAGTTTGAAAAACCTAAAAAGAGAGTTCATTTACCAAGTGATAAAGTTTGTATGTTTTGTGGGAAAACTGGTCATTATAGGAACTCATGTCTTATTAGACTTGGTCGATTAGACAAAAATGTGGAAACTAGCAAATTAACTTGGAAAGAGAAATCTAATGTTAATGAAGGAAAGGAACCCAAGAAAGATTGGGTTCCTAACTCTAACAATTAGTTTTCTTACAGACTAGAGTGAGGGGGAACAACACATGGTACCTAGACAGTGGTTGTTCTAAGCATATGACTGGAGATAAATCAAGATTTCTCTCACTTGCTGCCTATGATGGTGGAAGTGTGACTTTTGGTGACAATATGAAAGGCAACATAATTGCCATGGGCAAAGTTGGTAAGTCATCGTCACATTCCATAGATAATATTTTTCTAGTTGATGGTTTAAAGAATAACTTGTTGAGTATTTCCCAATTTTGTGATAAGGGGAACTATGTGAAGTTTAATAGTGAAAAGTGTTTGATCGTCAACAAAAGCACTAAGGATGTCGTTTTAGAAGAACAAGGAAAGGGAACACATATGTTGTGGATCTTAACCTTTTTCCCAAAAATCAATTTACATGCCTTAGTGTCATTGATGATGATCCATAATTATGGCATATGCGTTTTGGACATGCTAGTTTTTCCTTGATTGACAAACTTCGATCGAAAGAACTAGTTTTAGGTTTACCTTCTATTAAGTTTCACATAGATCGAGTTTGTGATGCATGTGCGAGAGAAAGCATGTAAGGTCCTCCTTTAAGTCCAAAAATGTGGTGAGTACCACAAGACCGTTAGAGCTAATTCAAATGGATTTGTGTGGACCAATGAGGATACAAAGTAGGAGTGGCAAGAATTATGTGCTAGTAATTGTGGATGACTATTCTAGATTTACTTGGGTTATATTTCTTTCTAGCAAGGATGAGACCTATGATGAGTTCTTAGTGTTTGCAAAGAAAGTTCAAAATTTGAGTGGTCAAAAACTATTGCGCATTAGATCCGATCATGGCAAGGAATTTGAGAACTTCAAGTTTGACGACTATAGTAGGGAACATGGCTTGGACCACAATTTTTCCGCCCCTAGGACACCTCAACAAAATGGTGTTGTTGAAAGGAAGAATAGAACCATAGAGGAAATGGCTAGAACTATGTTGATAGCTAGTGGGCTTCCTAGGAACATTTGGGCCGAAGCTGTGAACACTGCTTGTCATAATATAAATCGTGCCATGGTGAGACCTTTAGTGGACAAAACCCCTTATGAGCTTTATTTTGGTAAAAAGCCCAATATTACCTATTTCAGGACTTTTGGATGTAAATGTTTCGTTCATAATAATGGGAAACAAAGTCTTGGGAAATTCGATGCTAGGAGTGACGAAGCAGTATTTCTAGGTTACGCTTCAAGTAGCAAGGCTTATAGAGTTTATAATAAGAGGACAATGTGTGTAGAAGATAGTGTATATATTATTTTTGTTGAAACAGATAAATTTGTTCTAAGCACACAGGTTGAAGATGACTTCGAGATAGGTTTAACAAAAGATCAAATTCTCACTGATGAGATTTTGGGAGAAGAAGAAGTCATGGGAACAAAGACAAAGGAACAACCTCCTGTTCCTGTTCCCAACAATGAAGAAGAACTAGGTGAGGAAACACTAGTGAATGAATCCACTATTGTTGAACCTGATTCCGAAGAACATGAAGACGACCAAGAATCTGCACAAGGAAATCAAGTTCCCATCCAGGATTTCCAACCAAAGCCTTGGAGACATCAGCGTTCCCATCCAGTGGAACTCATAATCAGTGACATCAACAAGGGAACTCAAATGAGATCTTAAATTAAAAACTTTTGTGCTTTTCATGCTTTTCTTTCTATGATGGAACCCAGGAACCATGAAAAAGCTCTCACTGATGCTGATTGGATTGTGGCTATGTAAGATGAACTCCATCAATTTGAAAGGAACAAGGTTTGACACCTTGAACCTAAACCTAAACAAAATAAGGTTATTGGTTTGAAATGGGTGTTTAGAAACAAGTTAGATGAGTTCGGAACCATAGTAAGGAACAAGGCTCGATAGGTTGTGAAAGGATACAATCAACAGGAAGGTATTGATTACGAGGAAACTTTTGCTTTTGTTGCTAGATTGGAAGCAATTAGAATATTTATTGCATTTGCAGCTTTCATGGGTTTTAAATTATATCAAATGGATGTGAAATGTGCATTTTTAAATGGTTATCTTAATGAAGAGGTTTTTGTGGAACAACCTCCCGATTTTGAAAATAAAACTTTTCCAAATCATGTCTTCAAGCTTGACAAAGCTCTTTATGGGTTAAAGCAAGCTCCAAGAGCATGGTATGAAAGACTTTCAAAGTTCCTTCTTGAAAACGAGTTTAAAAGAGGAAAATTAGATAGGACCTTGTTTTTGAAATCAAAAGGGAAACATTTATTAGTAATTCAGATCTATGTTGATGATATTATATTTTGTGCCACTATTGAATCTTTGTGCAAGGCACTACTACATTAAAGGGCTAATGCAACCCCTGAAAACGTTGCATTACGCGGCTATAAGCGTTGCAATAGATCAAATGCAACGCTTTGAAAGCGCTGCATACGCTTTCGCTGCATTTGATCTAATGCAACGGTTTGTTCCTTCAAATGCAACGCTGGGTTTAAAATCCATTAAAAGCGTTGCAATAGGACTTAAAGCGTTGCGTTTGATAAACAATTGCAACGCTTATTTTCACATTACAAAAGCAACGCTTTATCAAATCGCAACGCTTAAAAGGAGATGCAAATGCAGCGTTTCTTACCTACGGAATGTTTACCCACCATATATTATGCCTACACGTTGCAGCTAGCTGTATTATTATACGATCATATATACAATCAAGCATTGTACCATTTGAAGCACATATATACATACTTCACAAATACTAGTGAACAACCAACAATAAATATATTGCATAATCAAATTCAATACAATTTAAAATAAGATGTTAGTTACTGTACATTAAGTTTCAGCAACTTACACATAAAATAAAATTTTAAACTAGCACAAGTACAAAGTTAACTTGTAATATAAACTAAAGCGAGTCTAAGTCACTTGTCTCTAATACCCTATGATTGATCAGATTCATAACGTATGCATTATCTTCAAGCTCCTCATTCAAAATCACCTACAATATTTACAAATAAAATTAGTAATGTAGCATATGTCAATGGAGATAAAAGATAAGATTCTAGCAAAATTTTGGCATAGTTTTCTTTGTGAGATGTAGTCCCAAATTATGAACTTATATATGATAACCTGTATTTGAAACTAGCCAATCAATTTCATCCAATAATAGACATGAGCTCTCAAACACAAATATGAAAGATTATAATATATAAAGTAAATCTCATAAATCAAAATTTTGTTCCAATTCCAAGCTCACAAACCTCAATCATCTAAGTAAAAACTGCATTTCAAAACTCCACTTTGTACTTCATTGTCACCTTACGTCGAATCCCATCCCCTATTTTACCTCCTGAAAACATCCCAAAGTTCTCTACAACATAAGCAATATCAGTAGGCAGCAGGAGAACTACACAACAGCAGCAAGGCAACAAGGAGACTTGATTCACAAAAAAATGAAAAAATGGACTCACAGAATGTGTTTAATAATGGACTAAAGGGCAGAAGGTGTTTAATAAAAAAAAAGGAAAAATTGATTCTAATAATGCAACCTTTTGGCGATTTACAAATAATAATGCAACCTTTCGATTATTCTGGAATAATGCAACCCTTATACCCCATTTATTTTAAATAGGAAAAAATCGGTTATAACCTGAAGAATAGGTTAAATGGGTCACGTGTCGCGTAATTATTGACTATCATAAACAAACTTTATACTTCCTCCATTTCTTTTTAATTGCAGCATTTGCCAAAAATAGAAATATCAAATTAATTACAACATATATTTTCTTTCCTTTTTTACAAGTCATTTCTTTCTATCTCTTTATCACATGCCCCACTTTCTCTCTCCATCCCTTTCACACTCACACCAAAATTTTGCCTAAGAGTCCACCACTTGAGTTTGTTGCAATTAAAAAGAAACGGAAGAAGTATAAAACTTTTGAAAAAAAGATAACAAAAAAATAAAAAATTAAATCTCTCCCCCACTCCCACGTATTATCCAAAAACCCAACCCCATCCCGGCCTCCCCTAGCTCTCTACCTTCCTCTCTCTCTCTCCTCCATTACCCAACCACTTCCAACCACCACCTTCCGCTGGCACCACATCACTCTCGTAAACCACAACCTTCTGCCGGCACCTCATTACTCTCGTAAACCACCACACACCCTCATTCCGGCATCGTTACTGAGTTCGGTCCACAGGAGTTTGGCTTCGGTCGAGAAAGCGGAGGATGGTGATTTCGTGGTTTCGTGATGATTTTGTGGTGGTTTCGTGGTGGTTTCATTAATCGGGTTTCTATTCCTATCTCAGATTCTCATCACCCATATCCATGGACCGAGTATTCTGATTTCATTAATCGGGTTTCTGCTTTTGGGCATTTTGATACACCCCTTGATTTTTCTCTTTTTGTGTGTGCACATCAATTGGATTCCGATTTCCTAAAGGATGCTACTTCTTCTCTGTATTTCGCCAGAGATCATCCCACTCTCTTGTGGTAATATTCATTATTATTACTAATATTGTTTCATTACTAATGATGTAAGATTTTTAAGTTTCATTTTAGCAAAATTTAGTTAAACTTTGTTCTTATTTCGTTATTATACTTGTTTTTCTCTGCGATATTAGGCTTTTGGCTTACTAAATGAGGTTCTTTAGTTCACTGTAAACCATATAGAGTGATTTTTAAGTTGTGTTGTAGCTAAGAGTATTCCGGATAGCTGATGAGAAGGTTTTATTGGTGGTGAGAGTCAGGATGCGAGGGAGAGGGAAACATGGGAGGGGGTGGGGGTTGCAGTGGAAGAGGAGGGAGGAGTGGCAGTGGTTGGGGAAGAGGAAGGAGACTGTGGTTGGGGAAGAGGAGGGAGGGGGTGGTCTGGATTTGTTATAGTGGTTGTGGTAATATTTAATTAAGAGTTTTAATTGGAATTAAGAGTTTTAGTTAAAAAATTTACCACTTTTTCAGGTCACCGGTTTTTTTTACCTATTTAAAATAAATGGGGTATAAAGGTTGCATTATTCCAGAATAATCGAAAGGTTGCATTATTATTTGCGAATTGCCAAAATGTTGCATTATTAGAATCAATTATTCCAAAAAGAAACACTATAGATTAAAGGAGAGTGTCCATTCTGGTCCATATTTTGATTCGGCTAGCATTTGTCAGGTTTACCGGGACATGGAATTCAGGAACCTTTATGGTAATAACTCTAGGATTAGCTGTTTGATGTTGGGATAAAAGGATTCTTGCTACATCCATAACAACCTCTGAAACCATATAAGACATATATACATTAGACAAAACAAGAATTTGTTCCTAATTCCACATCATAATTGTAATGAAAGGCCTAAACATTAACATACATATTTAGCACATTTAACAAGACGAAGCATGTTTTACAATTGGACAGTTCTTACCTTAATTAAGGGCAAAACATTAACAAAGCGATATATAAATCAAACAAGTAGCTCTTTATTACTTATAATGTCATTATTGTGAAATTCATACCAAAATTTGATTCCAAAATCAGGTGCAAAATCTAGTGAAATAAAAATCATTCCAGTCTAAAGGTATAGACACTAACAAAATAACCTAGCATTCTCCATATTGAACACAATTATTGTCGAATTATTGTCGGCAAAACAAAAGAATTTATCATGTAACAAAACAATAAGGGATGTTAAACCAAGTAAACAAGAAAAAGAAAAAAAACCATACCTTTCTACTTTTGTCGAAGCAACAGGAGAAGCAAACAGAGATGGTGGCGTGTTCGGCGGCAGTGGAGGTGACGCCCTACAAATGCTGTAAAATAAAGCTTAGAGGATTCTTAAACAATAAGCTACAATAATAACCCAATATAAACTTTCTAACTCCCACCTTTCGCGATTAGAGTTTAGTCTACCCACTTCTAAATTACCACAATTCACTTTAAAACCAAATCATCAAATTCACAGCTTTCATAAACTCAAGAGTATTCTAATTGTATATTCAAATTACACAGAATATGCTCACGTCAATAGTTAATTAAATCAAATTCATTTGATATAAGTTAAAAAGAATTACCTTAAGCTTTCTACCAAGCACCTTGTAAAGAAGGAAGCCAGACCACAAGACCAAGAAACTCCACAATATCTATCTCAAAGGCCTATCAAGCTTATCCGCAGCTTCTTTAAATTCATTGTTTCTGACAAAGTGAGTTTGGTTATAATTAGTCTTATCCCAGCCATAATGAAGCAAAATTACATATTAGAGTATATTGAACACCTACCACCACTTACGAATGATAAAATCAACATTAACTAGTGTGTTTAAACCCTTTAACATGATACTTTCACCATATAATTATGCATAATTAGCACTCTTTTACTTGATTGTCTAGGATCCTTTTAAGGTTCAATCCTACTTATGTCTTAGAGTATATTGAACACCTACCACCACTTAAGATCCTAACTGTTTGATTTTATTCCTCTATGATGTGAGATCAAACTCTCTTTATTTCTTCATATAGTTTGAAATTAACCAAATTAGAATCCTCAAAGGCCTCAATTACAAATTAACAGTACAACAACATCATCATAATGGAAGCTCAAGTGACTAAATGTGTACCATAGATGATAAAGAACTTAAGTAAAGAGTAGTAGATGTTAACAAAAAAATCCTTTGAAACTACTATCTTTAGCTTTTTTTGCCACTGTTATCGTTTAACGCCAGAGATTAGATGATTGAAAGACGATTTAACTAACATAAAACTCTATCGAGGGAACATTAAAGCTTTTCGAAGATAACTGTTAAAATAGGTTAATTGATTGTGTTGTTTCATTCAACGTAATACAAAGCTTTATACAATCCTAAAAGCTATACAAAGCCTAAGCCCATTAATGCTAATCATTAAACTAATTAATAGAGAAGCCCATTAATTACAACATAAGCTATACATCAATAGGCTAATTACAACTAAATATCATGGCCCAACACCCCCCCTCAAGTTGGAGCATGCGGATCACAAATGCCCAACTTGCGTAGGAGATACAAAAACTGACGTTTTCCAAGAGCCTTAGTGAAAATATCCGCGAGTTGCTCGGACGTGTGGACGTGTCGAGTAGTAATCAGGTCTTTCTTAATGGCATCTCGCACGTAGTGACAATCAACCTCAATGTGTTTTGTCCGCTCATGGAAAACTGGGTTCTGAGCAATATGCAAAGCAGACATACTGCCACAATAAAGAGGCATGGCGCAAGACTGGCGCAGACCGAGACTCTCAAGCAAGGCTTTCAACCACTTCAACGCGGACGTGATATCGGCCATGGAACGGTACTCTGCCTCTGCTGAAGAACGGGAAACCGTTGGTTGTTTCTTGGTTTTCCATGAAATCGGAGAACAACCAAGAAATACCAACCACCTAGTAAGGGAACGACGAGTGAGAGGAGAACTCGCCCAGCCAGAATCACACCATCCTGACAACATCAAATCACAGGTAGAACTAAGGAGAATACCTTGCCCCGGCCGCCCTTTGAGATAACAGACAACAAGAAGCGCGGCATCCCAATGCTCATGCCGAGGAGCATGCATGAACTGCGCAAGAGTATGAACCGAGTAGGCCAAGTCGGGGCGAGTAAAGGAAAAACAGATCAGACGGCCAACAAGGCGTCTATAGGACTCGGGATCCTCCAATAACACTCCCTGAGCAAGAGCAAGAGAATGATTCTGTTCAATAGGAAATGCGGCAGGTTTGGACCCAAGAAATCCAGTCTCACTAATAATATCCAAAGTGTAATTTCGTTGACAGAGAAAGAGTCCATCTGGACCTCGTGCCACCTCAATGCCAAGAAAATATTTGAGCAAGCCAAGATCCTTCATATGAAAACAAGTACTCAAATACGTCTTAAAAGAGCGAATAGCAGAGGGATCATTACCAGAGATAATAAGGTCATCCACATAAATGAGAATCGAGAGCTGAGTCTTCCCACGATTCATAGTAAACAGAGAGTAATCAGAGTAGCACTGAGTAAAGTCATAGGTGAGAAGAGAAGCTGCGAGCTTGGCAAACCAGCATCGGGGTGCTTGACGTAGACCATATAGTGACTTTTTCAGGCGACAAAGGGTTCCAGGAGTGGCAGGTGTGAAACCAGGAGGAGGTTTCATGTAAACCACCTCATCTAGGTCGCCGTGAAGAAAGGCATTATGAACATCCATCTGATGAAGTTCCCAGTTCTTGGCAGCAGCAACAGCACGAAAGGCCCGAACAGTCACCATTGTTAGCAACAGGAGCAAACGTCTCGTTATAATCAATGCCCTCAACCTGATGGTTACCAAAGATAACGAGACGAGCCTTGAGGCGTTCGACAGAGCCATCTGAATGATACTTGATTTTATACACCCACTTGCATCCAAGAGCCTTTTTGTCGGGAGGAAGCTCCTCCATGACCCAAGTACCATTATCTTCCATAGCAACCATCTCCTTGTGCATAACTTCACGCCAACCAACATCCTTCATAGCCTCAGAAAAACCACGGGGCTCAACACCTGTTGTGACAGCTGCAAGAAATATACGATGTCGCAAAGAAAATTTTTCACTAGATACAAAGTGTGCTAAAGGATACGGAGTACCTGAGGAACCAATGGAAGCAGAGGTAGATGAGGATGGACTCGATTTCCGTACCGTACCCGTAAGAAAATCACGAAGCAAAACAGATTGACGCTTCTCCCTGCAACCACGGCCCAGAACAACCTACTCCACATTCTCACAATGACCCACATCCACACTGGGTTGCCCAACACGCTCACCAAAGTCCACAAGGGGCTGCCCAACACACTCACCCAAGTCCACGCATGACTGAGAAGAAATGGTGGCCTGATGATGCTGGACCAAGAGAGGCGACCTAATAGTAGCAGACCCATCACCCTCCGCTATAGGCACGCGTGGGCTGGGCGTGGATTGCCCAACGTCACCCAAATCCGACGTAGATTCCAATAGAAAACCATTAGTAGGTTCATCATTCGAAGGAGGTGCAGCAACATCAGATAACGAGGCAAATGGGAACTCATTTTCATGGAATCGCACATCACGAGATACAAAAAAATCACCAGTTTCCAAATCATACAATTTCCATCCTTTCTGTCCATTTGGATACCCAACAAATATGCAACGACGACTCCTAGACCGAAACTTATTTCCCTTAGCCCGTTGGTTGTGAGCAAGGCATAGACACCCGAAAACCCGCATAACATCAAAAACGGGAGGTTTGCCACATAAAACTTCAAAGGGGTACGATTATTCAAAAGGCTTGAGGGAGTACGATTTATGAGATAAACAGCCATCAAGACACATTCCCCCCAAAAAGTTTCAGGAAGATGACCTTGAAACATTAAAGCGCGACTCACATTAAGAATATGTTGATGTTTTCTCTCTACCCGCCCATTCTGTTGTGGGGTCCCAACACAAGAAGATTGAAAAAGTATGCCATTGTCAGTGAAGTAAGGGAATAAACATTTAAACTCAGTACCATTATCAGAACGAATAATTTTTACATTGGTTTCAAACTGACGATGAATCATGGCAAAGAAAGAAGAGGAAGCAGTTTCGACTTCCTTTTTATTGCGCAATAAATAAACCCACACAGCTCTAGAAAAATCATCCACCAATGTCAAAAAATACACGGCATCACAAGAAGAAGGTGTTTGGTAAGGCCCCCACAAATCACAATGTACAAGTTCAAAAATCCGACATGCTTTATTATCACTAACAGGAAAAGAATCACGAGTCTGTTTTGCTTGAGGACACACTACACAAGCATTATTCAATTTCTTCTTAGTACTACTAGAACTAATAGCAGGAACTAACTTGACAATCCGATCAGAAGGATTCCCAAGACGACGGTGCCAGCTCAAATTCTGTCAACCCAAGTACGGTAACTTGCTTAATGGTAGGTAGGCCACGGAAATAGTAGAGTCCATCTCGCCGCTCACCGACTCCAATCAGGTTCCCCGAATGTAGGTCCTGTATAGCACACAAAGCATTAGTGAAACGCACAGTACATCGAGATTGATCAGTTAATTGCGACTCCGATATTAAATTGCAATTAAGTTGTGGAACAAATAAACCATTATAAAGAATGAGGCCACGAGATAATATCACACGACCCTCCATAGTGGCTAGAGCACTTTGACCATTTGGAAGACCCACGGGACAGTCAACAATCTGCTCAATATGAGTCAAACACGCAATATCGCTAGTAATATGATGAGATGCGCCAGTGTCAATAATCCAAGGACGAGAAATAGACTCACCTGTCATCCAGTCACCATTTAATTTTTCATTATTAATCATGGTCATTAAAATCTGAACCTGTTCTTGACTAAAATCAGCAAGAGATGGGCTCGTGTCTACGGAGTCAGACACGCTGCCATCAATGACAGTGTTAGCGCGCACGGACCTGGCAGCGGTACGTACAGCAGCAGACGCTGGAGGACGCACAGCAGCAGGTGCGGCAGACGCAGCAGAGGGGCCAAGGCTGTGCGTTGTTGGTCGACTGCCGCTGCCGTATTTTTCTTCCCACCACTCCGGCTTGCCATGAAGCTGAAAACAAGTGGAGTGGTCATGACCCTTACGCTTACAATAAGAGCAGAATAGGGCAGATTTGTCGGGACGAGGTTTCCCCCGTTCGACTTGCAACGTAAAAGCATGAACATCTTCTTTAATAGCCTTCCTACGAGCAATATCCTTCGAGGGTTCCTCTTGAATTAGTGTTTGGTAGGCACCATCCAAGGTTGTGGAGGGTGTTTGAGATAGGAGATTCGAACGAACCGTGCCATATAAGTCATCATCTAAGCCAATACAAAACTGGTGAAGCCTTTCTTCCTCCCTATCCGCCGCAAGCTTCCCAGCCATGTCATAGTGGCAATTTGTGCAAGCACAAGAGGGTAATGGTTTAAGCCGACTAAGCTCATCATAGAGGGACATAAGCCGAGTGCAGTAATCTTCAATGGACATTGAACGCTGCGGTTTATAGTTGACAATAGCAGTCCGTAATTGTTGTAGACGCGACCCGCTTGCCACGCAATATCTCTTCTCCAAATAATCCCATAGGCGTTTAACCTTTTCATGAAACGGAATGGAAGCCGCAATCTTTGGATTCATGCTGCGTAGTATCCATGAAACAAGCATAAAATTCACCGTCTCCCAATCAAGAAGAAGAGTCTTGTCCGCCGGTTTTGTCAAGGTGCCATCAAGAAACACAAACTTCCGGCGTGCCTTTAAAGAGATCGTGATAGCACGAGCCTAAGCCACGTAATTCTCGCCATTAAGAATGACGTTAGTAATCAAGTTGCCCGGTTGATCACCGGTGCCTAAGTAGTAAGGAGATGAAGGATCAAGTTTGGGTGTTTCGGTAGTAGAGTCGGTTTCCAGCATGATGGGCGACTGGGCAGCAACCACTCACGCTGGTGGCGTCACTGCTGGCGCCGGAAAGTAGCAGGGGAGAAAAAAATGGTTTGACGGCTATAGCTCTGATACCATGTTAAAATAAGTTAATTGATTGTGTTGTTTCATTCAACGTAATACAGAGCTTTATACAATCCTAAAAGCTATACAAAGCCTAAGCCCATTAATGCTAATCATTAAACTAATTAATAGAGAAGCCCATTAATTACAACATAAGCTATACATCAATACGCTAATTACAACTAAATATCATGGCCCAACAACACCTGAATTACCTTCAACAAATACCAACCTGCATTGTACCCAATACAAAAAAAAACTTAGGGTTATGTTTGGGTTTTACCTGCCATTGGAGTAATTGATGATGCCCAAAAGGTGATAAATAATTGATAATTAAGAGAAGTAGATGAATAAACCAAATTTCGAAGATTTCAGTACCCACGGCACAATATTATCCGTATGTGTTCTTCGCTCCCTGAAAAATTATGGTAATTTTAGGGTTTATGAAAGATAAATGAACTTAGCACGAACAACACCATTGTATACCTTGAGGTCTACAAACCTTACCCAAAATGCAATGGTAATGGAAAAGCATAATAAATCAAAATCCCAGCTTTGTAAATGTAAGCCAATTTCTTACCAAATACCAAGCAACCTATTAACTCCTTCGATCTGAACTAACAATGTGTTTGGGTACTGGTTTGATTTCGATATTACATTCAAAGCATAATAAATCAAAATCCCACATCAATCTCACCAAGAAAAACAAACAAAAACGCAGCTTAAGAAATGGAAAACAAAATCTGGGTTCAGGCGTAATATTATGAAAGATTATAAATATATAGTGTAAAAGCTGCGTTTTTGTTTGTTAAGTTTCTCTTCTTCCCACCTGTACCCAGATTTCCAAAGTTATTCTTAATCTTAAGAAGAGAAACTTAATTTTCAAAGTTATTCACAATATAATTTCACAACATCATCATCATATTGTAAAAGTTGAAGGTCGGAAGAAGAGAAACTTACAAAAGAGAGAGATTACGAGTAGTAGTTGAAGTGGCCAAAGAGTAAGAATAGTAAACATCACCATCAGAATTGCTGCTGGAAATGTGACTGATAATTTCACCTCGGCCTCCCTTCAGTTCAGCAACAACAGGCCAACAAATTTCGAAGTCTCAGGCCGCCAGAATTTCAAGGTCGAAGAGTATTGCCGACGAAGTTGTAGAGTATCTAGGGCTTGGAACTGGTGCAAGTGTTTGGGAATGTTTTGGGGGGTATTTGGAATGTTTCGGGTGTTTGGAATTTTTTTTTGGGGGGGAGGGGGGGTTTGAATTTGGCCAAAATAAAGTCAAGCGCCATATCGCAAAAAGTAAGTGAATACATTAGATTTGGCCATTATGATTATATCTAATGCAACGTCCCCGACAAAAGCGTTGCAATAGCTCTAATAAAAGCAACACTTAATATCCTATTGCAACGCTTAATTCATTACCGTTGCACTATTATAAAAAACCGTTGCATTAGGTACTCTATTGCAACGATTTTGTAAAAACGTTGCAAATTAAGGGTTACATTAGCTCTTAAAAGTAGTAGTGAGGACTTTGCTAATCTCATGAGTAAAGAGTTCGAAATGAGTATGATGGGTGAGATCAACTTCTTCTTGGGACTACAAATTAAACAAACAGAAGAAGGAATCTACATCCTTCAACAAAAGTATATCAAGGAACTGTTGAAAAAGTATGGTTTAGAAGCTTCAAAAATAAACCATACACCTATGGGAACTTCAACTAGGTTGGACGAGGATGCTATAGGAACAAGTGTGGATCAAACCAAGTATCGAGGTATGATTGGCTCATTATTATATCTAAATGCAAGTCGTCCCGATAATGCTTTTAGTGTAGGTCTATGTGCTAGATTTCAAGCCAATCCAAAGGAATCTCATTTCACAACAGTAAAGAGAATCCTTAGATACCTCAAAGGAACAGACGATTTAAGCTTATTCCATTCAAGAAGTGATACCTTTGAATTGAAAGGATTTGCAGATGTTGATTATGCGGGTGATCTAGTCAATAAAAAGAGTACATCAGGTATCGTTCAATTCCTTAGTCATAGCTTAGTTTCTTGGAGTACCAAGAAGCAAAACACAGTTGCTTTATCTACAGCCGAGGCTGAATATGTTGCAGCAGCAGCATGTTGTTCCCAAATGCTTTGGATAAAACAACAACTCCGTGACTGTGGAATCTACTTTGATTGTCTTCCTATTTATTGTGATAATATTAGTGCTATTAGTATTTCAAAAGATCCCGTGCATCATTCTAGAGTTAAGCATATTCACATTAGGCATCATTTTCTCAAGGACAACGTTGAAAAGGGCCTAATTAAAATGGAGTTTTGTGAAACTGAACGTCAGATTGCTGATACTCTGACTAGCCCTTAAATAGAGATCGGTTTGAAAAACTGAGGCTTGAACTTGGCTTGATTAAGTTGAAATAGTTGCTATAATCTATCTCCCTATTGATTTGATTCTTTGGCATTATTTACACGTGAATAAATTTTGGTGAATTCATTTATTTAAATGCATCACAATTTAATATGATTATTTCATATATATATGAGTGAATTTGTCTGCAAACTACTCACTAATGTCCAATAATATTATCCTTAGTGTTTTTAGACAATTCTATGCCTTAAGAATTAACAAGGGATTAAAAGCTTAGTTGCGTTCCAACGTAGCAAGTTTCTCTGTTCTCATATGTTGTTCCCAAAACGCTGTTCCCAGCAAATTAGTCTTATGATTTCTTTTCAATTTTTCGAAATACAAATAAAATCAAAAAATATTTTGCTCAGATTTTTTCTCCTGAAAATCTGCTTATATTCCCTTTATTTCCTCCTAATATCTCTCCAATTAGTTGAGAAATATTATCTTATATTCTTTTCATTAATTTTTTTATTCCTTTTTGCCAAATCGTGTGCCTTACACGGATTAATCAAATTATAATTAAACTCTTCATCTTCTTCATTAAACTTCTCATTAATTACTTCCATTAAACTAATCTTAAGCTTTCCCACTAAACCAAATTGCACCCATTCACCCAGATAAAAAGACGCCCCTTTACCCACAAATGTGTATCTCACTAAAAATCAATTCCTCCATACTCTAACTAAAGTCGAAAAACCCTCTCCCTCTTACTCACAAAGACTCTCCAACTCCCATGGATATATCTCCCAATCCACCCACACGAGCTTTGAGAAAGAGGAAACAAAGTGAAGAAGCCGTGGAAATGGAAATCGAAGGGTCACATGCAAAATCTGAGGGGGAACCTACTGTTCCCTGAAAAGGAAATACAAAAATGGCGAGAAAGAAATCGACCCCATCTAGGTATGTTTCGGGTCTATATATTGATCTTGCATGGTGTAGAAGGGTTACTTTCCATCAATTGCTAGAGATTCTAAAATTTCAGGGTTGGGAACTACTATTTGAAAATTGCTATGGTGAATGTCTCGTTCCCAAATTGATGGATGAATTCTGTGAAAAATTTCTCAATGGATGAGGAGAAAAATTGTTCTACCCTAGTTAGAGGAACACAAATCGATTTTAATTGTGATTCTTTAGGGAAATTGTTTGGTATTCCCGTGAAGGGAACAAATATGTATTTTAAGAAACAGCGAGGGGTATATCCTTTTATGACATTTCCTTTACGGATCTAGTGGTGAAATATTGCCCTAGCCTCTTTAGGTGTTATAACTTCCTTGGTAGCCCAACACATGTACTCTTTACCTGCTTATGCGTTCATAGCACAAGACTTTACTACTCAAGCTGCGTTATATACGCATCACCAATACATCGCAGGATTCATTATGACAGGAGCTTTTGCTCATGGAGCTATCTTTTTCATTAGAGATTACAATCCGGAACAGAATGAAGATAATGTATTGGTAAGAATGTTAGACCATAAAGAAGCCATCATATCCCATTTAAGTTGGGCCAGCCTCTTTTTAGGGTTCCATACTTTGGGTCTTTATGTTTATATAGATAAAAAACGCATTTTCCATATCTTTCTTTCCTCGCCCCGTGAAAATGAAAAGATATATTCTGACATTTCCGATTGATCTGAAGTAAAAAGAACTAACTATAAACAGACAAAAAATCAACATATAAAGAAGAATCTCTAAAGATATTTATTTCTTTTGCTCCATTTTAAGAACAAGATGCGCCAATAAGCTTAATTTAATTCGTTGATAAAAATAAAGGGTCGGTTTGAAGATCAATCGGTAACGAGAGGAGATCAGTTGTTCCTTGAAGAGCTCTTTCAAAAGATTAATAGTTCAGTCGACTAAGTTAAGGAATAATTGAATTTAGGAATTTACTTTAACATAAAATGACAAGAAGATATTGGAACATCAATTTGGAAGAGATGATGGAAGCGGGAGTTCATTTTGGTCACGGTACTCGGAAATGGAATCCTAGAATGTCGCCTTATATCTCTGCAAAATGTAAAGGTATTCATATTATAAATCTTACTCGAACTGCTCGTTTTTTATCAGAGGCTTGTGATTTAGTTTTTGATGCATCAAGTAGAGGAAAACAATTTTTAATTGTTGGGACAAAAAATAAAGCAGCTGATTCAGTAGCACGGGCTGCAATAAGGGCTCGCTGTCATTATGTTAATAAAAAGTGGCTTGGGGGTATGTTAACGAATTGGTCCACGACAGAAACGAGACTTCATAAATTCAGGGACTTGAGAATGGAACAAAAGGCAGGGAGACTCGCCCGTCTCCCAAAGGGAGATGCAGCCGTGTTGAAGAGACAATTATCTCACTTGCAAACAACATATACCGCTGTCAAGAGTTCATTTCGAATTATTTAGTTCTTTCGATTCAAATGGGGGTAAGAAATTATAAACTTGAAAAACAACGGTTACCGTTGGGTTGCGCCATATATATGAAAGAGTATACAATAATAATGTATTTGGCGAATCAAATACATGGTCTATTAACGAACCATTTTGATTAGTTGATAATATTGATTGAGAATTTTATGAAAGATTCCTGTAAAAGGTTTCATTAAGGCCTAATTTCTGTCGAGTAGACCTTGTTGCTTTGTTGTAAAAATTTAAAATTGAAGTTGTAGGGAGGGACTTATGTCACCACAAACAGAGACTAAAGCAAGTGTTGGATTTAAAGCTGGTGTTAAAGATTACAAATTGACTTATTATACTCCTGAGTATAGATCTTTGTTTCCATCAAAAAATTGACTATAGTTTTTTCCCCGATTCCCTATTGAGTTTGTATTCACACCGTTATTATTCCTTGAATTCAAACAAATTAGAATTCTCAATTCTCTACGACGCCTAGGCGAGAAAATATTTTCAGGAGCAAGCAAATCAAAATTGTTTTTGTCTCGTTCATCCCAATTTTTTTTATCAATATTTTCGCTGTATCTTTTTTGATTATTTTGGTCTTTACTCTTATGAACCAATGAAATACCTATGGTTTGATACAGAAGAAATTGGCCCATCGCCTTTTATAGACAGACGAATCGGTTCAATAATTAATATCCCCTTTTTGCCAAGTTTTCAGGAGTCAAATCTTTCCAACTCAGTAGTAGATTCAGACATATTTCTCGCTGTTCTATAGAGGATAGAGCAATTTCTAGTGGATTTATCAATCTAAGCATGAAACAATATACTTTGATATTATTGAGCAGTTTTTGAGACAA